>JAKOGI010000823.1:325000-397181 GCA_029747015.1 Carnegiea gigantea | reverse complement strand
GGTAGAGAGGATGGAAGTTGAAAATCCTCTAGAAGGTGAGAAAGCCATTCCAACTCAGAAGTAGTGGCAAACATGCTCCTATATTCAGCCTCAGCTAATGATTTTGCAACAGTCTTTTATTTCTTAGTTTTCTGTGACACGAAAGATGAACCAAGGAACATGCAGAAGCCTGTAAGAGACCTGCCAGAATCTTTGCAGGTTCCCTAGTCAGTATCACAATAGGCATGTAATCTGAGATCATTGGATGCAGGGAAGAATAATCCTTTGTTCACAGTACCTTTTAAACACCTCAAGACATGTAATGCTGCTTGAAAATGAGGTTGTCGAGGCTGTTGCAAATATTGACTAAGATGTTGTACAACATAAGAGATATCTGGCCTGATTAGAGTAAGATATAGTAATCTGCCTATCAATCTCCTGTATGCACTTGGATCAGTTAGCAAATCCTCAGACTCATGAGTTAACTTGAGGCATTTGGGCAAGGGAAACTTGGCTGGTCTAACCCATATGAAGCTAGCATCAGTAAGTATGTCCAAGATGTATTTCCTTTGATTGAGACAAATGCCATTACAGGATCGAGAAATTTCTATCCCCAAAAAATAAGGAGCCAAGCTAAGATCTTTGATAGTAAAGGCTAAGTGTAATGCTTGTTTCAGGAGAGTAATGTCGCGTTCATCATCTCCACTTACGAACAAATCATCCACATAAACTAGAACAAAGATGGATTTGCCTTGAGCTTGCCTTTTAAGCAAGGAATAAGCACTCTTAGATAGCTGGAAACCCCTACTAGTTAATTCAATGTTCGATTGCCTGGAAGCTTATTTGAGGCCATATAATGACATTTGTAGCTTGCATACTTGCCCTGGCTGAGCTTTAAAATACCCTTGTGGTGGTAACATGTAAACCTCCTCATTAGTAAAGCCATGAAGAAAGGCATTGTTGATATCCAATTGGTGCAAAGGCCACTGAAAGGCAGTAGCTAGATAATAAAAAGCCTGATAATAGTTAACTTGGTAATTGGCGAAAAGGTATGTTTGTAATCTTTGTCCTTGACTTGTTCAAATCCTCTAATGACAAGACAAGCCTTGTGTCTTTCAGCATTGCCATCAGGTTTGAATTGGGTCTTATAAACCCACTTAGAGGTCAAGGCCTTCTTCCTTGGTGATAAAGAAGTAAGAACCTAGGTATGAGTCTGTTCAGGAGTAGCTAGTTCCAAATCCATTGCTGCCACCCATTCAGGACATTGTTGTGTTTGTGCATAACTACTGGCTCTGGAAATTATAGTACATTGGCAAGGGAGGCTAGGTAATGAGGAGTTAAGTGTGCCAAATTGGCATAAGAAAACAAGGGTTAAGGGTGTGAAGTAGGAGAAGAAGCAACAAAGCTATGAGACGAAGAAGGAGATTCAAAGGGAGAAACATGACAAATAGAAGTAGTAGTTACCTTATGGTGTACATGTGAAGGACACACAAATTCTTTTAGCCATACTGGGGGGACCTTTAGTCCTCTTAGACTTCCTAATTGGGGGATCAGGCATGATAGGTTGTGTAGAAGTAGACTCAGTGTGAATGGAAGGGAAGGACAGCACATTGTCTGTATGTGATGGGTGGGAATCAGACTGAAAGAGCAAGGTTTAGTGGCCTGGGTAGGAGAAGCATCAAGAGATGACGAAGATATAGAACCAATAGGATCAGTTGAGGTAATATGTAAAGGCGTGGTGGTTTGAGTAGGAGAAACAGTAGATGAAGAAGATGATCTTGGGAGGATAGAATCATATGCCCCAAAAAAAAAAAAAAGCTTCACAATTAGGTGTAACATAAACTGTGGTGTCCTATGGTAACATAGTTGTAGAAACTTCCTTTGCTTTAAAGGGATAAACTGTTTCAGAAAAAAGAACATCTCTGCTGTGAAAAATAGATTTGGTATTCAAATCATATAATTTGTATCCCTTAAAACCATAGGTGTAGCCTAAAAAAACACATTTATGTGCTTTTGAATCAAATTTGTGTTGCACACCTAAATTGGCCGCAAAACATAAAGAACCAATGACCCTCAGGTTTTGGTAATTTGGTGGCTAAACAAACAATTTTTCAAAAGGACTCTTCCACCCTAAATTGGCTATGGGAATAGTATTTATGATGTGTGTGGCTGATAAAATGCACTCACCTCAAAAAGTTCTGGGAAAACCTGCATGGAATCTGATGGCCTTAGCAGTATCTAACAGGTGTCTATGCTTTCTCTCAGCCACAACATTCTATTGAGGAGTTTTAACAATAAATGTCTAGTGCAAAATGCCCTTCTCAACAAAGAAATCAAGACAAACATCATTTACAAACTCTGTGCCATTGTCACTTCTGATCAACTTTGATTTTTGTGTTAAACTGAGTTGATATCATGTTATAAAACTGAATAATAGCAATTTTAACTTGAATTTTGTTTTACAACTACTAAAAAATCTCATTTTTCAGACGGAATTTCCGATCGAAAAAGTTACTTTTTCGGTTGGAAAAATGATTTTCCGACGGAATACCTGACCGAAAAACGTCGTCGGAATAACGGGATTCGGAAACTGGTTCCGACGGAAACTGCCATTCCGTTGGCACTGTGCCGACGGACAGTGGAGACCGTCGGGACCCAGTTCCGACGGACTCCTGACCGAAAAATTTGCATGCGACGGCCAAGGTCCGTCGGCTCCCTCCACTTCAATTTCAAAAAAAGAAAAAAACAAAAAAATAAAATTCCGTCGGAATTTCGGTCGGAATCCGTCGGATTTTCGACGGAATTCGGTCGGAATTCGTCGGAGTTAGTCGGAAAATCCATCGAAATTTTTTAGATTTTTTTTAAAAAAATGGGCAGCTTGAGCCAGCCCAACTACAATTTACGGAAAACCTGTAAATCCAAAATCTACCATTACTCGATAAAATTTCTACAACCAACACAAATTACCATATAATTATTAAATTCTAACTCCAATTTCTCAATTTCATCAAAATATCTACTACAAACTAAACAAACATCACTTACATAGTAAAGTTTCACATTCACATCAATACAACCAAATTCAAAACCCAAATTCTGCAAATTACTTAATAAAATTTCAACAACCAACATAAATTATCACATAATTGTTAAATTCTATCTCAAATTTGTCAAATTCATCAAAAATCTACTATAAACTAAACAAACACCACTTACTTAAAATTACAATAGAAAAATGGCGGTGGAATTGGGGTGGCCTGCGACAAAACGGAGGGCGGCGGCGGGCTAAAGGGCGGCAGTAGAGACGGCGGCCGGCGGTGAACTAAATGGCGGCGGCAACCTTCGCGGCGGTAGCGTTCTCCCTCTATCTCTGTCTAAGTAGAGCTATCTCTCTCCCTAATTTGACGTTTTGAAATGAAGAAAGAAGTCGAGGGGGTGTAAAATTCTGTCCAACGGAATATTTCGTCGGATAATCCGTCGGTCTGTAACGTCCGACGGAATATCCGATGGAATATTCCGTCGGACAGAGTCTATTTTTTAAAAAAAATTTATTATTTTCGGCCCAGATCTGATCAATGTTGACCAGCGCTCCGACGGCCTTTTCATCGGAATTCTGTTGGATTTGCAAATGACCGGTCCGGTTCGGTCAGAAATTCTGACGGATTACCTGTCCATCGGAACGTCCACCGCCTTGGTTCACTTTCCCGGTCTTTCCGTCGCCATGTCCGTCGACCTGTGCGACGGTCTCTTTTTCGATCGGTATTTTTTGTTGGAAAAAGCGAAATTTTTAGTAGTGAGCTGTGTCCAAGCGTTCCTGGTAAAATCATCTACAATTGTAAGAAAATAATGAGCTCCAGAAATATTTGCAAATCTGTAAGGACCCCACAAGTCCATATGAATGAGTTGAAAAGAAGAAGTAGTATGAATTGTACTTTTATTAAAGGGCAGTCTATGCATCTTGGATATTACACAAACTTCACAAGAAAAGGTGGATGGAAAACAACATTTTAGACCAAAATGTCTACTGCATTTTTAAAAGAGAAGTATGGCCAAGTCTAGCATGAATAATATCAAAACTTGGCACATTACAATTTGAGGGATTCAAAGACATTGAAGCTAAACTAGGTTGCTTGAAATCTACAGGAACTTTATTCTCAAAAGAACTATTGGTCCCGACATGTGTGATAGGAAAAAATTTGTATAATCCATCAACACTGGGTGCAACAATAACCACCCTTATAGTTGAAAGGTCCTGTATCACACAATGATTAGGAAGAAAGAGGGCAAGCATCTTATGGTCAGATAGTAACATGTTAATTGAAGATAAGTTAAACTTGAAATCTGGCACAAAAAGAACATTAAGTAATGTAAGGTCAGGAAGAAGATGTATTTGGCCAACTTATGTCACAGTCTTTAGGGATCCATCAGGTAGAGTTATGTTGATGTGTTTAGGTAAAGACTTAAGATTCTTTAATTGAGTCAAATCAGAAGTCATATGGTCTGATGCACCTGTATCTATTATCCAAGAGCCACCATAGCTATTTGGCACTGTACAACATATGTTAGAATGAGAGGGAACAGATTGTTTATCTGTAAAATGAGCATAAGATTACAAGTTATTATGTTGCTGCTCACCTTGTTTGACCCTCATGAGCTGCATCAGCTCCTGACCCAAAGCTTGTAATAAGTTGGAGTTAAACTGTCCAGCTATAGCCTTGCAAGATCTAGATTCCTCTAAGGGAGTGTCCTGCATAGCTTCTGAATTCTGACTGTAAACATGAGCTACCACCCGAGCACCTCTTTTCCCTTTCCTCTTATCTTTCAAAGCATCATACCAGTTAGGATATCCAACAAGTTCGAAACACTGATCAATTGTGTGCCTGTTCTTTGACAGTGATCACAAAACCTATTGATCTTAGTTTTCTTATTGTCCTTTTTTAGCCTAGTGGCAGGACCTTTTGCAGCAATTGCATTAGCATTAGTATTGGCATTGCTGGATTCTAGATTTCCACCATAGTTGACAACATTTGCTCTATTTGCTACTGCAACAATTTCTCTAGCACTTGTCACACCAGAGGTGACCTGTTTTTGGTGCTCAATCCTTTCAATCATCAAACAGGCTTTGCTAACTGAAGGTAAAGGATCCATAAGAAAGATCTGACCTCTAACAGCTTCATAGTCCTCATTGAGGTGCATTAGAAGCTGTACTAGTTTTTATCTCTGATCCAGCTCTATAGTTTTCTTGATTGCTTTGCAAGTGTCACGACAACCACATTTTGGAATTTTGCATTCTAGAATTTTGCTGAGAACTGCAAGCTCATCCCATAGTCTCTTTATCTTTATGTAATAAACTGCCACACTATCATTGCCTTGATACAACTCAGTAGCTTCTTTCTAAACTTTGTAAAGCAATGGCCCATTACTTTGTCTAAATCTCTCCATGAGTTCATTCTAGAGTTCCTTTGTTGAATTTGCATACATGAATGATCCAAAGAGGCTTGGATCAATGAAATTTAGAATCTAACTCATAACCATACTGTCACATCTCATCCATAGATCATAAGAAGGAGATCCTAGACCTGGTTTTCCACAGATTCCATCAAGAAAACCTAGCTTCATTTTGGCACAAAGAGCAATTTTCATAGCTTCACTCCATTGTTGAAAGTTGAAATTAGTCAATTGCATGTCAGGATGATTAGATCCTTGAAGATAAAGAGGATCTGCATTGTAATTCTAAGAATTAAACCTAGAATCTAAATTGGATGAATCTGCCATGATCAGTATCAATCAAGGACAAGAATCAATGATCTTTGAAATTCAAAATGTAGGCTAGATTGATTGTAGAATTAAGCCAAACAATTGAAAAACAAAGGAAGAATCATAAAAGATGAAAGCAAATCTGTTGATGAATCAAATCAACATGATGTAGAGAAGGAAAAAATTTAGAATTTCAATGATAGCCTTGGGCTCTGATATCATGTGAGACTTCAGAGTTTAGGAAGAGAATAGGAAGAGTTTAGTGAGAGAAAATATATTCTCATATATGCAATATAACAGGACATACCCATATATATATACAAGTGCTCATACATGCAGTACATGAGCCGAGGCTACAGCTTAGATAAATACCATCCTAACAACCTGTACTGCCAACCTATACTAACAACCAATAACAAACTTAACAACCTCACTCATAGCTCCTCTACAAATTATTACATTTTTTTGGGACACTTAAGAGGGTCAGATCCTCAAAGAAGGAGTAACTATTCAAATCTATTACAATACGTGGCCAATGTATACTGTCAACATCCTTCAAAACCAAATTTAACACATTATGTGGGGGGAATTCAATATCACCAGAGCTAACAGCCTTATTAGTCAAAAGATGAGGGACCTAATTTATCTTATAAAAATAGTGTTCAATCCTCACAATCCAATTTTTTAATGAGATAATGGCGTGAGTGTGAGGTAGTCACTTCCTTCTTCAACTATTCAATGGCTATTTTCATATCCATTTGAATGATAATCTTCCCAAGACCTCCTTTTCCCCCCTGCATCATTAGAAGCTTGAAGAGCTAAACAAAATGATAAGATAAAATAAAATAAAAAAACAAGCCAGGTAGAGGAACCCTAAGCTAGTGTTTGCAAATGATCAAAGCACCTTGCAACATCATAAGGGTTGTACATAAAGTTATCCTCCAACATTTTAATCTAAAAAAACACCCTAAATTTAATCATCCATAATAGATCCTGAAATTTCCATCTAGCTTCATTGAAAGTAATCTCATTTCTATGCATCCAAAGTGACTAAAGCATTGCAAAAAACAGAGAAGTCCAAACCTTGTTTTGGAAACTACCTCTAATTTGAATTTATAGCCATTATTCCAAAAGCACATTAATTCTTCCAGGAACCACCAGATTAACATGTTAAGATTTAGTGCATCTGACCTAAACACTCCACGAGTGATTTCTAGTCTAGGACCCCCTTCTCTTGCCAACCAACAATCGACCCCTTTAATGTTTAGTGCTAGAAGTTTAGCTCTAGCCTCTGCGAGGAGGTACAAGCCCCAAAATCATCACGGAAACAAATCATTATTCCCTAAATACTAAAAATATACACCGTTGCTTATTATTTTTAACACACTACATTTTTTTTATTTTCTTTGGGGGTTCATATTTTATAACGCAAACAAAGGATTACATATTTACCCTGGAGGTGTTAATGTGGCATTTCCTTACATGCTTCACCTCTATAAATTAACCAAGCAGTGATTGCAACAATAAATGAACCAAGTATAGCGCCCCCTACTAGAGTATCATGACATAAACTGAATTTCATACTTGAACCACGTATGATACTCCTACTAGACTGTCCTAGCCCCTCTTCTATAAAATACCCCCCAACCCTTGCTCCCCTTCACACCATCGCCTGCATCGCCTCTCTCTCTCTGTCCTTCTCTCTCTCTCTCTGATCCCACAACAATGGCATTATCTTGCTCAGCTTCAATCTTCTCTTCCTCAGACCCACTATCTCCCCTGCCACCCAACCTACTCAGTCAAAGCCCAAATTTCTCCTATTTGGAGATAGTAATACTAACTCGGATGGTAGAAGCACCACATTTGGGGGATTACGAGAGCTAGAGGGCAAAAGATTTTTGCAAATTGAAGATGTGTTTCAGTGTCCTGTCGGAAGGCATATACAGTGACTCTATATATATACAATATAGTACCTATGAACAAAGCAACAAAATAATCCTAGTGATATAAAATATTCTAGTATCAAATTTACCCAATAATAACACCACAAAATATTCTCACAAAATATTCTCTAGCATATGCTTTGACACCACCCTTCAAGTTCAAGGTGGTGGAGCAAAACCCAACTTGAGCTTGGATACGAGATCATAAAACTGTTTCGGCAAATCAGGCTTAGAAAATACGTCAGCTGCCTAATCAAGTGTAGAGATTGAAATGAGACATAGATTATGGACTAAAAGATGATGCCAAATGAAGTGACAATCGACTTCAATGTATTTGGTTCGTTTATGAAAGACATCATTATGTGCAATATGAATAGCACTACAATTGTCACAATAAAGAGGAGTTAGAGCAGATTGAGGAGCTCCCATGTCTTCTAATAGCCATCGTAGCCAAACAAGTTCAGAAGTAGTGTCAACAAGGGCACGATACTCTGCTTCAGTGCTTGAGCGAGCACCAACACCTTGCTTTTTACTGCACCATAAGATTAGAGACTTTCTCAGAAAAAAAACAATAGCCAATAGTACATCGTCTATCAGTAGGATCACCAGCCCAATCGGTATCCGAATATGCTGTCAATTCAAGGGGATTATCGAAAGGAAAATAAAGTCCATGGAACATAGTCCCCTTTACATATCGAAGAATACGAGGCACTGCTGCATGGTGTGTTGTTCTTGGTGCAGACATGAATTGGCTGACAATATGGACTGCATATGCTATATCTGGTCAAGTAACGGCAGGATATGTAAGACTCCCAACCAGTTGCCGGTAAAGTGTAGGATCCTTAAGAGGCATACCATATGTTGGAATAAACTTAACATTAGCCTCAACAGGGGTAGAAGCTATCTTAGAGTCAGTAAGACCTGCTCTAGATGGTAAATCAGCAACATATTTAGCTTGGGTGAGATAATATCCAGTAGGGTCAGTTGAAACTTCCAAGCCAAGAAAATAGCTGAGATTTCCAACATTCTTCATTTCAAAATGCTGGTTGAGAAATGCTTTGAACTCCATAATACTGTTGATGTCATCTCCGGTAATGATTATGTCATCTACATAAAGAAGTAACAGGATACAACCCTTGCCGGTGTGTCGAATAAACAAGGCATGATCATAAGGACTTGCTGAAAAACCAAAATTACACACTATAGAGCTAAACTTGGTAAACCAAGCTCAAGGAGCTTGCTTTAGTCCATATAATGCACGACGAAGGCAACATACCTTGTTTGGAGGATGATCATAACCTGGTGGAGGACGCATATAAGCTTCTTCTTGGAGATCACCGTGGAGGAAAGCATTCTTCACATCCATCTAGATCAAATTCCAGTTTCTACTCGCTGCAATGGCAAGTAAGCTTCTGACAGATGTGATTCGAGCCACAGGAGCAAATGTCTCCTCATAGTCAATGCCATATTCTTGACTGGAGCCAAGTGCAACTAAGCGTGCTTTATACCTCTTAATCTCGCCATTAGCACGAGTCTTGATTTTATAGACATATCTAGACCCTATTGCAGATTTACCTGGTGGTAAATCGATCAAATCCCAAGTATGTGTCTTTAGTAGTGCATCCAATTCTTCCTTCATAGCCTGCTACCAAAGAGGATCAGATTTTGCTTCTCTATATGTAGCAGGCTCATACATAGATGCTATAACGGCATAGAGCTGGTAAGCATTGAGATACTTAGGGAGTTGTCGTACTCGATCAGTTCGACAAAGTTGTTGTTCGGGAGAGTCAAAGGATTCAGAAGATGCATTATTGCAATGGATGTTTTCTTGTGGAGGCTCAAGGACGGTTGAATCATCAGTTTGACTAACGGTAAGTGAGGACGAACTCATCGATGGTACAGATGGGTTAGCCTCTGAGGACTCCATAGAGCGCAAAGAGGATAGGTGTGCTTCTTCACATGCTGTACCAATATTTTCACCCTCATCTAAAAATAACTCCATAGATGGATCTGTAAAATATGAGCTCCCTTAACTAGAAACCTGAAAGTCAGAAAGAGATGAAAATAATTTATGCTCCCAAAAAACAACATGTCGAGAAATTCGAATGCGTTTGGAAATGGGATCCTAACAACGGTACCCTTTGTGTTCAATTCCATAGCCTAGAAAGCAACATAGCCATGCTCACGGTTCCAACTTACTATGCTCATGATGTTGTAGGAGGACAAAACAGACACATCTAAACACACGAAGTTGACTATAATTAGGGGTTCTGCCATACAGTCGGTCATATGGTGATTGATTCCCAATTACGGAAGATGGCATACGATTGATGGTGTAGACTGCAGTGAGAGCTGCTTCACCCCAAAATACTTCCGGGTAAGCTGCAGATGTAAGCAAAGCTCGAATCGTATCCAAGATATGATGATGCTTCCTTTCAGCTCTCCCATTTTGTTGTGAAGTCCCAGGACAAGAATGTTGAAGAACAGTGCCATTTTGAGCAAGAAAGGCCACAAAATTCTTTTCTCTGTATTCCATGGCATTGTCAGACCGAAAAGTTTTGATCTTACGAGAAAACTGGGTGTTCACCATAGCTGCAAACTCATAGTAAATTTGTGGCAACGCAGCTCGACTTTTCATAAGATATATCCATACATAATGTGAATAGTCATCCACAAAAATAACGAACTATTGATATCCACTCATAGTTTTGGTCGGGGATGGTCCCCAAATATCTAAATGGATCAAATCAAATGGAGCATTAGAAATAGAGTTGTTATTATTGAATGGAAGTGCATGATGTTTTGCAAGCTTACAGGAGATGCAATCAACCTTATTCTGCCTAACTTGACCCAAAATGCCACTAGTTATCAAAGGTTGCAGCTTAGAAAGAGAAATATGTCCTAATCTTGGATGCCAAACATCTGAAGGCAAAACAGCAGCAGCACTAGCAGAGTGTCTGAAACCATTAGCAGGAATATTAAGAGAGAGAGCCTCGAACAGTCGCCCGACTTTACGACCTTTTCCCAGAACCTGGCCACTATGTGGATCCCTCACAAGATAACCACGGTTCAAAAAGAACACTCCTAGGCCAAGTTCGCACAGTTTGGGAACAAGAAATGCATCAGATATTGATAAATTTGGACCGGAGACATCCCCAGTATGTGTAATGTTCCTTTTAGAACCATCAGTAGCATGGATAGCAAAAATGGACCTCGTATTTGCTTTATTGATTAGGCTGTGTGCATTTGAAGTCATATGATTATAGCATCCATAGTCAAAAAACGAAGGAGAATGTGTACCTAATGATGTTGTTGACAAAATTGAAGAAGTTGACTGACCATTCATATGATTTAGAATAGCTTGTAAGTCACTCAGAGATATGGTTTCAGTTGTGGGTGGAGGATCAGTAACCACAGCAGAAGCATGAGAGTAAGACTTTGAATGTTTTCCAAGCTCCTTCTTTTGCTTAGCTTGCAACTTCCAACATTAAGATATCACATGGCCAGAATGCTTGCAATAATTACAAGTTTTCTCATAATGGCGTCCATTGGAAGAGGCTGCCAGTACCGCTTGATGTCCTGTAAATTCTAACTGAGACTTTCTAAGTATACCGAGTCGGGTTTCTTCAGATAACAATTCAGCCACAACGCTTTCAAGTTTCGGAAAAGTCTCTCTGTGAAGTAGTGAGGCTTGCACAGGTTCATAATCACTATGAAGAGCCATAAGAAACTGCATAACACGAAGATTATCACGGTATGTGATAAAATTTTCAGCATCTTTACTTGACTCCTAAAGAGGTTCAAACAAGGCCAGTTGGTCCCAAATGGCTTGTATGTTGGATAAAAACTCATTAACCGATTGACCCGATATTTGTTTCATGGTACGGAGAGTCTCATGAAATTGATACTGATTAGCAATATCAGTTGTTGAATATCTTTTGGACAATAAATCCCATACTCCTTTGGCTATTTCAAATCGACCAAATTGCATTCTTATAGATGGGACACAAGTATTTCTAATCCAAGTCAAAATCTGATGATTTTTACTATCTCATTCCTCCAAACGTTTAAGAAATTTAACATTAGATTCTCCAGTTTGTTGAACTGGCTTAGTGATATTTCCAAAGGCATAACGCCAAAGCCTTCGACCCTTAAGAAAACTAAACATTTCTTGAGACCAAGGCACATAATTGGAACCATCTAAAATGGTTTGAATAGGTTGAGCAACATCCAATTTATCCATTGTAATCAAATGGCGACAGTATGGCATTAACCAAAGAAAAAGGATTGAACACACCTGATAGATAGGCTCGATTAACACTGGAGAACAAACTTAATCGATGAACAGATCTAGTTTGATTGAAGAAATTTGATTTCCCTGCGCTTGAGACAACCTCAAATTGGAAGAGGTTAAAATTGGACAAAGATGCTTCTGTGTCAAATTCAACAGGAAGAAGCAAGAATTTTCCGTGAATCCACACAATCGACGAACGCAAATCCACACAGGAAGAAGCAAGAATGGAGCTGGGTAAATTTGAAATTCGGAACAGGGCAAGATATGATGAGAGAGAAAGAATATAGTGAACCCACACTTGAAAAAAGGGCAGCCCGGTGCACAAGCATCCTGCGTTCACGTAGGGTCCGGGGAAGGGCCGCATCCCAAGATGTGAATTGTAGACAGTTTAACATGACTTTGTCAGTGGTTGATTCCACGACTTGAGAAAATGAATTAAGTGGAAGAAATGAGTCAGGAGGCTCCAGACTTTACTCATCTAAAGCTCATGCTCACGTGTCTGCTTTTCCTCTTTCTAGCCTTCTCCTTTTTTTTTTTTGGGCTAACTATGCTCTGATACCATATTACGAGAGCTAGAGGGCAAAGGATTTATGCAAATTGAAGATGTATTTCAGTGTCCTGCCGGAAGGCATATACAATGACTGTATATATACAATATAGTACCTATGAACAAAGCAACAAAATAATCCTAATGATATAAAATATTCTAGTATCAAATTTACCCAATAATAACACCACAAAATATTCTCACAAAATATTCTCTAGCATATTCTTTGACATGGGGAACTTCCACCGGCGTTGCCCAGTCATCTCGCCGATTGCCGCGCGTCCAATGGCCGCTTGTACCTGGATTTTGTGTAAGCACCCCCTACACCACTCCGTTTAATTTCTTTAACAAAAATATGCGACTTGTTTTGATGTGTCCTAGTCTGCAAAGTTGGGAGCGTTTCTATAGTAGGGCCGTGGATGCATGAGACACCCACATGAGATTATATGTGTGGTTCTCTTTCCCCTCTACGAAAAATGTAAATTTCAGGAATTATATTTAAAATTGATTCATAATTTCATTAGTATAAAGCACTTGAATTTTTCTAACCTAGATAATATTAAAGGTTCTGTTTGGACCTTAGAAAGTTTGGTGGAAAGAAAAAAATTTAGGAAAGTTATTTTTTTTCTTGTGTTTAGTTTAGAGAAAATCACAAAGAAAAAAATATTGAGGAAAGTTTGGTGAAAAAATTGTTAGAAACAAGTGACAAAATTTTCCTCATAAAATTATGAAGAAAGTTTGAGGAAAATTCCCAACTTTATATTGTTTAGATGGCATCAAAATGATTTAAATAGTTCGTCAACATTCAAATTTCTCATTCAAATTCTTGTATTTTTTTCTTGATCCAAGCAAGAGAAAAAAACTCATTTTCTTTCTTCTTTTTTTTTCATATTTTCTTTCCTTTACTTTTTCTTTCCACTAAATTTTTTAAGGATCAAATGGAGTCTAAAGGTTAAAGTTAATGACATTTCTCTATCCTCGGCAATTTCTTATATGCTCCCAGGAGCACATACTATCCTCTGCCATTGCATGACTATTCTGCCATCAACTCCTTATCCTCTATTTCAAAATTGATTTCGCTTGGATAGTAGTTATTATATATCTCCTCCATTGTTCCACTGTCAAAAACCGTTATTATGCACAGTTGCCATTGTCTCCATCATGTAATTTTATAGATTCGATTCTTCAATTTTCGAGATGCAGGTTCAAGTTTTTAGCATTTATTCCGCTAGAATTTTTGACCAAGTTATCATATGCTTAACTTGGATAGAATTCATTATTTCTACTATTAACTATATTTAACTCAATATTCAAATTTAAGTAATTTTTTAAAGAATCGAGAAATACATGAGTAACTTGCTACTAATGCAAATTGCCATATTATCTCCCCATGCCCAAGATTTATGCACACATGGATATAACGCGATTATAGATATGAATTTAATTTTATCCCTCGTTTACTTTAATTTTGACACCAAGGGTTGGTGGCTACAATAAATGAACTAGTATGGTGCCCAACCTAGAGGATCATGACATAAACCAAATTTCGTAATGAACCAAGTATGGTGCTCCCACTGGAGTGTCCTTGCGCCTGTTCTATAAAATCTCCCCCCCCCCCCCCCCCCAACCAAACAAGCTTCCCTTCTCGCCATCGCCTGCATCTCCTCCCTCTCTAATTTGTGGATGTCAAATGTTTAATTTTTATTGAAAAAGAAAATTGGGTGACTAATAAGTAAATAAAAATATATTCAATTAAATACTATATTAGAGATGTGGGAATAAAATGTAATTTTACGTAATGTTTTTTTGGAAAACAGCTAATTTTACTATGCTTTTTCTAGAAACAACTAATTTAAACAACTAATGGCTAAATCAAATTGTTGATGGTTGGTTTCCAAACATAACCTGTATTGGCAAACACCTAGACATTATTATCAACACTAATAGTATTAATCATGTGGGAAATTACCCTTGTACGTTTGAAGATATGTACCTAAACAGCCATTTAATTTGTGATTGAACGTGGGTGTGTGATATCTTTAGATTAACATCATTCATGTCGTTGGAAAACTATCACTGTATCTGGTTGATATTGCTCGCTTAACGTTCTTAATTTGTGATTTGCTCTCAATCTCGAGCAAACTCTTATCATCATTACAGGCCTAATGTCACATGGGCCGACAGGGCTGTCTGCAAGAAACCTAAAAAACATTTATTTCATAGACGAGCTAGTTACGTGATATTATTTACCCTGTGTTTCTAGACACAGAAATGTAGATGACGATCACCCACACTGCCTGTGTTCCTTGCCAATTAATTGAAATTCCATTTGTTCTGCTAATTTTCCCTTTTTAAGATAAACTTTTTCCCAAATTTCAATTGTCAAGTAAATTCTCATTCTCCTTTTTTTTCCTCAAATTGACATAGGTTTTTTTTTTCTATTATTATTTTACAAACATGGATGAAGAATCATGACCAAAGCCTTATGTGCGCCAAATGTATAATTTATTTTAATATAACTGGAATGCTCCTAATGAAGCAAATCACTAATAGATTACTTATTACAATCTAAACGATGTAATTTCCAGCCGCTTTAAATAATGTCTAATGTACGTTAATTTGATGTAAATTTAGAAAATAAATTACCTAATACTTTCATATTTTCAAAATATTTTTTAAGAAATTCATAATGTTTGTACCATTCATGTTAGCATGTGATTATTTTTTTCCCTGGAAAAGAGAATGAGAAAGTCAATATTGATTAAAAAAACACCAAAAATACATTACCTAGATCAAATAGTTATACCACATTGAAACAACTACAAGGGCGAAAGAAAAAGGGAGGCTAAGATTGACTAAAATTGTTGAGTCCAACGAGGTGTTCTA
Source organism: Carnegiea gigantea (assembly GCA_029747015.1). Taxonomy (NCBI): domain Eukaryota; kingdom Viridiplantae; phylum Streptophyta; class Magnoliopsida; order Caryophyllales; family Cactaceae; genus Carnegiea; species Carnegiea gigantea. The sequence continues at coordinate 381,775 of JAKOGI010000823.1, read as the reverse complement.
CGTCGAAAGATCCCATCATTTGGAATGTTTAATTTCGAATGCATATCCATGATGAGAGGGTGGGGGGAGGGGGATATACATGCATGCATGTTGAGCACACAGCCCATGAACAACTTATAGACAGGCATTGAATATATACCACATGATGCAAATTAACTTCTCCATATTTACTTGTCGACGTGACATCAAAACTGACCCTGATAACCTCATGCACTAAAAGTAGGCTATATATGTGATTTGAGGTAGTACATATTTTTGTTTGGGCATAATGATGGATGTGCTATTTTGAGCTATCTCCATTAATGAAGATGGGCAGGTATGGTAAAAATGATGGTGGAATTTTAAGTGATTCATTTGAAGTTAAAATTGAATTTCTCAGTAAGTAATCAATCTATCTCCACCTCCATTGCTTCCCCCCCCCCCCCCGCCATTTCTGTTTTGCTCATGGATGTTTTAATTTTAGTCACCTCCGTTAATGGATACAAGACTAAGTGTGAGATTGACACTAGACAAGAACATATAATTCATAGCGATTTAATGCCCAAATTTTCATAAACCTCCCTTAGTGTTTGTTCCTATTTGGACCTTTCTTTCTTAATGTCAAAAAATCAACTAGAAAATTGACTTCTATCGATTTGTTGGTGAATGATGTGCTATATAGATAAAATGCCCACTATAGTCCACACTATGACCTTTTATGCACAGCTGTTGGATAAACAATATAGATATTTCTTTCGTTTCTTTTCCGTCATCCTGTGCTTTCTCTTTGTGGCCTAAGCATGCAAGCTCTAGGAAAATTGTGATTAATCACGTGTACTTGACGTCCCAGTGATAACATTGTAACTTATCCATTCATTTGCATTAGCTGGCAGATCTGTACCTACAAGTACCTCCGAGTTGCTATAGGCAAGAATCCTATATATGCAGTTCTAACCAAACTTTAAACAAGCCAAATAGCCTAGAGCTTTTTTTAATTTCCCTTTTCCCCTTATTACTATGGGTTTTAATTAGTATATCCCTGATTCATGATCATATATGTCAGTGGTGGGCTTTGAGGATTTAGAAATTAGTTTCACTTGCTCTATGGTAAAGCACATTTAAGGAGAGAAATTTGTCGATTTTTTGGGCAAGGGTTTGTCTTTCAAGGGTTCAAAATTGCCATAATTGCTACTGTAGGTGGGAGAAATGCCGTATTATGGCCAGAGCTTCTCGCTTTTGAATTTGGTATATAGAATCTTGTCTTGAGGACATTATGGTTTTTATCCCCTATTATTTTACCTCATATATGTAGGTGGCTTGCCATTATGTCTCTAAACATACGTACTAATTACTTCTCCACAAAAAAAATGAAAAAATAAAACCGGTGTGACCATTTTTATCTTTTGGTTGAGGTCTGATGAAGTTAAATTGGGTTCATACCAACCCCCTTTGTTTGTGCTGAAATTAAGAACAAAGACAATAATCCTGTTTGGCAAATAACTGTTAGCTGTTTATATTAACCGTTAGCTGTTAGTTATTTGAATTAGTTGTTTGTTGACAAACTATTTGGTAAATTAGCTGTTTCTGATAAAGTTGTAAGATAAAAAACTAATTCTTCAAAAAGCTCATGGAATTAACTTTTTCAAATTAGCCTTTTAGACTTAAAAAAACTCTTCTAAAAAGTTCTTTTCACCAAACACCTAAATTAGTTTTTTTACTTAATCAAACAGCTAATATTGATCAAAAAGTTTTTTTTGATCAAAAAACTCTTCAAAAAGTTATTTGCTAAACACACCCAATGACTTCTTCACATTGATGCTTTTGAGGGTAGCTAGGCATGCTTGGTCCTTGGGTTTCCAGCTTACATTTGTTTCTTCCCATCCTCCTTGTTTTCCTCATCTTATTAATCACACGATTTGTCCTCTTTTTCTTCAGAACCCCTTTCGCCCTGCAAAAACTTTTCTATAACATTATGCATATGTTTTCTGTTTGTCTTGTTACAGTGGCCTATGGGTAATTAAGGGCTATTGGCTATTCTTATTAATTGCATAAGCTGTTCCCGTGGTGGCCTTCCTGCGCTCCCTATAAAACCTATCCCAGCTGGTCGTTGATCATCCCGTCTGCAATCTGCATCCCGTACTCTCTCTCTCTCTCTCTCTCTCTCTCTCTCTCTCTCCAAACCTTCCCTCTTCCCATCCATGTGCTACTATTGTTCTATAAATCCGCAAAGAGTTGGGTTTCAAAAACCGAGATTCGTTCAAGACTTCAATCTAGGCCAAGCAAAAGGGGAAGAAAAGGTGAGCAAAACTAACCTAACAAACACAAGAAAAGAGGCTTGGAGTCATGATTTGGCTAATTGACGGACCAACTAATCGAGACGAGTCTTTACCTACCTAACATATTCAGAAAACTAGAGATGATCAGTTGCACCATCGAAAACCACTCAAGCCCTCTCTCAAGGGTCATGAGCTAGCCTAGTTAGTCTAACCATCTATTTTTATGGAGTTAGCCTAATTAGGCCACTAAATTAGCAACCCTTGGACCTATTTAGGATCAGGACTACTTTCATATCCAAATCCTGGCTATTCCCTCTTTCACACTAGCTAATTGGCCTAACCTCTCGGCATAAGTCAATCATCGAAAGATATAGATGAAATATCTCTCAAACATTTTATCGAACACTTGGCAAGTATGAGAGAAATCTCTAAGTTCTAAGCATAAATTCGGTGTGGTTAGGTCTAACACGAGACCAATTAGCCATCAAGGGGCTATAATCACAATTCAAGCCAACAAAACTAACGACTAATCATCAACAAAGAAAGCAAAAAATCTAACTTCACGTAAACTAGCAAATTTGAAAACAAACATGAACTAGAGAGGAAAGAGAATAAAACCAATCCAATCTAGGAGACAAATAAAAAGGATTAATAATAAAAACCAAACGTTTAAACTAAATACAATCTAAACATGCTCAAATAAAAGAGGCAGGGACAAATTATGCAATAGAAAGAGAAAACTTAGGTTTGAGAATTGTTGAATGAAGATCCAAAATTCACAAGCATGAGTCTAAACCTCCCAAAATTACAATCTGATATCCTAATCTAATCTTCCTAATTGAGTTTTTATTGGCTAAAACTAACCTAAAACCTAGCCTAACAATCTCAAAGGGCACCCCCGAAAAGTCTGAAGCAAAAGCTTTAAATAGAAATCGCGGCGGGCCAAGAAAGAGGAGTCGTAGGCCTGGGGGCGCCGGCCGACGGCTTGTCAGCTAGGTGACGGGCGGCCATCGCCATCCCCTATCCCTAACTGCAGGGGTGGCGATTGCTGTCATGCCTCCCCCGGCTACCCGTCGCCTTCCTGCTTTGTTTTCTTTTTTTGTTCCTCTTTTGTTCTTTTTTGCGGCGCTTGCTTATTTGAACTTATTACCTACAAAATTGAATAAAACAAGTAAAAATTCTAAAGATTATATTATTATACGAGCTAAAATTAGGCAATAGAGGCATGTAAAAGTATGACAATTTAGCACCAAAGAAATACCCCCACCTATTTTTTGCTCATCTCGAGCAAAACCAAGGAAAAACTAACCTAAAAACCTAACTCACTTTTGTAGGAATCATAGTTATATTTAGCGTATGCATCAAGCCCTTTAAACCCCTTAGTTCCCCCAACTGGACGAGTAAGGTCTTGTAAGAGTTTGCAGAAGATATACCCATAAAATCTTTGAAATATTTTTGAATTTTTTCAAAACCAAATCATATGTACAAGGCAAAGGGGAAAAGATGTACACATCTAGATCAATTCCATCACCATCACAACTAGCCACTAAGTCATATATAAGCAAAACATACAGTCAAGACACACATAGGCTATGAATGCATCCGACTCTCATGTTTCACCCCATGCAACACAATGACATGATTTGCTCACCTTGGTGCTATGTGCAAAGTGTTTAACTGCCAATGCTAGATTAAAACCAGGTGAAAGGTCATCTCCACTTGACTTATGACTTCCTTTCTTTTTGGTCCTTTTTTCATTTCTTCTTTTTTTCCGCTTTTCTCCGTATGCTTCTTTGCCCTGGTGGGTAGTTGTTGGCTCACTAGGCCTTGAACTACCGGAGGAGTAACTTAGCATATATTCGGGCCCCTTTCCTATTTAGGGGTTTTATTTGGATGTGCAAAGCATTTATTCAAGCCCAAATAGAGGTACCGGAGTGAAGCTCACTTTTGCACTTATTATTTTTCTCTTATTTTTTTTTCTGTTTTCATAATGAAGCCAAAAGTGGAAGTCGATTAACCAAGTAGAATATCCCAAACTCAAATTTCAACAACTAAGACCAAAAGCCAATGGTTAAGTGTACATGGTAGGCATAAAACCGCACATGTGAAATAGGATTATTATGAAAGATCGGAGGCCACAGTGTAGACAAGTGCTCCATCATGCATATTTGACCTATATACAAGCTAGTAGCCAAGCTATCAAAGATCAAAAATCAATCACAACAATACAAAAGTCCCCCAAAGCAAAAAAGAAAAACTATACAAATTTTGAAAAATTTTACAAAAATGTATACAAAAGGGTCTATGACTCCCATCCCTACACTTAAATCTCACAATGTCCTCATTAGAAGCCGAGGAATCATAACAACTACAAAAACACACAAAACACAAAACAAAACAAAATACACAAAAACACTAAACCTACACGCATATACACAAGCTAACACACTCCCCAAAACCACAATCGCAGCCAATCAACGGCAAGACCACACATATATACAAGACCAATACCACCCAAAATGAATATATACAAATCCAACAACACCACCAATAACAAAACACAACTATGAACAAAAGGCACACAAAGGTGATCATACTGTCAATTGGCTCCATAACATCCCAAATTTCACATCAAAATGATCATCAACAAAAACACTACCTAATATCCACAACTAAACACAATCTAATATCCACAACTAAACAAAAAAAGGGAAATGAAAGAAAATAAAAAGAAGAGAGAAGAGTTAGAATGATTATACCAGGTTAGGCACTAAATGTATCCAAACTATGCCTCTCGGAGATAGTGCCATGGAGGCATAGGAGCATCAGCCACTCCTCCATATCAGTGAAGGCGCAAGTGCTTAACTCGGATGCGGTCAAATCTCATAAGAGCTTATCATGTGCCTTTGCATGCATCTCAAAAGGATGTGGGTAAGAGAACACTAAAATTCCAAGCAAAGATAGTTAATACCCTCTTACACTTAACAAATACTATAGAAAAATTGAAAGAATAATCAAAGAAAGTGGTTCACTTAATTTTCCTAGGCATGTCCTCTAGGCATGCACAATAAGGGTCAAAGTAAGAATTGTACCCTCTAAGGTCAGCTAGGGACTCATGAAAAGCATGCAAATGAGAGGGGATGGTGGGGAGCAAGTGGGACGAAATGGGGTTTAAGTCGAATGACTCAGTGCAAATGGTCAATTTGCTCAATGCTAGGAGTGGCACCAACTCTCACATCATCAATATATAGCTCCTCAAAGGAAGGCTCCAACAATGCAATATCGCCCTACCAATCAAGCAAATCATCATTAACACAACTAGCATCATCCCCTAGGGGACTCTTTCATCTCTAAACCAGTGTACTGAGCTAAATGGAGGGGAGAAGAAAGTAAACTCAACACAGTCTCAGCAGCGTCTCTAGGTGTGCTAGATAATGATGGAGCGACGGATAGTGAAGAAGGGAAGGGAGGATCAATCACTTCCTCTAGGCTGGTTAAAGGTGAATCAACCATAAAATTAAGCTCTAGGGAAAGAAAAGACTCATAATAATCATAGATACTAACCTCAAGTCTAGGAGAAAATGGACTAGGGTCAGTCTCATGTAATAGGCCACACTCTCTTATCTTACCAACAAAAGACTCATATTGCTCATTCATTGTCTCTATTACAGTACTAAGTTTCGCATAGCATGCATCGGAAATATCATAATAGGGACAAGAATTCGCATCATGGTCAAAAGATTGGCAATAGGAGTACATAAGAGGAGAATGAGCGTGCAAGGCATAGGAAATGGAGGAAGGGCACATAAAAGACACACTAGCATTCTCATGGTGCCATTGATACCAAGCCAAAGACTCAAATAAGTCCCATACGTTATTAACATCTAAAGTGCACAAACCACCATAACATATGGACTCAAGGATGGCTCGGCTCTCATGTTTATTCCCTCAAGCACAATAATGCATATTTTCCATTTTCCATATGTGAAATGCACATATTGAGCATGATAATCATTCATTCTTGATAAGCATTGCCAAAAAGATTCATGCTCAAATTGAGATAAATGGAAAATGGCCATCTTGATTTTTTTTCCTAAATTTTTTGGTTTATTTAAAATTTTTTGGATTTTTAAAGTCCTAGCCTTGAATGCTTAGGTAAATCCTGATATTGAAAAGTGCTAACTCCACGACAACGGTGCCAAAAGCTTGATAAGAAGAACTTGAGTTTTAATATTTATAACCCCAAGTGCAAGGTTTCATCATCGAGTACTCAGGGGGTCGTCCACAAGAAATTGGTTTCAACTACTGGGATTCATTCAAGTGTTCAATCGAGGCCAAGTGAAAGGGAAGAATGGGAAGCAAAACTAAGCTAACAAACACAAGAAAAGAGGCTTGGAGTCATGATTTGGCCAATTGATGGACTAACTAATCGAGATGAGTCCTCACCTACCAACCTATTCAGAAAACCAAAGATGGTTGGTTGCACCATCGAAAACACGCACCCAAGCCCTCTCTCAAAGGTCATGAGCTAGCCTAATTAGTTTAACCACCTATTTGCATGGGGTTAAACCAATTAGGCCACCAAATTTGCAACCCTCGGACCTAGTTAGGATTGGGACTATTTCCATGTCCAAATTCAGGCTATCCCTTCTCCCACACTAGTTGATTGGTCTCACCTCTCGGCAGAAGTCAACTGCTCAAAAATATAGATGAAAATTCTCTCAAGTATTTTATTGAACACTTGGCGGGCATGAGAGAAACTCTAAATTCTAAGCATGAATTGGGTATGGTTAAGCCTAATACGAGACAAGTTAGCCATCAAAGGGCTAATCACAATCCAAGCTAACAAAACTAGCTACTAATCATAAAACAAAGAAACCAAAAAAATCTAACTACACCTAAACTATTAAATATGAAAACAAACATGAATCAGAGAGGAAAGAATGAAACTAATCTCATCTAGTAGACTAATAAAACATGGATTAACAATCAAACTAAACATTTAAACTAAATACAATCTAAACATGCTCAAATACAAGAGGCAAGAACAAAATATGAAATCGAAAGAGAAAGAGAGAGGAGAAAACTTAGGCATGAGAATTGTTGAATGAAGATCCAAAAGCCACAAGTTTGCATCCAAATCTTCCAAAATTACAATCTCGTATCCTGATCTAATCTCCCTAATGGGGTTTCTATTGGCTAAAACTAACATAAATTCTAGCCTAACTATCACCAAAGGAACCCCCGAAAAGTCCCGAAGCAGGAGCTTTAAATAGGAATCGCGGCTGGGCGAGAAAGAGGAGTTGCGGGCTGGGGGCAACGACCATCGCGTTGCTAACTGTCTGTCGGCTGGGCAACTGCCGGCCATCGCCAGGCCCTATCCGTGACTGCAGGTGTGGCGATGGCTGTTATGCCTCCCTCGACTACCCGTCGCCTTCCTGCTTTTTTTCTTCTTTTGTTCCTTTGTTGCTCTTTTTTCGCGGCACTTGCTCGGTTGAAGTTGTTACCTACAAAACTAAATAAAACAAGTAAAAATCCTAAAGATTATATTATTATACTAGTTAAGATTAGGCGATAAGGGCATGTAAAATATGATAATTTAGTGCCGAATAGCAAGCAACTTGTAAACAGTTGTAGCTTTCGCTATGATGAAATTGAAAACCCATAACGATAACCATTCTAATTTGACTAGGATCGGATCAATACCTGCCAAGATCTTGTGCCAATAATGTACCAAACTAATTAATCAATTGAAAGTAGGAATTGAAAGTAGGAATGTGAAAATCAAACCTTGTTTTTCTAATGCTTTCTTTTTTGTTTAAATCAAATGAAAGTTTAAATTAAGGCATTTGGATGAAATTGGCGGCAATGTATTAATTCTTACCTCAAGTTGGGGGATTCCGGGGTTTGGGCATGTCGTTTTTCCTTTGTCATTATTTCTGCTTTTCGTAATTCCTTCCCAAGCAGTAGATAACCAAGGATTACGTTCCTGATTGAATTTTTTTTTACAGAAATAAACTCTTTTACTAAAGAAATAAAAATAACTATATGCTGCACGTGTATTACAATGTCTCCATAAGGGTTTTGATATTGAAAACGGAACACCTTGTTGGCTAGCCCTTCTCATTCAAGTTTAGGGGTTTTCCATATTATGAGGGATAAAGTCGAAGGGCTTTAAAATTAACTACTGAATAAATAGCAACAAACGACATAGGATGAAACCTGTTTGGTTGCTTCATAAAAAATAGAATGGTTGCATTTGTGCGCTCTTTAAACCTAATTAAGATAATTTTCTAATTTTGATTATTCTCACCTTTTGTAAGCAAGAACATTCATTCTCTCTAACTCAAGGCCCAACATCTCCCACAATCTTATTTTGAAGCTACAGTAGTCATCTTTTTCGTATTTTAAGCTATACAGATTGCTGAATTTAATGTTATGGCCAACTTGAATTCATCTAAACAAAATTAAGATCCAAAGAGTGAAAATCGAAGAAGACACTTTGGTAATGACGCAGATACAATATATACACCGAAAACATCATCCAAAGTTTGAACTATGCTTTATTCTATATATTCGCTTTTTTTGTAGCCCAAATGCGGTCTGTATTATTTTAAGATAAGATATCTAGGTAGTGTTTGATTGGAAGAAAAATGCTTTTGTCGGAAAATCATTTTCTGCCGAAAACGCTTTTTTCGAAAAATCATTTTCTGCGGAAAATGTTTTTCTAAGGAAAATTGATTTTCATGTCATATTTTCCTATTGTCTGATACAAGATAAATCATTTTCAATGAAAAAGAGGAAAACGTCAACTAAATTATTTAAATAGCAAAAATATTGACTACATAGTCGTAGTTTTGAGCTTAAAATTCATATTTGAATTTTTATTTAATACTTTCTCTCGGATAATTAAGTTTTGATCTAAACAGTTGAAATTATTTTAGTGACGAAAAACATTAACTGAATTATCTAAATGGTGAAAAATATCGATTGAATTGTCATGGGTAGAGAAAAATGGTGACCAAATAAAGAACTGTCCTGATCAAAATCTGGATTTGAGCCTATCTTAATCTTTTATATCCGATGATCAAGTTTCAATCCAAACAATTGAAATTTTTCTAGTGGTGAAAAACAGTGATGCACTGTTTAAGGGGTGAAAAATATCAATTGAATTGTTGTTGTGAAAAAAATGTTGACCAAACGAAAGAATGCCAAGCTCAAAATTTGAATTTGAGCCAATTTTAATATTTTCCATATGATGATCAAGTTTCGATCCAAGCTGTTGAAATTGTTTTAGTGGCGAGTCGACTGAATTGTTTTAGTGGCAAAAAAAGTCGATTAAATTGTCGTGGTGGAGATAAATGTCGATCAAATAAAAGAGATTTGAACTAAAAATTTAGATTTGAGTTTATTTTAATATTTCATATCGGATAGTCAAGTTTCGATTCAAACTGTTGAAATCGAATTTTCCGCCTAAATTTCAACTAATCATACTATCATAAACTTGAAGGAAGAAAATCAACTTCCTATTCTCTTCAAAAGGAAATCATTTTCCTCCATTGGCGAGAAAATTATTTTCCTTGAAAAATAGTTTTCCATCCTTTAGCTAAGCAACGGAAAATTCAAAAGCAAATTTTCGGGAAAACCATTTTCCTCCCAACCAAACACTACCCTAATGTATTATTTTTTGTTTTTTGAAACTTACTATGATTAAAAACAAAAAACGTACAAATTAAGATGGGTAATAAGAATAAGGCTAGAGAGACGTGCCAGCCGGCCCAGCCTAAAAGAAGCTTAAACCAGTTTTAATTAACGGTGAAAACACCATTCCCCTACTCAAACACAAATACACATACACACACACCAAATCTCAACAGAAGACAGGGGATGGGGAACAGAAAGACTAGGGCCTAGTAAGATAAGTCAGAACTCAAATCAATTGACACAAAATCGAACACATAGATTGGACACCTAGAACAAGGCAGCAATCATATTCGAAATTAACGAAATATTGAGTCAAACTACAGAAAAGGGAACCATCGATCCGAGCAACAATTGTAAAATTGCAACCCAAAATCAGGAGCCCCAACTCCAACTTAAACAGTGCATGACCAAGTTATATAAAAGTTGAAAAAAGAAAACAGAACACTAGGTTCTACCGTAAACTCTAAAATCGACTTCGAAATTAAGCTAATCTTCCTTCAATTGCTGCTTCTTTGCTTTGCCTATGACCTTGACCTAAATCATTGTGAACAACGGTGCTGGATGGGATGTTGTGACTACGGTGATGGTGTGGGGTCTGTGATGCTTTGCCTATGACCTCTAAATTAAGCTAATCTGAAATAATTATCATTGAAAAATTTTAGGATGATTATAATTAGCACATCAAAATTGAATCTTTAAGGGTATAAAAGTGTGTAAGTTTTGGACTGAATGCATTGATCTCCACGTCACAGAGATCCTTAAACTTGACATAAAATCAAACTTCATTAGCTTACCATATCTTTGATGCCACAATCTTGTTAGTGGCCTCTACATAATGGAGTTGATCCTAACTCATAGATTAGGATGGGGTAGGGTGGACTCTATAATCACTAATACAACACACAAAAGGGTTTCCAAACCTTGGAAAAACAACTTACAACAATCTAATGTTATGGTTTTATTATATAATCACAATGAATGGTTAATTAACACATTAATTTTCATCATTACAGCGCTAGATACATGTTGTCTCACCATATATTTGTGAAATTTGCAATGAGATTGTACTTGATCGTGTATATGCCTATGCACACATTCGTTACATCTTGGAGTTCATTTTTGAACTTAGGCACAATGAGTTTAAATACTCATTGAAGGCTCTCGTAATTTGATTATATGCATCCAAGCATCCCACTTTATCAATTTGCATTCCCCTCCTTCTCTGGTGCAAGATACACTGGCAAACAACCCAATGGCCCTGTGTTATATATCAAAAACTTCCTTGCACCAAGCTGCTTCGTGCAAGGAAATTTTTGATGTATAACATAGGGCCATTGGGTTGTTTTCCAGCGTACCTTACACCGGGAAATAGAGGGGCACACAACTTGATAAAGTAGGATGTTTGGTTGTATATAATCAAATTGTGGGAGCCTTCAATAAGGGGTTAAACTCATTGTACACCAAGATCAAAAGTGAACTCCAAGATGCAACAATCGTGTACATTAACATATATATGATCAAGTACGTTCTCGTTGCAAATTCCATAAAATATTGCAAGACAACATCTATTTAACTCCCTAATGATGAAAATTAAGATGCTGATCAAGTCAAATTCCGCTATCTTGACTTACCTTCCAACTTTGCACTTCCTCCATCATCTCTGATCAAGTCATCAACACCATCAAGCATCACGGGCCCCGCACTATTGCCCTTGTCATCGTCATCCCGTCCATCTCCAGCGTTTGTAATAATTCAGATCAACGGCCATAGGCAGAGCAAAGTAACAATAATTAAAGGGAGATTAGCTTATTTTAGAGGTCGATTTTAGGCTTTATGGTAGAACTTATGTTCTTTTTTCATTCTTCATCTTTTATATCTTGATTATGCACTGTTTAATTTGGAGTTGAGGTTCCTGATTTTGGGTTTCAATTTCATGATTGTTGCTCGCATCCATGGTTCCTTTTTCAGTAATTTGAATTAGGCTTTTGGTAATTTCGAATGTAATTATTGCTCTGCTCTGGGTGTTCAATCTATGTGTTTGATTTTGTGTTGATTGATTTGAGTTTTGACTGGTCTTGCTGGGCATTGTTCTTTGTGTTGCCCTTCCACTGCTTTCTGTTGAAATCAGATTTCTATGTGTGTTTGAGATAGGGAATGATGTTTTCACCATTGATAGAAACTAGGTTAAGCCTTATTTTAGGCTGGCAAATCTCTGCAGCCTATTCTTATTCTCCATCTGACACTCTCAACTCGCTTGCTCTTAATTTGTATGTTTTTTTGCTTTTAATCACTATAAGTTCCAAAAAGCAAAAAACAATGCAATAGTTATCCTATCTCAAAATTATAAAGATCACATTTGGGTTGCAAGAAAACCTAATATAAAGAATAAAGCCTAGTTCAAACTTTGGATGATGTTTTAGGTATATATTTTGATTCTCTGTCTTTACCAGAGTAAGTGCCTTCTTCAATTTTCATTTTTTGGATTTTAATTTTGTTTAGGTAAACTCAGGTGAACCATAGTTTTAAATTTGAGAGTCCTTATAGCTCAAAGTATCAAAAGCCAGCTAATATGGATTCAAAATAATATTATGGGACAAGTTCTGTCTTGAGTTAAGAGAGAGTGAAAGTTCTTGTTTGTAAAAGGTGAGAACAAACAAAATTAGAAAATTATCTTAATTAGGTTTAAAGAGCACATACATGCAACCATTATATTTTTTATCAAGTGACTAAATAGGTTCCATCTTATGTTATTTGTTGCTCTGTATTCAGTAAATAATTTTAAAGTCAACTTCACTTCTTAAAATGGAAACCAACTTCTTCTATTTGGGGAAAAAAAAAGATTTTTCTTGGAAAATAGTTTTCTGCCCTTTACTATGTCAAACCATAGAAAATTGAAAAACTATTTTCCATAAAAATCATTTTCTCTATGACCAAACCCTACCTAAGCTATGTTCATGTATATGGGTAGTGTTTGATTGGAAGAAAAATGGTTCTCCTAGAAAATCATTTTCTGTGAAATATGTTTTTCTATGGAAAATTAATTTTCATGTTTTCTGTTGCTTGGTACAAGATGAAATATGTTCTATGAAAAAGAGAAAAGCGTCCACTGAATTGTTTAAATGGTGAAAAATATTGAGTAAATGGTCACAATTTTGAGCTTAAAATTCATATTTGAGTTTTTTCCAATACTTCTCTTAGATAATCAAGTTTTGATCTAAACCGTTGAAATTATTTTAGTGATGGAAAACATTAACTGAATTGTTTAAGTGGCGAAAAATGGCGATTGAATTGTCGTAGCAGAGAAAAATATTCACCAAATGAAGGAATGCCATGATCAAAATTTGGATTTGCATCTATCTTAATCATTTATATCAGATGATCAAGTTTCGATCTAAATTATTGAAATTATTCTAGTACTGAAAAATATTCATTGCACTATTTAAGGGATGAAAAATATCAATTGAATTGTCGTTGTGGAAAAAATGGTTGACCAAATGAAACAATATCAAGCTCAAAATCTGAATTTGAGCCAATTTTATTATTTTCTATCTGATGATCAAGTTTTGATCCAAACCGTTAAAATTATTTTAGTACCGAGTCGGCTGAATTGTTTCAGTGACAAAAAAAATTGATTAAATTGTCGTGATGGAGATAAATATCGATCAAATGAAAGAAATTTGAGCTAAAAATTTAGATTTGAGGTTTTTTTTTTAATATTTTCCATCAGATAGTCAAGTTTCAATCCAAATTATTGAAATCGAATTTTGCGCCTAAATTTCAGCTGACTATAATATCAAAGAGTTGAAGAAAGAAAAAGTAACTGCCCATTCTCTCAAAAAGGAAATCATTGGGAGGAAAATGATTTTCCTTGGAAAATAGTTTTCCATTCTTTATTGTGCCAGACAATGAGAAATTGGAAAATCATTTTCCCTCCAACCAAACACTATCTTAATATACTTTATGGAGTTATAAATAATGGTGCAAATGGACGTTTTGATAAATTTGCACACCGTGGTGGCTTCTTGTCGATGATGCTACTGGAGTGGGTCATGTTGGGGGGAAGGGGGAAGATCTTGATACTGTTGTATTTAATATGACTTATGCTTGCCATTTCATGCTTATGGTAATTCTAAATCAACATTTGGAGTACAAAATTGTAGAAGGATTATTATACAAGGTTCATGGTTTGAGTTTAATGCTTGGATTGAGAAGGATAATAGATGAGGATGCGCTAAATGAAATGTGCAACAATGCAGTTGTGCGTAGAAAAGTGACTGGTATTTGAATCATGGAAAAGGTATTGCATTATGTAGAGATACTGTAGATGACTTCATGGGGTGTTTACTATTAAAAATCTAAACAATCCAGAAAAATTTTAGGATAAACAATAGTTCTTAGAATATCTTCATGTCAGAAATTGTTGAATTATTTAAAATAACTATCCTATGATCATTTTAGATAGTTATGAAGACAGTTCTAGGTTATTTGCTTATATCATGCGTTGGAAATCAGCAATGAAAAATCTAGTACATTGATTGCATCTTTGAAAAATCTAGTAAGTGCTTTCCGTCATTAATCAGGTATAAACAGGGGTAAGCAGTAGCTTTGTGTGGCAAGTAAAAAAAAGGCCATTATAAGTCTTGTGTATGACCCTCGCTAGTCGATTGCGGCTTGGCATGCCACTTTGCTTGTCTTGACAGGGTCTTAACAAGAACGGGTGGTTTACCCCTTGGTCATTCGTGCGCTCGACTTACCAATGCGATTGGCATTGTCCGTGAGTCATGACAGGGTCACGCAGGACATATCCTTTGGTCGTGAGGGGGTCACGCGGGATAGCTCTTGATTGTGACCGAGTCACATGGTGCATTGTCGGGATGGATCCTTGGCGGGACAACGAGTAAGTATTTGTCCAAGGGGCACAAATAAGATGACCATTGGTGTTATGCGATGACACCAAGCACCTATGGTGGTGCTTGGCATGCCGATAGCCAAGGCGTTGTGCGATAACGTCCAGTACATATGGTGGTGCAAATAACATGGGTATTGTACGACGACATCCAGCACTTTGTTAGTGCGAATAATGCTAGTCGTGCCCTCAGAGTGAGCCGAGATAAGTACACAGCATACCGGGTTGGATTAGTCAGTGAAAGGCAAGGGATAGACTTTCCTTAGCTATGTCGATGTGTTCGATAAACTATGGCATGTGAAATTCATAGCTAAAGTCTCGGGGAGACTTTACTTAGCTCAACTAAGGTGGACTTAGCTTGAATGAGCTAACGGGACTCAGATTGAGAATAAGCTAAGTTGGAAGTTCACGGCGGACTAGTCGGTCAAGTTGTGGGAGCTCCTGACTAGGACAACCGAGCTGGGTAGCTCGGGGAGCTACCCAACAGGGCATAGAGCTGGGTAATAGGTCATGTTAGGTCAGGTTCGTATTCGTGTCAAGCTTAAATGGGTTGAGAATTCCTCAACCTGAACCTAACACGTTTATTAAACAGGTTGAAAAATCTAGACCTGTACCCATTTAATTTTTAAATGAGTTGACCCGCTTAACCCGTTTAAGATAAACAGGTTAAGTTCAGTCGCTTAATTAACTATTTACGCATTTAATATTTTCAAATAATACGCAGTTACAGTGTTAAAAATTAAGTTTACCTATCACATTAAATAATTACAGTTTGAAATTACCCAGATTTGTCATAATTCACAATTTCTAAAAATTTTTATATTCTTAATTATCTAATAAAAAGTAAATAGACAAATAAAAAATGAAAAAATGAGTTGACCTGTTTAACTCATTTAATTAAATGGGTTAAATAGGTACTTTTTCTTGTCGAGAATCTCGACCTGAACCTAATCCATTTAATTAAACGGGTTGACCGTGTCAACCCATTTAATTGAATAGGGAAAAATTTATACCCAAACCTACTTAACTCTGTGTCGGTTTCGGGTCAGAAATCATGTCGAGTCAGCTTTTTCCAACTCTAGCAGGGCATCACCTCAGCTAGGCGTTGCGCTAGCTGGACAGCCGTAGGCTGCTTGCTGGGCGCCCACCCCAGCTGGGTGGTTACGCCCCCAAGAGACGCGCCGCTTGGAGGTGTCTCTTGGTAAGGCGCCTACCCAGCAAGATGTGCCCCTTGGCGGCCATGGGAGGGCTGGGCGAAAGGGTGCATTGCTTGGGGATTGGCGGTTGGCAAGTGGCGGTTAGGGTGTCGGTTGGTGTGTCAAGAGGCACACCTATTCACTTGTGCCTCTTCATGGAATACAAGTGCAGTGCATGGAGAAAAGAAAGAGGGGCAGTTGGCCTTAAAGAGATACGCCCTTTGTGAAGAGACGCACCCCTTGGCAGAAAGACATGCCTCCTCACGCGAGTGAAGCGCGGCCCTCTCCCCTTTTCCCTTATAAATACACGGTTGGTCCCCTTAGTTTTGGGAGGCATTGGATGTTAGAAAAATTGTGAGAACACTCGTGTTGCTTTGTTGTGACTTCGAGAGGCTTGCCTTGTAATTCGTTATGTCCCGTGATCAATAAAGAATGTTTCTTTGTCGGATTATTGTGTTGTGCACTTTGTGTGAATTTAATTAAATTGCGTTAACCTCTTTTATCAGGTTATGAGTAGGCTGGGTTGAGTCATGGACTTGACCGCCGCACGGTGTCAATCCGGGCAAAAAATTGGCCGAATTTTTACCCCGTTATAGTTGGTATCAGAGCGGATTTCGCTCTACAATTTAATTAAAAATGGACGTAAAGCATCCAAGAAATCAATGCAACTTTTTGATGATGAAAATCAGGTAATTAAAGACTCTTGTCTCGAAATAAAAAGGAAAAGAGTGAGAGAGGAATTTGGCATAAGTGTGGGCGTGAATGAAGGAAAATTAATAAAGGACCATCGCAGAAAGACCCGAAACTTTCGCAGATGTTTCGCTTGTCACGGCCCTCACTACGTTCAAAATTACCCTCTTAGATGCCAAGTTTCATCTATGATAATAAAAGGTGACATTGGCGAGACCCATCGAATTTCTACTACCGAAAAGGAAAAGACTTTGCTTGAGTGCGACACCCTCGGATGTTCGACTGAAGGGGTCACACATAACAAGGGGTTGACATATGTTCAGTGCAACATCAACGATAATGACGTGAAGGCTTTGATGGATACCGAAGCCACTCACAATTTCATTCGAGTGGAAACGGCAAAAAGTTTGGTTTAAACCTCTCTCCTTCCAGTTCCATGATGAAATCTGTGAATAGTATGGCTTTAAGGTCACATGGCTTGGCCAAGAATGTCACGATAGGGTTTGATGGCTGGAAATAAAATGCAGATTTCTTGGTCATCACCCTAGATGACTTTGAAGTCATCCTTGGGGATGAATTCCTATAGAGGGCCAAGGTCGTGGTCATGCCTCACCTTGGTGGAATTCTAATTAGGGATGAGGGATCCGCTTGCTTTGTAAAAGCAGTCCCCATAGACAAGGAGAGGAGTCCCTTCTTGTCAGCCACGCAGGCAAAGAAAGGTTCTCGGAAAGGGGCGCCAACTTTGTTGCGGTTTTGGTAGAGACCAAACCCGGACAAACCGTAGACGTACCCGGGGAAGTGGTTTCGATGCTTGAGGAGTTTCAAGACATGATGCCACTAGAATTGCCAAAGTAATTACCACCCTGATGGGCTATGGATCATGCCATTGAATTGGAGGCAGGAGCCCGACTTTCGGCCCAAGCTTCTTGCAGGATGTCCCCCTTCGAACTTGCTGAGTTGCGGAAACAACTAAATGAGTTATTGGAGGCCGGTTCCATCTAATCATCCAAGGCCCCGTACGGTGCTCCGGTCTTGTTCCAAAGGAAGGGAGATGGTTCCCTACGCATGTGTATTGACTATCGTACTTTGAATAAGATAACCATCAAGAATAAGTACCCCATCCCAAGGACCGATGATCTCTTTGATTGTTTGCCGAAGGCTGCTTACTTCACTAAATTAGACTTGCGATAGGGGTATTGGCAAGTCAGAATTGCTAAAGGAGATGAGCCTAAGACTACTTGTGTCAGAAGGTATGGCTCGTACGAGTTCCTAGTTATGCCATTGAGGCTAACCAATGCCCCATCCACATTCTATAATTTGACGAATGATGTACTCTATGAGTTCCTTGATGATTTTTGTGCAGTATACCTCGATGACATAGTGATTTATTCACAAAGTGTTGAGGATCATATTGTCCACCTAAGGAAAGTCTTTCAGAAACTGAGACAACACAAGTTGTTTGTCAAAAAGGAGAAATGTGAATTCGCCCAACCGAGATATTGTTTCTTAGGCATAAGATCAGCGAAGGGCTTGTACGAATGGACGAGAGGAAAGTAAAGGCAATCATGGATTGGCCTAAACCCAAGTTAATTTCTGAATTAAGGTGTTTCCTAAGGTTGGCCAATTACTGTCGAAAGTTCATCCAAGGCTACTCTAGGAGGGTGGCACTCTTGACTGATCTCTTGAAAAGGGATCAAAAGTGGGCATGGGATGCGATGTGTCAAGAGGCATTTGAGGAACTTAAGGCTAAAGCAGCGTTCGGAGCCAGTCTTGCGATTGCCTGAGTTTGATAAACCTTTTTAGGTTCACACCGATGCTTCTGAGAAAGCAATTAGAGCAGTATTGGTCCAAGAGGGACACCCTATTGCCTTTGAGGGAAGGAAACTTCATGGAGCCGAATTGAGATATTTGACTCATGAAAAAGAGATGTTGGCTGTACTCTATTATCTTCGAGTTTGGCGTCACTGCTTGTTGGGATCGAGGTTCGTTGTGAAAACGGACAACGTTGCTAACACGTACTTTTAGACCCAAAAGAAGTTGTCTCCAAAACAGGCTCGTTGGAAGGAATTCCTCCAGGAATATTACTTCGTATGGCAGCATAAACCCGGGAGGCATAACCCAGTCTCGGATGCAATCAGTCGAAAGATGATAGCTTTGATGACTGTTATGACAGCCTCATTGTCCAGAATTGGGACTGACTTTGCAGCAAGAGTGCTGAAGTAATCCACGGAGGACACTGTGTACCAGCGTTTGCATTCGTAAGTGCTTGACGGTATCGTGCGATGGTATTTGTTGGAGAATGACTTGCCTTTTGCATAGGTTCGTAGGCTCTGTGTACCCACCAGATAATTACGGGACGTGCTTTTCCGAGAAGTTCACGATGCCAGATTGGCTGGTCACTCAGGACAGGAGAGAACCCTAGCTTTATTAGCTAAAAGTCACTATTGGCCTAAGATGGAAAGGGAGGTCGAAGCCTATGTTAAGTCATACATAGCTTGTCAACTTGACAAAACCGAGAGGAAGAAAGAAGCGGGGCTTCTTCAACCTCTGCCAACTCCAGAGAGGTCTTGGCAATCAGCCTCGATGGACTTCATCTCGGGATTTCCAAGTGCTAATGGGTGTAAGTTGATCATGGTTATCATTGATCGCTTCTCTAAGTACGCGGTGTTTGTGGTAGCACTAGCTGCTTATCCTGCCGAAACTACAGTGAAGTTGTTCCACACTCAAGTGGTGAAGTACTTTGGCTTGCCCGAAGACATCATCAGTGATCATGACACTCGCTTCATGGGTCGGTTTTGGACAGTACTCTTCAATCTGATGGGATCTAAGTTGAAGTTTTCTATGGCTCATCAGCCCCAGACCAATGGTCGGGCTGAGAGAATTAACTCTTTACTTGAGGAGTATCTACATCACTATGTGATGGCTTCTTAACGCAACTGGGTCGATGCCCTTAATGTAGCCTAATTCTGCTATAATTCGCAGAAAAGCAGTGTTACTGGCTTTAGTCCCTTTGAGTTGGCCATGGGATGGCAATCGCCAACTCTACATGAGGTTGCTAAGCAGTACAAAGACGATGGTTGCCCAGGGGCACACTGCTTTGTCCTGAATAAGAAAGAAATGATGGATGAGGTAAGGGATAGCCTAGAGAAGGCTGCTTGCTGCATCAAGAAGTATGCAGACCTCAAGAAGAGGGCTCCTGAGTTTGAAGTGGGAGATCAAGTTTTGTTGAAACTGACTCTCCAGATCTGGAAACGGATCAGCAGCAACACTGTACAGTGGTCTTTGATCCCGAGATATGATAGACCTTTCAAGGTTCTTAAAAGGATAGGTCATGTGGCTTATCGCCTACAATTGTCGGAAAGATTATAGGTACACTCTACTTTCCATGTTAGTTTTCTTAAGCCGTACTTCCCTGACATGGACGGGCTTCATCCACCTACTCATAGGAATCCTCCCACAGTCCATCGTCAATATGACAAGGATGTGAAATGGATCCTCGATTAGGCGAGAGAAGGGCCAGAGCAAGAAAAACAAGAGGGTTGAATTCTTAGTCTAGTGGAAGGGACAGTCAGAGGATGAGGCTACTTGGGAGAGGGATATAAATATTTGGTAGTTCGAGGAGTATATTCGGGATTACTTGATGAGGGCGTCAAGTTTTTCGGGTGGGGGTGGTTTGTAAGACCCCTCGCTAGTCGATCATGGCTTGGCATGCCACTTTGCTTGTCTTGATGGGGTCTTGATAAGAACAGGGTGTTTACCCCTAGTCATTCATGCCCCCGACTTGCCGATGCAATTGGCATTGTTCGTGAGTTGTGATGGGGTCACGTAAGACATATCCCTTGGCCATGATGGGGTCACGTGGGATAGCTCTTGGTTGTGACTAGGTCACATGGAGTATCGTCAGGGTGAATTCCTCGGCGGGACAATGCGTGAGCATTTGTCCCAGGGGCACGAATAAGATGACCACTAGTGTTATGCGACGGCACCAAGCACCTATGGTAGTGCTTGGCATGCCGATAGCCTAGGCATTGTGCAAGTCCAGTACCTATGGTGGTACGAATAATTTTGTTGTGCAGTGACATCCAGCACTTTGCTAGTGCGAATAATGCTAGTCGTACCCTCGAAAGGAGCCGAGATAAGTATGCAGCATATTGGGTTGGATTACTCAGTGAAAGACAAGGGATAGACCCTTCAACTATGTCCATGTGGGATTGGACTTAGCTAATGATGGATTCCGTAAGCTATGCCAATGTGTTCGTAAGCTATGGTATGTGAAAGTCATAGCTAAAGGCTCGGGGAGACTTTACTTAGCTCAGCTAAAGTGGACTTAGCTTGAATGAGCTAACCGAACTCAGCTTGAGAATATACTCAGCTGGAAGCTCACGGTGGACTAGTCGGTTGAGCTGTGGGAGCTCCCAACTAAGACGACCGAGCTGGGCAGCTCTGCAAGCTGCCCAGTAGGGCATCACCTTAGCTGGTGTTGCACCATCTAGATAGCCGTAGGCTGCCTGCTGGGAGCCCACCCCAGCTGGGTGCTTACACCCCGAAGAGACACGTGACTTGGAGGCGTCTCTTGTCAAGGCGCCCACCCAGCAAGGCGTGCCCCTTGGGTAGTCGCGAGAGGGCTGGCCGAAAGGATGCATTGCTTGGGGATTGGCAGTTGGCAAGTGGCGGTTAGGGTGGCAGCTACTCTTTGCGGTTGGTGTGTCAAGAGACACACCTATTACTTGTACCTCTTCGTGGAATACAAGTGCAGTGCATGGAGAAGAGAAGGAAGGGCAGTTGGCCATGAAGAGATGCACCTTTTGTAAAGAGACACACCTCTTGGCAAAAAGATATTCCTCCTCACGTGAGTGAGGGGCGACCCTCTCCCCTTTTCCTGTATAAATACACGCTTGCTTCCCTTGGTTTTAGGAGGCATTAGATGTTAGAAAAATTGTTAGAACATTCGTGTTGCTTTATTGTAACTTTGAGTGCTTGCCTTGTAATTCCTTAAGTCTCGTGATCAATAAAGAGTGCTGCTTTGCCAGATTATTGTCTTGTGTACTTTGCATGAATTTAATTAAGTCGTGTTAAAATCTTTTATTGGGCTGTGAGCAGGTTGGGTTGAGTCATGAACTTAGCTGCCGCACGGTGTAAATTGGGGCAAAAAATTGGCCGAATTTTTATGCCGTGACACCTTGTTATATACATCACCCAAAAAGGCATTAAGAATATAAGATCCATTCCCCTCATTCACTCCTCTATTTTGGCAGCTACTTAATTCAATCCAGTAAGATGCATTAATTTGTTCTATTCATAATTCCAAGCATCATATTAAGGTAAGTCACTCCTTTGCCTCTCTTAGTTAAGCCATCTACTATACTTTATTCCTCTAACCATAGTTATTTGTATTGCACTGTTTCCATCAAATTCATTGCTTTTCTTCACTTTAAATTGTACAATATATCCAAGTCAATTTTTAACAGTAGTATCAAAGTCATCTTAACCCAAGTCTCATCTTTAGGACTTCAACTCCCTAGGAATTAATCATTCACTCTCCCATCATATTCCGAGTTCTAAATTTTATAACTCGTCAAATCTAACTCCATGACCACCTTGGCAACCCTTAACTGTATTATTCCACCATCAATATTTAGTGGTGAAAACTATCAAGTGTGGAGTACACAAATAAACACCCAACTACAAGCAAAGGGTCTATGGGCGGTGGTAGAAAACAAGGATGATCAACCAACCGAAGAAGAAATGAAAACTTGGGATGACAGCAAGTAGAGGGAGTATGGAGAATTTATATACAGGAACATTTTGGCTTTATCTCATCCATCGAGGTCTTTACCAATGATATTTCTGCGGATTATGGCTGCTACAATGATCCATGATGCTTGGAAGATCCCAAAGGATGTTTATAATGGGTTTCGAAAAAGTAAAATCTGTCAAACTTCAAACTGTACAGAAAGAATTGGATACATTATCACTGTAAGAAGATGACAACATTTAAATATTTTTCAATTGTGTCACTAACATAATTAACAATATTAAATTATATGGAGGCACAATTGAAAATTAACAAATCATACAAAAGGTTTTAAGGAGTCTTCCACCAAAATTTGATCATGTAGTGGCTGCCATAGAGGAATCCAAACTTTTAACTATGCTGACCATGACCGAATTGAGGGAGTCTCTCCAAGCACATGCAGAGAGATTGTATAGATTTTTAAACTAACCATTAGAACAAGTATTCCAAGCCAAATTAAAATTTGAATGGAGATAAAGATGAAACTAGCCACAGTCGAAACTTGCCACCAAAAAAGGGAACATGAAATAGCCGAGGCAAGGGGAGAGGTAATTATAAAAATCAAGGAAATTATGATAATAAAAAACCTGGCCTATATTGCAGATTATATAGCATGAGTAACCACAATACAAATGATTGCTAGTATGAGTGCAAAAAATGCATATGGCACATTGTTAGGGAAAAGGTTTTAATATTTATAAACCCCAAGTGCCAGGTGCATCGTTGAGTACTTGGGGTGTCGTCCGTAAAGAGTTGGGTTTCCAAGTACCAGAGCTAACTAAAGCGTCTCAAGCTAGGCAAACTGAAAGGATAGAAAATAGAACTAGACTACTTAAATACGCAAAGAACTGTAATTATGATTAAACCTGAGATAAACCAGCTGATCAAGTTAAACCCTCATCTTCCCAAGTTATGATAGTATTCGGGGTTGATCGGTTGCACCATTGAGGCCACCCAAGCTCTCTCTCAAGGATCAATAGGCTAGTCTAGTTGTTCTAACCACCTATTTTCATGGGATTAGTTTGGCTAAACTACTAGGTTGGCAACCCTTGACCTAGTTAGGGACGAGACTATTTTCATGTCCCAATCCCAGCCATTCACTCTATCCACACTAAACAATCAACCTCACCTTTCATCATAAGTCAATTGACCCAAAACACGAGCGAAAGCTCTTTCAAGCATTCCAATGAACACATGGTGGGCGTGAGAGAAAACCTTAAATTCTAGCATGAATAAGAGGGGCAAAGGTCTAACACCAATCAATTGGCCATCAGAAGGCTAATCACAATCCAAATTCACAACTATAATCTATAAAGATTACAAAAGCATATAAACAAAAACATGAACATAAATGTACAAAATAAAGAAAGGAAGAGAAGAGAAAACTTATGTTGATTGAATGAACTTGAGAATCCACAAGTTTGAATCCAAACAACTAGAGACAAATCCTAACCTAATTCCACAATGAGATTTTTATTGGCTAACCCTAACCTAAAAACTCGCAAAAAGTCGCTAAAGGAGAGCCCGGGGAGGTCCCCAACAAAAACGCTGAAGGAGGCTTAAATAGAAAATCGAGCCAGCGGACGACGGGGGAGGGGCACGACCGTGTCAAGTGGTACAGCCCCACCGTGCCACTTTTCTGGCGCGGTGGTTCAGCTTCGCGTCATCCCTTTCTTGCCTGCTTTTGCTGTTTTTGTCTGTCTTCACTCCTTTTCGTGGTACTTGCTCCATTTGAACTTATTTCCTACAAAACGTAAATAAAACAAGTAAAAATACTAAAGATTAAGTTATTATACGAGCTAAAAGTGGGTAAAAGAGGCATGTAAAATTTGACAATTTATTGCTCAACAAATATCCCCACACTTATCTTTTGCTCCTCCTCGAGCAAAATAAAAGAAAGACTAACTTGGGAACCTAACATTTAGCGTATGCAACCAGCCCTTTAAACCTCTTGGTTCCCCCAAGTGGATGAGTGAGGTGTCGTGAGGGTTTGCAGAAGATATACCCACAAAATCTTGAAAAAGGAAAATAAGTGGAAAAAGAGAAAGGAAAAACAAAGAAAACAAAATAGATATACAAACAAGGCGCAAATTTCTATACAAGGGAAAAAACTGTACGCATTCTAACCAACCAAATCACCAACGCAATGAAGATATTAGCCTGTGTATAAGTAGAGTGTACACATGAAAACTCTTTATCCACATACATGACATCAAAGCACCAACTTTTAACCCCAATGTACATTAAAACCTGAAATCCATCCTAGTGCTCGGTGTGCAGGTGTATCATTATCTTATGACTCAGGCTTATCAGAATTGACTCAATCCCACTTGACTAACACAGGCTACATTATTGACTTATTAACACAAGAAGCAAGCTTTCCCAGTAGTAGTATTGCCTCAAAGGATAACATCCAATAGCAGTATTGCCTCAAAGGATAACGCTCAGTAGCGCATTCTTCAAAGGGAAACTTGTCATTCCTTGTTTTATGTTTTTCTTTTTCTCTCTTTTTTTCAATTTTTTTTGAATGCGGACAAATAATAAAGTAACCGTGTCAAAAACAGGTGAGAGAGTCAATCACGGAAGACTAAGGCCCTAAGCTAATGATGATGGTATAGATAAGAATAGGATTGCACATCGATAATGAATAATTGAGGTTAGAATTACGGCCTAGAATGACACGCTGAGGACGAAGATCTATCATGCGGATCACATTCCTATATAGGCTAATAGTCAAAGTACACGGGATTTAAGCTAATCAGAATAGTACGAAGCTTCCCCAAAGCCAAAAAGAAAAACTATACAGAAATGAAAAAATTTTCACAAAAATATGCATAGGCTATATGACTTCCCACCCCCACACCTAAATCTCACAATGTCCTCATTGGGAGTCAAGGAGTCATAACCACCAACAAAACACATATATATACAAAAGAAGAAAAATCTACAAAAATAACTATACAAAAGCAAAATATAAATCAGAAAGGGCAAAAGCTATATATACAAAATGAAAATAAAGAAAGAGAAAAGAGGGAACGAATTTACCGGATTAGGTGCTGGGGCACCTAAACTACCACCTCCTCAAGACAGTACGATGAGAGGTTGAAGGAGCATAAACCACTCCTCTTCATCTTAAGATCCAAGCTACCAAATTAGATGCCGTCAAAGCTCACATAAGCTTATCAAACACCTGAGCATGCAACTCAGATGAATGGGAATAATAGCACTTAAACATGAATCTTGAAATATGGTAAGTGCTCTTCGAAATTTATCAAATGCCCTTGAAAAATCCTTAGAGTGTTCAAATGCAAAGGTCAACATGATTTTTGCAGGCATGGTCTCGAGGTATAATCTATAAGCATCAAGAGAGGGGTCATGCCCTCTAAAGGTACCTAGAGACTCTAAACACTCAACCACATTTCCCTCAAGCATATCATGATAATCAGCGGGGTAACATATTACGATACGCAGGGGGAGGGAAGGGTAGTAAACGGAAAGGGGAAGCATGGAATGTATCAAGAGGGTTAGGGGATATATTATGAATAAAATTAGGATTAGCTGGCCCCGTAACCACAATATCTACACATGAAGTCCCTATGGGAGTTTCATGAAGATCATACTCCTCAATAAAAGCATCACCTACCTCATACCAAGTATCGTCCTCATCAACACTAGCGCTAACACCAATAGTCTCACCTACCCCGAACTCCGTCAACTGAGCTAAAAGGGGGAGGTGTATAAGAAAGGGTCATGATAAACGCAGTGTTGTCCCTGAGGGTATTAGGAAAGGATGGAGTAACTGTGAGTAAAGTAGTCAAGGGAGGATCGAGTACTTCCTCTAGTCCGGACTCTAGAGGAGGGAAAGACACACCATCATCACACAGATTGACATCAAGTCTAGGAGAACTAGAACTAAGGTCAGTCTTGGGTGATAGGTTACACTCCCGTATTTTATTAGCAAACTCATTTTGTTGCTCATTCATTGTCTCTATCATATTGCTAAGTCTAGCAAAGCCCTCATCAGAAATATAACAGGAACAAGAATTATTGGCATGATCAGAACAATAACAAATTTCGCACATAAGAGGAGCATAATTAGGGATGTAGGAGGTAGGATGTATGAATTAGTGCAACTAATATCATATTCATAAGTACCCCTAACCAACCAATCAAGAAAATCCTAAGCTTCATCAACATTTTTATCACAAAAATTCCAATACTCTAAAAGAGTACGAGTCTCACAATCCACACCCTCATACACTGTATTCAAATTTCTCACTTTTCCAAATAAAAATCACAATGAGCAAGAAAAGCATGTAATCTATCATAGTATCTCCAAAACAATTCATGCTCATATTGAGGAAAGTGGGAAAAAGACTTTTTTTCAATTTTCATTTTTTTTTCCCAAAATAAAAGCCTAGTCTCGAAATGCCCAAGTAAGCTCTAATATTTGAAAGCGCCAACTCCTCGATAACGGCAACAAAAACTTGTTAGGGAAAAAGTTTTAATATTTATAAACCCCAAGTGCAAGGTGCATCGTTGACTACTCGGGGTATCATCCACAGAGAGTTGGGTTTTCAAGTACTAGAGTTAACTAAAGCGTCTCAAGTTAGGCAAAACTGAAGGGATAGAAAATAGAACTAGACTACTAAAATAATCAAAGGACTGCGATTATGATTAAATATGAGACAAACCAGCTGATCAAGTCAAACCCTCACCTTCCCAAGTTGTGCTAGTATTCGGGATTGATTGGTTGTGTCATTGAGGCTACCCAAGCCCTCTGTCAAGGGTTAATAGGTTAGTCTAGTTGTTCTAACCACCTATTTTTATGGGATTAATTCGACTAAACTACTAGGTTAACAACCCTTGACCTAGCTAGGGACAAGACTATTTACATGTCCCAATCCTAGCCATTCACTCTACCTATATTAGACAATCAATCTCACATTTCAGCATAAGTCAATTGCCCCAAAACACGAATGAAAGCTCTTTCAAATATTTCATCGAACACATGGTAGGCGTGAGAGGAACCTTAAATTCTATCATGAACAAGAGGGGCAAAGGTCTAACAACAATCAATTGGCCATCACAAGGCTAATCACAATCCAAATTTACAACCATAATTGATAAACATTATAAAAGCATATAAACAAAAATATGAACATAAACATACAAAATAAAGAGAGGAACAGAAGAGAAAACTTATGTTGATTAAATGAACTTGAGAATCCATAAGTTTGAATCTAAATAACCAGAGACAAATCCTGATCTAATTCCACAATGGAATTTTTATTGCTAATCCTAACCTAAAAATTCCCAAAAAGTCGCTAAGGGAGAACCCAGGGAGGTCCCCAACGAAAACACCGAATGAGGCTTAAATAGAAAGTTGAGCGAGCGGACAACGGGGGAGGGGCACGATCATGCCAAGTGGCACGGCCCCACCGTGCCACTTTTCTGGCATGGTGGTTCAGCTCCCCGTCGTTCCTTTCTTGCCTGCTTTTGCTGTTTTTGTCTGTCTTCGCTCCTTTTCGTGATACTTGCTCTATTTGAACTTATTTCTTACAAAACGTAAATAAAATAAGTAAAAATCCTAAAGATTAAACTATTATACGAGTTAAAATTGGGTGAAAGAGGCACGTAAAATACGACAATTTATCGCTTAACACACACACACATCACATACGAGGTTGCTGAAACCAGCAGTGGGACGAGGTAAGCTTTGTTGAAAGTAATGACTCTGCTGAGAATGTGTTGAGAATGTCTTCTACTCTTGTTTGAACTAGAGATGTAAAATGGGTCGGGTCGGGTCGAGTCGACCCATTTAATACGCAGGTCAATTTCGTGTCGGCCTTGAAAATAGCTTAGATTTGCTCAAAACTGAAAAATAACAAGTTTTCATACTAAATATTCAAATTGTGTCGACTTCGGATCGAAATCGGTTTGGTTCGGTTCGGGTTGGATTCGTGTTTCTCTCAATAAATTCCGGTCAGGTTCGGATCGGATTGTCGTGTCGAGTTAGACTTTTACAGCCCTAGTCTAAACACTTCGCAAGAGTCACAAGATTTACAGTATATAGATAGTGGTTGCTCAAATCATGTGAGAAAAAACAAAATTTTTTTTGGCCGACTGGATGAAAAAATAAAATCCAATATTACAGTTGGTGATAGATTTATAAATAACAATAACTATTTTCTGTTTGAACATTGACAGGTGAGGTTTATGAAGTTGGAAAAGATTTTGACTCGAATTATAAATAGTATTGATGATAGCAAAGGGTTGAAATACATACAGTGGAAAGTATTAGAATGGGTGAATTGATTACGATTTAGGAAAAAAAAATATATCACCGTACGTCATCATCAGGATGTGTTAGTTTGGCAAGCATTTGACATGTTTGTTAGGCAACGATGCATACACATAGACAGCGAATCCGCGTTACTTCCACTAGTCTCTCACTTGCGTTAATTCCCAATCAAAAATCTCATTTTACATCACACAGCCATGGCAAATCACCACAGCTGCTGTTCATGGCCCCCTTTCTGCTCGTCCTTATCTCCACCTAACTCTAATTGGTGATCATCCAAGTGCAAGTTGTAAAACTTTGGAGACTCTAATACAGATGCGATATATGATTGTACTCACAACTTCCAATTTGATGTGTTTGGTCCATTTCGCCGCTCATCAGATCAATATGTATATCATACTCCTGGGAGCATACTCTCACGAGCCACATCATCAAATATATATTAAAAAATAAATATATGATAAATACACTCGTAAAAAATATATACACGTGGATAACAAGAGTATGTGTTCCAGGGAGCACATAAGAAATTTCATCATCAGATAGTCCACATCACCTTAACTAGGTTTGTAATGTGTTCCTTCTCTTCTTCCATTTTTTTTAAAAAATAAAACTAAAAAATGTGGGACCTTTGAGTAAGATCAAGTGTATATCATATAGGCCTAATATTACTTTTTTTTAAATTTTTTATCATGGGTTAAATATTTTTAATACACCTCTAGTTTGGGCAAGGAAGCTCCCCCCCCCCCCCCCCCAAAAAATATATGAGGTCTAACCTAAATTTATGCTCATTAGTGTCATAAAGTGTCAATGTTAGTGAAATTTTGACAACCAATGTAAATAATAGTCGGTAAACTTAGTGACTATTATTGTGTATGGTTACAAAATATTTTATACGGACATTTTTGTCTAGTCATTGATCAATATTTATCCCTGTAGTGTCTCTCTCCTCACGTAATAATAGATAAGCTATATTTAACAGATTTCAAGGTTGACTAATTAATCTTACTAAATCTGTAGCTGAGAAATTAGGAAAGGACATGCTCGTTCCTTGAACCGCATGGGTTTGGATTATACCAGTGGCGCCAAATTGATAGTCTACAGTGCAACCATTATAGCAAGGGAGGATAAAAAATGTCCCTTAGGTTTTCAAATAAATCAATTTGCCCTCCTTCAGGAGCTCAGATCAGAAAGTTTGCACACAAATCTAATGATAATCTGCGATTGTGTTCGCTAATTTGCAAATTTGGTAGAGCAAATAATTCTTTAGACATGTAATTGTAACCGTCATGTTGTAGGTAAAAATCAAAGCATCATCTAACTGAATTCCAAATTACAATATTGTTTTATTAATATCGGGCAGAATGACTGCTACTGGCCTTTGGAGACCCATTTCTTGACATAAATGTTAAATGATTTGTTCAAGTGATTGAAAATGCCACAAAGGTACAATGATCAATGAGACGATTTATAACAAGTACATCAGTTAAGAGCAACTGACTACATGAAAATTGAACCGTGATAGTTAGACATTAAAGCCATTTTGGTATATTTAAATTGTCTTAGTGTGGTGTTATGTCCTAATTTGTTTCGTAGAGAAATTTTCAACTTGGTGGTAGAAAGTTTATTATACATAATACTGGACCATTAGGCTATTCGCCCCTGATCGGATTGATCTTTAGTTCATTTTCATATAGCCAATTGCTGTTAACTGATGTAATTGTTATAAATCGGCTCATTGATCATTGTACCTTTATAGCATTTTCAATCACTTTAAAAAATCCTTGAATTTTTTTGTCAAGAAATGAGTCTCCAAAGGCCTAGTAACAGTCATTATGCCCCATATAAATTAAAAGTATTGCATTTTCGATTCATCTTTGATGATGCTTGAGTTTTTACCTATGATATCATGGTTACAATTACTTGTCTAAAGAATTATTTGCGCTAACAAACTTGCAAATTAACAGGCATAATCTCAGATTATCATTAGCTTTGTGAGCAAACCTTCTGATATGAACTCTTGAAAGCGAGCAAATTGATTTACTTGAACATCCAAGGGATACTTTTTATTCTCCCTTGCTGCAAGGGTTGTACCACAGGCAATAAAATCAGCACAAGTAAAATCCAAACCCATGCAGTTGAAGTAAGGAACGAGTCTATCCTTTCCTACTTTCTCACCTAGATATTTAGTATGGTTAGTCAACCTTGAACTATGTAAATATAGCTAATCTATATCATGTGAGGAGATAGACACTATGGGTATAAATATTGATCAGTGACAAGAAAACAATGACCATATGAAATATTTGTAACAATATACAATGATAGACACTATGTTTAACGGCCGTTATTTACATTGGTTGTCATGATTTTATTAACATTGACACTAGTGAGCTTGAATTTATGTTAGACCTCCTCACTGTTCTTTTTGGCTTGGGGGGGGGGGGGGGGGGGGGGAGCTCCCTAGCTCAAACTAAAGGTGTATTAGAAATATTTAACTCATAATAAAAATTTTTAAAAAGTAATACTAGGCCTATATAATGTACACCTGATCTTAGTCAAAAGGTCCTATAAATTTCTTTTTGTTTTTTGAAAAAATAGGAAGAAGAAAAAGAACATATTGCAAAGATACTACGGCCGAAGTAGAGCATCTGATGAGCGGCAAAAGGGACCAAACATATCAAATTGGAAGTGGGGAGTACAATGAGATTACGTATCCATGTTAGGGTCTTCAAAGTCAACTTGCACCTGGATGTTGATTCATTAGAGTTGCGTGGAGATGAGAACGAGCATAAAGAGGGCTATGACCAGCAACTGTTGTGATTTTCCCATGGCTGTGTTATGCGAAATGAGATGTTTGATTGAGAATTAGAGCAGGTGAGAGACTACCGGAAGGAACACGATTATATATATATATATATATATATATATATATATATATATATATATATATAGATAGACATATATATATATATATATATATATATATATATATATATATATATATATATATATGTGTGTTGTGTGTATGTATGTAGGTATGTGTGTGTGTGTGTATATGTGTGTGTGTGTGTGTGTGTGTGTGTGTGTGTGTGTGTGTGCAGTGATGGATCTAGACATGTCGATTAAGGATGTCCACGTACTAACATTCATCCCCATATATACTAAAAATAAAGTTAAAATAATACACAAAATACAATATTCTATTATTACCATTGTCATTTATGTTTTTTCATGTTTGAAATCGACGCATGGTAAAGTCATTAGAAATGTGTCAAATTTAAAGATTTCACAATATAACAAACTATATATAAGCCTAACCCCTCAATTTGATCAACTTGATCTGCTGTTGGCATATTGTTTTTGAAATTCAACTGAAAGAGAACTAAGACTAGCAAGATGACTAAAGGAGAGATATTAAAGAGAGTCACAGAATGAGAGTTAGGGATGGAAGAGGTGTTGAGCTACTGGGTTTGTTGCTTTGGATTACTTTTGGTCCATCTTTACAACTATATATTTTTTAAAAAGAGCCTACTAATTGCAAGAATATCTTAAGCTTATTAGACCTTTTTTAAGGGTGTCCATTATGATAATTTTAACTCCTTTAAAATAGTAACTTAGAATTTTTTTTGAGTTAAGGATGTCCATGTATATGAAGATCCGCCTATGTATGTGTATACATATCTTTATCTATCCATACATATATATATATATATATATATATATATATATATATATATATATATATATATATATATATCATTGTCAAAGAAACATATCAAATGCTTGCCAAACAAACGTATCAATGCAAGCCAAAAAAATATATCATGAGGACATACAGTGATATATTTATTCCTCGTAAATCGTAATCCATCGACCCCTTCTAATCCTTTTCACTGCATGCCATTCAATCCTTCGCTAACATTGATAATACATACAATTCGACAAAGCTTATCTCTTCCTTCCAATAGTAGATGTCTATTAGTAGAGAAGAAACAAATAACTAACTGAATGTCGACTAGTTAGTTAACAAAATAAAAGAAGGAATATATCATTAACATGCTTGTATACAAAGTTAGAAAGGGAAAATGGAAAAGTGAAATGAAATGGGCTTTTTTTTGTGCATGTAATGAAACAAAAATAGGATTTAAAATATGCAGAAAATACTAATGTAAGGAAGCAAATGGACAGGGCGTTCAAAGGTGAGGTGCAAAGGCTAGAAGCTTCCAAGTCTCAAAATTTTAAAAACCAATCAACTGAAGCAGGAAAAGATCAACCATCATATACACCTACCTATTGGGGAGATTCAAGGAGGGTGCCCATTTCAACCAAGGACCATGACAACAAGTTAAAGTGAGGTTTAATCCTAAAATCAATTGGCAATAGGAGGAGTAACACACTTAGCTTATATATCACGGTCCTTTTCTTCAAACTCCCAACGTAAGACACTTCACTCATGTGTGACATTCTCGGCAATCTCCCCCTCACACATGAGTCTCTTCCGAACCACATCAATGCATAAACTCCCCCTTGACCGGATGTGTTTACCAAGGTGTCAAGCCACCATCAAGAGCGCACTTGCACTCTACTCCACGGAGTCTACATACTGCTCTACACCGAGCCTCCATGCTATCCACTCTGTTCCAGGAGTACCAACCATGCATTTCATGTGTTTTCTCGCTTTGATCCATGGTGCTTTTTTTATAGTACTACCCAACAACTTGTCCATGTCATCGAGCCACACTGTAGCACACGTGTTCACGCTCGATCGACACTTGCGTGTAGCTTCACCAAGCTCGTCCATGGGGCCCATCATGCCACACCTTTTTCGCTTAATCGAACGCACCATCGGCTCTGATACCACTATTGCAGAAATGCAAAGAGGGAGCCCATTTCAACCAAGGACCATGGCAACAAGTCTAAGTGAGATTCCGTCCTAAAACCAATTGGTAATAAGAGTAATCCACTAGACTTATATATCATGGTCCTTCTCTTCAAACTTCCATTATGGGACACTTCACTCATATGTGACATTCCTAACAATCTCCCCCTTACACATGTGTCTGTTCCAAATCACATCAATGAACAACCTCCGCCTTGACCGCAATCTTTACCAAGGTGTTAAATTACCATCAAGAGCACACCCGCACTCTACTCCACAGAGTCTACATACTACTCTACATCGAGCCTCCATGCTATGCACTCTGTTCTAGGAGTACCGACCATGCATTTCATGTGTTTTCTCGCTCTGATCCATGGTGCTTTTTCATAATTGGACCCAAGAGATTATTTATGTCATCGAGCTACGCTGCAGTACACGTGTACCTGCTCGATCAACACCGGTGTGTAACTTCACCAAGCTCGTCCATGGGGTCCATCGCTCCACATCTTTTTCGCTCAATCGAATGCACCATCGACTCTGATACCACTGTTAGGGAGATTCAAGAAGGGAGCCCATTTTAGCCAAGGACCAAGGCAACAAGTTCAAGTGAGGTTCCATCCTAAAACCAATTAGCAATAGGAGGAGTAACCCACTTAGTTTATATATCATGGTCCTTCTGCTCAAACTCAGGATGTGGGACACTTTACTCATGTGTGACATTCCCACAACACTTAATAAGTGCTTCATTTGGTTCCCTACATTGTTGTGCATTCTAGACTTGGTAGTTCTTTTGGTTTTCCCCTACAATTCTCAACTTCTCCAAGGCTGATACATGACCATCCTTTGGTCATTTTCAAACTCCGTTTAAAATTTTGGCTCCTAACTGGTTGATAACTTTCAAATAGTTTTGTTTGTTATAGCTTTAACATCACCCTTATGGCTATGTTTTAGTGATCGAGATCAATGAAAAGAGTAAAATGAAAGTGTGAAAGTCACAGCACAAATCTTAAAAATGCTATAAAAACTATAATATAAATCAAACACATACAATTGAAGTTTTATTGATTGTGCCAATGCTTGGCTTCTTGCTATTGACGATAGCGAAGAGCATTTATATTGTGTACCACATTAATTTGTCAACGTATAAAATACCATATGAAATATTTCTTTTCATATAAATAAATTAAATGATGAAAGATCTAGAAAAATAATAGCGTTGGACATTTTCAACTATTATTGGTAATGTTCTTTTTATTAATATATGATATATGCCTGGGATCAACATTAAAAGATGTTGTTTACTTCAATACAGATGGATGAAGCCAATTCCAAGATACTCGTAAGGCCCATGCTGCAAGTGAATGTAATGCTAAAGTTAAATTAAAATTTATTTTATTAGTAAGCTGGCATAACCATTTTTTTTTTTACTGGTTATAATAGGGGAATTTTCGATAAATAATCAAGATGTGAATCAATTGTGTTTTAGAACTTTCTAGTACCTCTGTGGATGACGTGGGACGAGAGCGAACTTATATGATAGTACGTGCAGAACGCTTGACAAGAAGAGAATTTGTGATATATGACAAAATGTGTCGAAAAACCATCCCCTCTCCTGAGGTAGGTAGGGGTATTTATAGTCCTTGTAGCCAAGGGCAAAATAGTAATTTCACTTATGGCGTTCCCTCAATGGGACGCTAAGTGGTTTCCCGCACTGGGCTTTTGAAGCAAGGATCTCCAGACTTGGGGGTTGCTAAAAGTACTTAACGTGGCCTGGTCTATGAGCGCTAGCATGGGGCACTCCTCGAATCCTCATATTTTCCAGATCATTTAACCTGTCACATTTTGCTTGTACGCTTGTCAGTATCGATAGTCAGAAAGAATGTGGAGTGAACTCGTATCGAAAGGATTACTTGTGGACCTTGCACGACGGCCCAATATCGAGGGCAACCCCTTATCTTGTGACACCTGGGCCTTGGTTTCGGTGCTAGGGGGTTTCCCGAGGTAGCTCAATTCCTGAGGTGTGATTGCGGCATGGGAAATCCCCCATTACTGGTATATAAAATGATGTTGGTTGAGGTTGTGGTCCATTCCCTGTGTGCTATTTTCATTCTTGTGAGAGATTTTTCTGTCATGGTGTTCCTCTACTTTCTTAGTACTGGGGAGATGGCCCTCCACATCTTGGAGACTTTCGATTGGCAGCTGAGAGGGGCCGCTTTCCCTTCTTTGCCTCTCCCAGATGATTATTAAGATCTGTGCCCAGATTTTATCCTTTCTAATGCTGAGAAGGCCGCCTAGGACTTCCTCCTTCTTGAAATAGTTCAAGCCGTCCTTTACGTGATAATTCTCAACAATGCCATGGAACCGGACGTGCTGAGCAGGGATTTGGACTGGATGCCAAAGTTGGCCCTTGTAGGCCAGCGGTGGAGTACATTTGAGGTTTGGCTGCGGTTCAACAGAGGCTATATCTTGTGGGATCATTACCTTGGGCTGGTTAGTTCGGAAGTGGGGTAGGTCCCGCCAATAACCAGGAGGAAAGATCTGGGTTTACCAATGCGCTTCTCCCTCTAAGTGATATCGAAGATGAGTAGTCTAAGTTCTGTTGTGGCCTTGATCACTTCCTCTCCCCCCTCTCCTTTTTTTTAACTATGTATTTGCCAGTCCCAGTAATAATATGTTGGCCATTGGTTTCGTGATTTTACCTTTGAACACATGTTTCTCTTTGCTGATTCAGCTGTAGGCCGAATTTTGGGGAGTCGGCCCCTCGTCCTGTCCCAGGGTCGTCTATCCTTTAGGGGCTGAGGGTAACGGACGTCGGGTCTGGGGCAGTCCCGACGAGATGCTTGGTGCCTTGGGGAGGCCGGGTGTATGACGACCAGCCTTCGAATCATTCCATATCATCCCACAGCCTATTAGGGCTAACATTGTGACGACTGGCTGTTAGGCCGTATCCTAAAATCTCTAGCATGTTGGGGGCTAATAGTATAGCAACCGGCCCCTAGGCCGTGCTTTTAGGGGGGGTAAAGGAATTGCACCGAACACTATGCCGTGCTTTTGGGCCCTTAGCCCATTGGGGGCTAAACGTGTAGTGACCAACCCCTAGGCAGTGCCTTTAGGACTGTTCGGCCCCTCAGAGGTACTAAAGGCATTATGCCCAACCGCTGGGCTGTGCTATGAGACCCTCAGCCGCTTAGGGCTGCCCTTAGCTCCTCTTAGAGATAAAGGTATAGCGACCGACCCTAAGATCGTGCTTAAGGACCCTTAGCCTTGTGGGAGCTCAAGGTGTATCGACCAGCCCCAAGGCCGTGCTTAAGGATCCTTAGCGCCTTGCAGCTAAAGGTCTAGCGACCAACCCCAAGGTCGTGCATGAGAATCCTTAGCCGCTTGGCGGCTAAAAGTGTAGTGACTGGCCTCAAGGCCGTATTAAGGACCCTTAGCCCCTTGGGGGCTAAAGGTGTATCGACCGGCTAAAAGGCCGTGTTGTAAGACCCCAAACCCTTTAGGGGCCAAGGTGTTCTGAGAAAATCCTGGGTGTTCGGATGCCATGTGGCGTAGACTAAGTGGCGTTTTGGCTCTGCCCAAGCCTGGGAGGGCGTATTGTCATTTCCTTTCCCCCCTCTCCTCTATATAAGCAGAGTTGGACTCCCTAGAGGAGATTATTTGATTGCGCCTTCAAACTTTCCGAAGAGATAAGCAAGTTTTTTAGAGAGAGAGACTCTGCTACCTTTTCCATTCCTCTTCAAATTCACTGTAGAGCCTTCAAACTCTTTCTTTGAATCTTGAAAGAGGTTGTGCTTATCTTCAACCTTCATCTTCAACCTTTGAAGGTTGTATTTGTATTGTATTATTTGATTGTGTCATGCCGTCCTCCTGTTCATCAAATGGGACCATCCCTGATGGGTCGACTGGCCCCTGAATGGAGGGTCGTCACCCCCAATTCCCAAACTTTTCAATCCTAATTGATGGCAGGGTGGTAGCGTGCATTCCCCCAAAGAATCAATTTTGGGAGCTCAAGATAATTCCTTATGTCATGCCTATTTGTGAGCCGGGGACTCCCTCATGGTCCAGTTGTGAATGTTCCTCTGCCCCTAGTATCCTCAGTATTGAAGAGGAGGTGGTTTAGCCCTAGGAAACTGACATGGCTGTTTCTCGTATGACTGGTGTTCAGGAATAGAAGCTGGCCTGTACCAAACAGACCGCTTGTCCAAAGACTGTCCCTGAACTGATGGCCGAGGGATTCACAGCAGATAATTCATAATCTCCTTCTGAGTCTCCTCAACTGAGCATTGGGGTGTGTTCCACGAGTTCTAGTTCGTCAGAGCGAGAAGGCAAGGCGTGTTCCTTGGGGTCTCACTCTTGAACCCCTAAGGCAAAGAGGGGGCGGCCCCAAGAAGGCCTGTCTCATGAAGCGGTGGCAGAAGGGACGCACTTTTCATGTGCGTCTGAATGTTCTGACCCTTGGGATGGGCCAAGCACACACTTTCCCAATCCAAAGGTGGTGTGATCTTTGAAGAGGCCAGCCTTGGAAGAGAAATATTTGCTTTCCGTGGGCTATAATTCGCCATTCTAGGCGCAGATGCCACAATTAATAGGCCTCCCTCGGGCTATATTGCGATATATCAGGCGGCCCTGACGTATGGTCTGAGGTTTCCTCTTCATGAAGTAATTTTAGAAATCCTCAATAAGTATAAGTTGGCGCCAGCCTAAATAGTACTAATATCGTGGCCTACCATCTATTCGTTCATGGCGGCCTGTGAGTTGAGGAAGCTAGCCTATTCAGCCAGACATTCGGGCTGGTACACACGGTGCAAAAGGAACCTAGCGAGGCCAAGGAGATGGGCTGGTATACTTTTACCAACCGGAAGGGTATTATGACGGCTATAGAGAAGAAGTCGAAAATAAAAAATTGGAGGTACAACTTCCTCTTCGTTCATAGGGCGGCCGGTTGGGCCGATGTTCTTGATTGGAACGAAGCCAAGCTAGTGTACAATGCTTTCGGTGAGCTAACGTCAAAGAAGAAGGCCACCGCGCGGTAGTGATAGGGTGCCTGCCTTCATGTTGCTTGTAGTGGACGCGGAAAAGAGCCCGAGCTGTCGCAGGGTGAAGTCGAGTGATAGGGCGCCGTTCAACTGGCCTCCCAAGTTATGTTTTTTGAGAATGACTTCTTTCTCGCGGCCTCTGGCTTATTGATCTTAGCAAATTCCTCTAAGGTATTGTTCGTTCCTCTATTGCATTGTTATTTTCCTTACTTCTGACCCGACTTCCTTTCCCTTCATGGAGAGGAGGCTCGGGCATTGCTGTCTCCCCTTGAAAGAGGGGACACCACTGCGGAGGCGATCGCCGCAGATGCCACCCAACGGCGCGAAGGGGAAAAGGCATCTGCCAAGCCGAGACGCAGGCCAAGAGGGTTAGTAGTGTCCGTTCACCTCTCCGTATCATTTAAGTGCCTGCTCCTAACTCTCATGCTCCTTATTTAAGCACCCAACGTAGTATTGCACAAGGGGAAAGTGCCAAACATAGTGATTAGCCTTTCCCTTTCTTCCGTACACAAAAGGCCGTGATAAAAGACTCATGGGGCCTAGGCATCTTCAACCCCAACTCCCCAGAGGCGCGAGGTCTCTTGGCTTAAGCCAACGGAGACCGAAAGGTCTGGGGGTTTGTTCGTCGGGAGGAGCTTGATCCCCTTGGGAGGCCATCGCTACCTCCAGCTCCCCAAGGTAGTCGTTCACCTGCTGCCAACTTCTTAGAGATTGACCCTTCCTTTAAATGGGAATTGGTAGAGAAACTAGCCCAATCTTAGGACCTAGTGCCAGCGGCAACCTCAAGCCGGCCAAAACTTTCTGAAGACCACCTGGTGGTGGCCGAGGTACGAAAAACTTCTTCCTTAATGCGACCTTATTACTTCTTCTTCAAGTTCCATGATCCGACAGAATATTTGTGATTTGCTCAAGGGTTTTGCTTGCGTTCTTAAAGGGATGATGTCTGGAGGAGAAGGGTCGACGATTAAAGGAGAGCCAACAGCAGCCAGAAGACATAGTGGCCAAATATAAGTGCTGCTGGGAAAAACTGAAAAAAGAGAAAGAGACCTGGGAGAAAGAAAAGGATAAATGGGCCAAACAAAAGGAAGACCTGACTTCCCACCTTGAGGAGGCCCATGTTTAGCTGGAAAATAATGAGCTAGTCCTCGAGAAAGCCACGGCCAAAGCCAAGGCGACCAGCTTTGCACAAGATCAGAAGGAGTGATCAAACTTCTTCCGTGAGCTCCTATGATTGTTGGCGTCAAGGGAATTTTAGAGGGAGGGCTTCTTCGAGGCCTGGGTCTGTGATGATGGGAACCGTCGTCAAGCCACCCAAGCGGTGAAAACCCAAACGAGGTCGTCTTCGCAGATGATATATCTGACAATGATGATCCTAATCAGTCGGGCAGTACCGCGCCGCTTGATGGCGACGGTGAAGGAGGCAGTGATGAAGATCATGATGCTTGAGTTTGCTCCTGCCGCCTATCCTTTATTTTCCATTATCCTCCGTTCTTTTTCTTTCCCCCATTAGTAGATGCATCTCTCCTTTGAAGTTAATAAATGGGCTTTTTGGATGTCCTTGTGTTCTCATGTGCTCATTGTTTTACTTTTTCTATCTGACTTGTATGCATTCTCCACCTTTGCTGGAGCTTACAATCATCTGGCCCAAAAGTGAAACAACAAGTCCAAAGCGTAGGTGAGTGGTATGAGCTGTGTTAATCATGTTACAACTAATTTCGAGTGAAGTGTAACGACCAGTCTAAAGGTCATGCTCTAGGACCCTTAGCCCCTGGGGAGCTAAAGGTGCCACAAGCAGGCCCAGGGCCGCAGGTAAGGGCCCTTGGCCTCTTGGGGTTAAGGGTGTAGCGACCAACCTCAAGCTGCGCTTAAGGGTTAAAGGTGCACCCTGAGCTCCTTAAGGGCTAAAGGTGCACCGACTGGCCCCAAGGCCGTCCTTAAGGACCTTAGTCCCATGGGGGCTGAAGGCGTAGCAACCGGCCCTATGGT
This sequence comes from Carnegiea gigantea, assembly GCA_029747015.1. Classification (NCBI taxonomy): domain Eukaryota; kingdom Viridiplantae; phylum Streptophyta; class Magnoliopsida; order Caryophyllales; family Cactaceae; genus Carnegiea; species Carnegiea gigantea. The sequence continues at coordinate 341,022 of JAKOGI010000823.1, read as the reverse complement.
CGGACTTAAGGACCCTTAGCCTCGTGGGGGCTAAAGGTGTAACGACTGGCCCCAAGGCCGTGCTTAAGGCCCTTAGTTCCCTTGGGGCTGCAGGTGTAGCGATCGTTCCCAAGGCCGTACTTAAGGATCCTTAGTCCCTTGGGGGCTGAAGGTGCAGCGACCGGCCCCAAGGCTGTGCTTAAGGACCCTTAGCCCCTTAGGGGCTAACGATGTAGCGATGGGCCCCAAGGCCATACTTAGGGACCCTTAGCCGCTTGAGGGCTAAAGGTATAGCGACCGGCCCAAGGTCATGCTTAAAGAGCCTTAGCCCCTTCGAGTTAAAGGTGTAGTGACCGACCCCAAGGCCGTCCTTAAAGACCCTTCGCCGCTCTAGGGGTAAAGGTTTAGCAACTAGTTCCAAGGCTGTGCTTAAGGACCCTTAGCCCCTTGGGGGCTAAAGGTGTGTTAGAGCAGAATGGGCATATGTTTGCTTTAACGGTCGATTTATTTATTGGAAGAACACCATCAGTACATTGCATGAATCTTAAGGGAAAACTATTAATAGTAATACTTTCGCAAATTGCTGCTATACTATGTTCTCGGGATGGGAATGCCTTCGGAGGTTGTAAGATGATATGTGTGCAGTCCTAAGGCAGTTGGATAGCGCATAGACCTCATAGCTTATTGAGTCATCCTAAGCTCGAGAGTTCAAGCCTCTCTCACCGCAATCCCCGCTATCAGGGCGTCATGCTCGGCCTCATTATTAGATTCCTTGAACATGAATTTCAAGGCTTGCTTGTGCCTCTCCTTGGAGGCTTTTGATGATCAGGTCGGCATCACTGTCATCTTTGATAATCAGGCCTTTATTTGACTAGATTTTAGCCCCTATTTGATCACTTTTTCCCATGGTTTTTATTTTGAGTCTAGATGAGAAAGGGTCAAATTCACTTCCTTTGATTCAACGGTGCTTATAATGCATTTTGTTTTATTTTCAGGAAAAATTCTCGGATTTTGATAAAAAGGAAGGCTTTGAAAATGAATTGAAGGATGCATAGAGGTCCAACGAAGCCCCAGGAGCACAAGTGAGAGCTGCAGGAAGTGCACGGTCGTGCTGCAGGATACAAATGACCGTGCCACCGAGGTAGAAGGCATGCATGGTCTGACGCATGATCGTACACCCAAACCGTACGTCCCCCTCCGTCCTCGCGCTGTAGTGCTTTTTGGCTTATTTAAGCGGGTTTTCCCTCCTTTTTTGAGGAGAGGCCTTTTTGGGTTATTTTGAGGGCCAATTAGGGTTTACCTTATCCTCCACAAACCCCTTTAGGGGGACTAGATTAGGTTAGTTTTGTGTGTAATTTATAGAAGATGGATAGATTTCAAGATTTAGTGCTAAGTTCTTCTTTTCTCTCTCTCTTTAATTTTATGCCTTTGAGTTTGTTTGCTAGCTCAATAGATTTTTGTTTTACTTTGGTTTCAATGCTTGTTTGTGAATTAAAGCTTTGATCTTTGGTTGTGATTTGTTCTTGAGATGGCTGATTGGTTCTTATTAAGGCCTTGACCTAACTTGTTTTTGCTAAAATTACAGATTTCCTTCGCACCCACCAAGTGTTCGATGAAATACTTGAAAGAGCTTTCATCCGTTTTTAGGGCAATCGACTTATGATGAAAGGTGAGGTTAATTGTCTAGTGTCTATGGAGAGACTGGCTAGTATTTGGACATGAGAATAGTCCAATTCTAGTTAGATCTAGGGTTGCTAATTTTGTAGTTTAATTGGGCTAACCCCATGAAAATAGGTGGTTGGAACAATTAAACTAGCCTTTGAACCTTGAGAGACGGCTTAGGTGAGCTTTGATGGTGTAATCGATCATCCCTGAATGCTAGCATAGGATTGGAAATGTTAGGGTTTGACTTGATTAATTGGTTTATCTTATGTTTAAATATAATCAAAGTCTTTTGTTTGTTTTAGCAGTTTAGCTCTATTTTTTGCATCCCCCTCTTGTTTGGCCTAACTTGAGACGCTTTCGTTAGTTCTAGTGGTTGGGAACATAACTTCCTGCGGACAACACCACGAGTACTCAACGATGCACTTTGTACTTGGGGTTTATAAATAATAAAAATTCCCTAACAAGTTTTTGGCATTGTTGCTGGTGAGTTGGCATTTTCTAATATTAGGGCTTACTTGGACATTTGAAACTATGCTTTTAGTTTGGAAAAAAAAAACAAATAAAAAATTTTTAAAAATATTGAAAAAAAATGTCCACCTTTCACTTTCCTTAGTATGAGTATGAATTGTTTTGGAGATATTATGGCAGATTATATGCTTTTCTTGTTCATTGTGGTTATTGTTTGAAGACGTGGGAAATTTTGAATACAGTCTATGAGGAGATCCGTACTCTTTTAAAGTATTAGGATTTTTGTGCTAAAGGTGTGAATGAAGCGTGTGATTTCCTTGATTGGTTCACTTAGGATACTTATGAATTTGAAACTATTTGTTCTGATTCTTACGTTCCACCCCCTTGCATCCCTGATTATGCTCCTCCTGTATGTGAAATTTGCCATTGTTCTGATCATAAAAGTAATTCTTGTCCCTGTTATATTTCTGATGAGGGTTTTGCTAGATTTAGTAGTATGATGGAGACAATGAATGAGCAACAAATTGTGTTTGTTAATAAAATGCGGGAGTATGACCTATCACATGAGACCGGCTTTAGGTTTAGTTCTTCTAGACTTGATGTTAATCTGTGTGATGATGGTGCGTTTTTTCCTCCTCTAGAATCCGAACTAGAGGAAGTACTTGACCTTCCCCTAACTACTTTACCCATTATTGCTCCATCTTCGCCTAGCATTTTTAGGAACAACACTATGTTTATCATGACCTTTTCTGGTATACCTTCCCCTTTAGCTCAACCGATGGAGTTTGAGGTAGGTGAGACCTTTGGTATTATCGCTAGTGTTGATGAGGATGATACTTGTTTTGAGTCAGGCGATGCTTTTCTGAAGGAGCATGATCTTGATGCTACTCCAGTAAGGAACCATATGTGGATGCTGTGGCTACTGTTCTGACTAGTGCCAATCTTGTTGATAATATATCCCTCGACCCCCTTGATACATTTTATGCTTTCTCTTCAGGTTCACTACACTCCCCTTCCCCTGAGTGTCGTAATATGTCACTTACTAATCATCATGCTATGCTTAAAGGATATGTGGTTGACTGTCTAGAGTCTCCAGGTACCTTTAGAGGGTATGACCACTCCCTTGACCTTTATAGATTGTACCTCGAGACCATGCTTGCAAAAATCATGTTGACTACTGTATTTGATTTTTCTATTGATTTTTCAAAGATAAATGATACGTTTAAAAGAGCACTCACTGTTATTCCTAGATTCATGTTTAAGTGCTCTTATTCACATTCATCAGAGTTGCATGCACAAGCACATGATAAGCTGCTGTGAGCTTTAACTCTATTCGAGTTGAAAGCTCGAGTCTTGAGAGACAGGGAGTGGCTGATGTTCCTTAAGCCCCTGTGGTATAGTTTGAGTACATTCAGTGCTCGACCTGGTACACTCGTTCTAACTCTTCTCGCTTCTTTTTATTCTCTTTCTTTTCCTTTTTGCTTAGTTGCAGATATTAGGTTGTTTTTTTATTGGTGATCAACTTTGAGGAGAAATTTGAGATGTTGCTGAGCCAACCAATGGCTATGATCACCTTTTTTCTTGGTTTTCTTTTTGTGTTTTGTTTTGTGTGTCTTGTGTGGGTGATTTAGTTTTCTTTGTTTTTATGTGTTTTTGTGGTAGTAGTGACTCCTCGCCAATGAGGACATTGTGAGATTTAGGTGTGGGGGTAGGATCACATGCCCTTTTGTGTTTATTTTCGGTGTTAAATACCCTTATGGGATTATTTTTTGTAAAAATTTCTCAATTTGTCAATTTTGTTTATAGTTTTCATGCTAGCTTTGGAGAAGTTCCGTACTATTATGATCATCTTAAATCATTTGTGCTTTGACTATTAGCTTGTATGTAAGCATGACGTGCATGATAGATCTTCATCCTCAGTGTGTCATTCTAGGCCTAATTCTAACCTAATTGTTCATTATCGATGTGTAATTCAATCCTTATTTATACCATCATCATTATCTTAGGGTCTTAGTCTTTCACGATTGGCTCTCCCACTCATCTTATACACGGTTACTTTGGTTTTTGTTTGCATTTCAAAGAAAAAATGAAGAAAAAAATAGAAAAAAAGGAATAAAAATTAAAATCAGGAACGACAAGTATCCCTTTGAGGCATGAGCTACTGGGCATTACCCTTTGAGGTAATACTGCTACTAGGAAAGCTTGCTTTCTGTATTAATAATTCAATAATGTAATTTGTGTCAATCAAGTGGGATTGAGTTTAATTATAGTAAGCCTAAGTCTTAGGATGATGATGCACTCGCACACTAAGCACTAGGATGGATTCAAAATTTTGATGTATAGTGGGGTGAAAAGTTGGTGCTTCGATATCATCCATGGGGATAGAGACTTTTGATGTGTACATTATGTCCATATGTGGGTTAATATCTTTGTTACAGGGGTGATTTGGTTGATTAGAACTTGTACAACTTTCTCTCTTGTACATATTTGTGTTTTGTTTGTAAACCCAAAAAGATTTTCTTTTTTTCTTTCTTTTTTACTTTTTTTTTTTAAAGATTTTGTGGGTATATCTTCTGTAAACCCTCACGGGACCTCACTCGTTCACTTGGGAGAACTAAGTGGTTTAAAGGGCTTGTTACATATGCTAAATGCAACCATGATTTTTACAAAAGTGAGTTAGTTGTTTAGTTTAATTTTTATTTTTCGTTTTGCTTGAGGACAAGTAAAAGGTAGGTTTGGGGGTATTTGACCTTTATTTAACCTGATTTTAGCCCCTATTTGTTCACTTTTTCTCATGTTTTTATGTCAAATCTAGATGAGAAAGGGTCAAATTCACTTCCTTTGATTCAATTGTGCTTATAATGTGTTTTGTCTTGCTTTTAGAATAAATTCTCGGGTTTTGATAAAAAGGAAGGCTTTGGAGATGAATTGAAGGATACATAAAGGTCAAACGAAGCCCAAGGAGCATAAGTGAGAGTTGCAGGAAGTGCACGGTCGTGCTATATGATACGCATGACCGTGCCACCGAGGCAGAGGGCACGCACGATCTGACGCAATGGCGTGCACCCAGACCACGCGCCATAGTGCTTTTTGGCTTATTTGAGGGGGTTTCTCTCCTTTTTTGAGGAGAGGCCTTTTTGGATTATTAGGGTTTAGCTTATCCTCCACCAACCCCTTTAGGGGGGATTAGATTACATTAGTTTTGTGTATAATTTGTGGAAGACGGATCGATTTCAAGATTTAATGCTATGTTCTCTTTTCTCTCTTTTTTTAATTTTATGCTTTTGAGTTTGTTTGCTAATTCAATAGATTTTTGTTTTGCTTTGTTTTTAATGTTTATTTATGAATTAAAGCTTTGATCTTTGGTTGTGATTTGTTCTTGAGATGGCCGATTGATTCTTGTTTAGGCCTTGATATAACTTGTTTATGCCAGAATTTGGAGACTTCCCTCATGCCCACCTAGGGTTTGATGAAATGCTTGAAAGAGCTTTCATCCGTGTTTTGGAGTAATCGACTTATGATGAAAGGCGAGGTCAATTGTCTAATGTGCGCAGAGAGAATGGCTAGTGTTTGGACATGAGAATAGTCCAATACTAGTTAGATCTAGGGTTGCTACTTTTGCAGTTTAATTGGGCTAAACCCATGAAAATAGATGGTTAGAACAATTAAACTATCCTTCTACCCTTGAAAGAGGGCTTAGGTGAGCTTTGATGGTGCAATCGATCATCCCTAAATCCTAGTATAGCTTCAGAAAGGTTAAGGTTTGACTTGATTAATTGGTTTATCTTAGGTTCAAATATAATCAAAGTCTTTTGTTTGTTTTAGCAGTTTAGTTCTATTTTTTTCCTATCACCCTCTTGTTTTACCTAACTTGAGATGCTTTAGGTAGTTCTGGTGCTTGAAAATATAACTCCCTGTAGACAACACGCCCAATACTCAACGATGCAGCTTGCACTTGGAGTTTATAAATATTAAACTTCCCTAATTGGTAGCACGTAGACCTCATAGCTTATTGAGTTATGCTAAGGTCGAGAGCTAGAGCCTCTCTCACCCCAATCCTCCCTATCAGGGCCTCATACTCGGCCTCATTATTAAATGCCTTCAATATGAATTTCAGGGCATGCTCGTGCCTCTCCCTGGGGGCTTTCGATGATCAGGCCGGCACCACTGCCGTCTTCAGTGGGCGAGCCATCCAAATAAAGGTTCCAAGAGGGAGAAAGTGACGCCGCCTCAAGATGGTATAGTAGTAATCTGCAAAAGTATTACCACTAGCAGTTTTCCCTTAACATTCATGCAATGTACTGATGGCGTTCTTCCAATAAATAAATCAACCGCCAAAGCGCACATATACCCATTCTGCTCTCGCACACATTTAGTCCCCTCATTGGATGAGAGTGCCTTCGAGGGTTAGAAGACAATATGTGACCAACCCTTAGGTAGTTGGGTATTGTGTAGACCTTATAGATTATTGAGTTATCCTGGGGTCAAGAGTTCGAGCTTCTCTCACCCCAATCCCTGCTATCAGGGCCTCGTACTCGACCTTATTATTAGATGTCTTGAGCATAAATTTCCAGGCATGCTCGTGCCTCTCTCCCTGGGGGCTTTTGATGATCAGGCTAGTGCCACTATCATCTTTAGTGGATGAGCCGTCCAAATAAAGATTCTAAAAGGGGGAAGGTGATGCCGCCTCAGGGGGGGTGCTGGCACTTTCGGCTAAGAAGCCTACTAAGGCTTAGGCCTTAATTACTCATCGCGCCTCCAAGGCGAGGTCATACTGAGATAGCTCTACTGCCAATTTAAGCGCCTTCTGGAGGCGTCCAACCTTTGTAGAAGATTTTTCAAAGCTAGTCGGTGAGCTGCCCTATGTGCTTTGTAGTAAGGTTATAACTTCTAGCTAGCTATCACCAATGCGTAAGTAAACTTCTCGATTAGAGGATAGTTTGCTTCAACCCCACCTAAGGCATGGCTCACGTAATATACCGGGATATGTTCCTTAGCCTTCTCTACTACTAGGACCGCACTTACAGCCTATTCCAAGATGGCTAGGTAGCTATTTTCAGTAAGTGAGCCAGGTATGCCTTCAGCGCTTGGAAGACATCATCCGCTTCCTGGTCCCAAACAAAATCGACACGTCTCCGAAGGACACGGAAGAAAGGTTGACATTTATCAGCAAATCTTGACATAAAGCGGCCCAAGGCAGCGATACACCCCAGTTAGTCACTAGATTTCCTTGATATTTCATTGAGGTTTCATGTCTAATGCTGCCTTGATTTTGTCCAGGTCAACCTCTATCCCATGGCCGCAGATCATGAAGCCAAGGAACTTCTCTGGCTGGACTCCAAACACGCACTTCTTCAGATTGAGCTTCATGCTGAATGTCCGGAGAATCTCGAACGTCTTCTGTAAATCTTGGCCATCTCGTCGTCAAGCATACTTTTGACTATCATATCATCCACATACACTTCCATGGTCTGCTCGATAAGAGGTTCGAAACCTTTGCTGATAGGTAGCCCCTGTGTTTTTTAGCTATTACCTTGTAGCAATGTAACCCCCGATCGGTCACAAATGCGTCTTTTCCTGATCATCCAGACACAAGCGTATCTGATGGTACCTAGAGAATGCATCCATGAAGCTCGACAGGGCATGTCCTGCCTTTGCGTCCACCAATTTGTTTATCTTTAGCAGGGGATAGCTATCTTTCAAGCATGCCTTGTTCAGGTCTATAAAGTTGATACATATCCTCCAGGTCCCATTGGGTTTTTTAACAAGTACTATGTTTGATATCCACTCAGGATATTGGCACTCCCGAATGGAGCCTGTCTCCAACAACTTCTGCACCTTCGCGATTGCCGCCACAGCCCTATCAGGGCCTATGTGTCATCTCTTCTGAATCACCAGTTTGTGGGCTAGATATACGTTCAGTCGATGCTCTATTATCGTAGGGTTAATGTTGGGCATTTCCTCGGGACTAAAGGCAAAGACGTCCTGATACCCCTGCAGGAGATTAACGAAAGAGCATTTGGTTTGCAACCTCCATCTCTCGGCCCAAGTAAACCGTCCGATCAGGACGCCCTTCGTCCAAGGGGATCTCCTCTATGCCGTCAACGGCCTCAGGATGTGGTCGTTTAGGGCGGCTGAAGCTAAGGTGTATATTACTAGGGCTTCGACGGGGGAAAGAGTCGCGGTCTGTTGCTTTTTATTTGAAGGAGGAGGCCCTGCGCATCCACACTCGACTGAATGCTCCACTAGTGGTCGGACACTTACAAGGTAGCATTCTCGAGCTGCCCGTTGATCTCCTTGCAATTTGCCCATGCTCCTATCATCTGCCTCAAACTGAAGCTGAAGCAAATATGAGGCGATGACAGCCTTCACCTTGTGCTAAGTTGGCCGCCCTAGAATGACGTTGTAGGGCATGGGGACGTCGACTATCAAGAAGTCTACCTCGAGATTCTTCGCTTTGGCCATGTCCCTAAAGCGTAGTCGCAGGCGTATCATTGACGCGGGGTTCACTTCTTGTCCCCTAAAGCCTAGAATGGGGTGTACGAGAGGGATGATCTCTATTCTAGGGTGTTTAAGCTTCTTTAAATAATCCTACGTGATGATATCTACGGAGCTCCTGGTATCAATCAAAATTCATTGGACAATGACGCTGGCCACTTTCAGCTCAACCACCAGTGGCTCATTATGAGGCGAGGTAAAGTGTGGGCCCTCGCATCCATAGAATATTATTATAGGAACCGTAACACAGCATCCCTATTCGACCGTCAGAACCTGTTATGGCCCCCGTAGCTAAGCGTTCTAGGTGGACTAGGTAATGCCTTCCATGTATCCGCCAGCGATGATAGCTACTATTTCTATGGAGCACTCCTCTTCACGAGGCTCAGGGCATGTGAGCTCGCGTTCCTTACATAGGAATCGTGGTCCCCTTTTCAGGAAGCAGTCAATCTGTCCATTGCCAGCCAGCTCATGAAGGGCCTTCCTCAACTCCCTACACTCGGCAGTGGGGTGCCCGTTTTGCTCATGAAACTCACGATACTTCCGCACATTGTATGGTTTCGGTGCCATGGTCATAGGTTGTGGCCTCTTCAGCATTGGATGCTCCTTCACTTCCATTAGTATGCTTCTGGGATCCGCAGTGAAATGTGACTCTATGACGTCATTCCTCGGCCTCCTGTCTCCTCGTCCCGCACTCCTATCGGTTGGGATCTTGGCCTTCTTGGAAGCATCTATGCTTTCCGCGTAGATTTTTGTCGCATGAATGAAGCTGGCGGTCTTCCTTAGGGCCTCAGTCAGTGTAGTTTCCTTCTGCTCTTTAGGCTGTTCAGGAAAGAGGTGTATGCCACTCCAACCTCCAAATCAGGGATTAAGACTGCCTCCTAGTGAAAACGCTTGACGAACTCTGCCCAGGACTCCTGCAGTCCCTGCTTGATTTTGGATAGGCGGATGCTAGTCCGCCCCTCCTTACAACTAGGGATGAATTGGCAGATGAATATATCGACCAAATCTTGAAAGCACGAAACACTCGCTAGAGTTAGGCCGTTGAACCAGGACTGTGCTACCTCTTTCAGGGTGGATGGGAAATAACGGTAGTACACCGCGTCATCGATATCCTAGACATGCATCTAAGCCCTATATACTCCAAGGTGTTCCTTCGGGTCCGTGGTTCTATCATACATCCATAGTAGGCACCTTCACCTTCCCGTAACAGAGGGCGTTAATTATCTCCACACTGAAAAGGACGGAGAAGGGGACGACCCCCATCCGGGCAACTATTCCGGAGACCTTGATGGGAGTCTTAACATGACATCTCACCTCTATTATCAGCGAGGTTCTTCGAGGGAGGTCGGCCCTTGGGGTACTATGCATGGATCGACTGTGGTGGTGGGAGCCTCGACCGTGCATGCCTGTAGAAGGAGGACTAGGAGTACGCTCCTTAGCCGAGCGACATTCAAGAGTGTGCCACCTTCCCAAGACTTCCCCTCGAGGCTTCGAGTTTTGCTCCTGCTCCTCAAACCAAGTAGTACGGTGAGAATGAGTAGCATATGGCGTGGAGGCCATGGTTGATTTCACAGGTCTTCCTGGGTTCGCCCTACGGTCCTGTGTGGCGTCCACTCCCACAGACCGATCATAATTTTCGTTCTGGGATCGTCCATCCTTCTTCGGGCGAGCTATCTCTTTCACCTCGTTACTGCGATGACATGACCTAACAAGAGCGTGCCTGTGGGATGGCTCGCAGCCCGCGGTGGGCACATAGTCAAAGATAGGCAGAGGCCTTATGGAATTTATGGCCCTCATGGCCTTCTTCACCTGTTCGATCACTTGCTGCATGATTGTGTCGGTCATACTGGACATGAGGTTCCTGAGCGTGTCTACCATGACATAAGCGAGCGAGGGTTTGCTTGACAGCTTTCCAAGGCATCCTGCACCTCAAAGGGTACCAGAACTTCTGCCATAGGTGCCTTGTCTCTCCTGGAGCGTGCCCATGTTGCGTCACGCACCACCATCGTTCACCAATTGCTCCATACAGATGGCGCCAAATCTATTTTAGAACTTTCTGTTACTTTTCTAGATGACGTGGGACAAGAGCGGACTTACGTGATAGCATGTATAGAATGCCTGATGATTCCTTCCTCGAGTGTTGAACTTGCAAAAAGGGTAACCCCGAATTGGAATCCGGGGAGCGCTTCTTCGACGATCAAGTTAGTAGGGAGTCCGAAGGAAAGACAGAACAAGAAGAGAATTTGTGATATATGAGAGAATGAGCCAAAAGCCCTCCCCTTTCCCGAGGTAGGTAGGGGGTACTTATAGTCCCTGTAGCTAAGGGGAAAATAGTAAATTCACTTAGGGAGTTCCCTTAATGAGCCGCTAAGTGGTTTCCTGCGCTGTGAAGCAGGGATCTGTAGACCTGGAAGTTTTTGTGTTGAAAAGGAGATGATCATAAAGTCGCCTTACAAGTTTTTGTGTTTCACTTGTCTCTAAAATGTTTTATAACACCCCAAGATTTAAGTTTGGTGCTTTAAACTGTTCAAATGGTTAACTAATTTACATTTACTTAATATAAGTTTTTTTGGGGGGAGGGGGGTTGGAATCTAACAATCCCAACTTAGGAAGGTGTGAAAATTAATAATCCCAACTTAGAAAATTCTTACTATTAAAGGAGATTATTTCTAATGTACCGCCATAGAGTCCAGTTTGTTAGAGAACTGACGTGGTGATGGAAGAGGTCCATGTGGAATCTTGCAGCCAAAAAAAAAAATAAACTTTGTTTGACCTTCGCGTTAATAAGTCAACCCAGTTGACGCATTTGTTTTTTTCACACATACGCTAATTTATTGCTTTCCCTACTATTTCTCTGTCCACACTTAAGCACCACCAACAACTTCCACACCTATTTTAATTAATTAAAAAATGCAAAATTGAACTTGACATCATCATCACTTTAAAGTCATTGTCTCTTGTTAGGAATAATATTAGAGCAACAATAATAGCGGAAGCGATAGGATGAGTTAGAGATTCAGAATTCAAGTGAATAACAGAAAACAAAAATAAGAAGACAAGAGATTTAACGTGGAAAACCCAAATCGGGAAAAAACCACGGACGACGACAGCACCAGAACAATTCACTATGAGCAGGAAGAATACAACACGATCACAATCACCACAGTGATTTGATCTAAGAGCAGAATTACAACCTCTCTATTGTAATCTCTCACAAAGTGCTTCTACCTCTCAATGTATGTATGAGTACTGGAGATGTTTCAGATCCTAGGCCTGACCCTCTTTATATAGGGTCTAAACAGTAGGGTTTTCCCCCTTAGCATGCAACCCTAGCCACCAGGTGGAATCCCCCTTCGAACAGAACTCTAACCGCCTTCCGAGAGAGGCGGCGTAAAAACACGGGGCACGACCGTGCCACATGGCACGGCATCCCTGTGCCATTTTTCTGTCCTCTTCGACTAGACGTTCTTCGTCTTGACACGCCCGTGTCTTGTGTAGCACGGTCCCACCGTGCCGGTACTTGGATTTTGGGCCACGAAACCCAACAATCTCCACCTTGGACCAAAATCTCCAATCACTGCTCTCTGACTCCGTCATCGCACCCGAAAGGGTGACGCCCCCTCCCTAGGGGCAATGCCCCGATGGGCACTTAGTGGCTGTGAATACCCACTAAGTCCAAACAATGTTCGAACTTAGTCAAAGGTAGAGGCTTGGTTAACATGTCTGTAGGATTTTCTGACGTGTGAACCTTCTTCACTGTTATTTCACCTGCAGCAACTGTGTCTCTAATGTAGTGGTATTTCACACTAATATGCTTGGTCTTCGAGTGATAGGCATCATTCTTAGTTAGGTGGATGGCACTTTGACTATCAGAAAACACAACAGTCGGAGCTTTTGGGACTCCGAGCTCGATCACAAGGCCCCTTAGCCAGGTAGCTTCCTTCACCCCTTCAGTAGCAACAATGTACTCAGCTTCAGTAGTAGACAAGGCTGTAATAGACTGCAATGATGCTTTCCAAGAGATAGCACTTGCACACATGATGAAGATATACCCAGATATGGACCTCCTCCTATCCAAGTCACCAGCATAATCAGCATCAACAAAGCCTACAACATCGGATGTATCAGCTTTATTTCTATCAAACACCAACCTCTTCCCTATAGTACCCTTCACATATCGAAGGATCCATTTCACAGCTTCCCAGTGATCCTTCCCAGGATTGTGCATATACCTACTTACCACACTTACAGTATGTGATAAGTCTGGTCTAGTGCAAACCATAGCATACATCAAACTACCAACAGCACTAGAATAAGGTACATTAGACATGCTTCTGATGTCTTCCTCTGTTTGTGGGCAGCATCCTACAGACAGTCTGAAGTGTGCAGCAAGTGGTGTGGAAACTGCCTTGCAGTTGTCCATGTTGTATTTACTTAGTACTTTCTCAAGGTACCGTTCTTGAGACAAGTACAGTTTACCTGCTTTTCGATTCCTGTGGATCTCCATGCCTAGTATCTTCTTTGCTGCACCCAAGTCTTTCATCTCAAACTCCTTACGAAGTTGAGATTTCAGCATGCCAATTAAGGTCTTGTCTTTAGAAGCAATCAACATATCATCGACATACAGTAGTAGATAAATAAAAGTACTATCAGAATACTGTCTAAAGTACACACAATTGTCATATCTACTACGTGTATATCCTTTATCAGTCATAAACGTATCAAAACGTTTATACGACTGCCTTGGAGCTTGCTTGAGTCCATACAAGGACTTTTGCAATTTACATACCAATTGTTCCTTCCCAGGAACTGCAAACCCTTCACGTTGTCTCATGTAAATTTCTTCTTCCAGCTCTCCATGTAGGAATGCGGTTTTCACATCAAGCTGCTCCAACTCCAAGTCAAACAATGTGACAAATGCAAGAAGGACTCGAATAGAGGTGTGTCTAACAACAGGAGAGAAGACCTCATTGTAATCAATACCTTCCCTTTGGTTGCAACCACGAACAACCAACTGTGCCTTCCATCTTGCATCTTCAACTCCAGGAATTCCTTCTTTCTTCTTGTAGATCCACTTGGCAGTTAAGGCTCTTCGGCCTTTAGGCAGTTCACAGAGTTCCCATGTTCGGTTCTTTTGCAGACTTTCCATCTCTTCTTGCATAACTAGGATCCAGTTAGGTGAACTTGGGCAAGTGATTGCTTCAGTGTAATTTGAAGGTTCAGCATCTTCAGGCACTTCCTCTGCAACTGAAAGTGCGTATGCTATCAGCCCCTCATCATCGTTGTAACGGGCAGGTTTCCTGATCTCCCTTCAAGGACGATCACGAGCTATAGAATGGGCAACCTCCTCCTGAGGTTGATTGGGACTGATAGTTCCAGGTTCAGTAACCTGGGCCTCCCTATTGGGTTGATTAGTAGCTCCACCTTGAGCTGTTACGGTCTCCATCTCTACCGCCACATTGGCATCTTCCTGATTACCTGCATCAGTAGAAGGAACAACAGTATTCTTCCCAGAAGATAACATAACAGTCTCATTGAAAGTAACATCCCTGCTTTGAATTACTTTCTTAGACTCAGGACACCACATGCGGTATCCCTTAGACTTAGATGCATATCCAAGTAACATGCATTTGACAGCCCTAGGGGCTAATTTCCCATTATTCACATGGGCAAACACAGGACATCCAAATATTCTTAAATTAGAATAATCAACAGGATTACCTGACCATACTTCTTCTGGGATTTTGAAGTCAATGAAGGTATGTGGTGAACAATTCACCAGGTAGCAGGCTGTAGAAATAGCCTCTGCCCAAAAGGCCTTGCGATCCCAAAGCCCGGCATGTGAAAGCATACATCTAGCTTTCTCCAGTAGAGTCCTGTTGATTCATTCTGCAACCCCATTTTGCTGTGGTTTACCAACCAACGTCTTGTGCCTAGCTATGCCATTTTTCGTGCAGAACTCTTCAAACTCTGACTCAACGAACTCAAGCCCATTGTCAGTCCTAAGTTTCTTGATCTTTCTCCCAGTCTGGTTTTCAACCAGAGCCTTGAACTTCTTGAACATGGAGAACATCTCATTTTTCTGTCTCAAGAAGTAAACCCAAATCTTGCGTGAGAAATCATCAACAAAAGTTAACATGTAATGCTTACGTCCATAAGAAGGAACCTTTGAAGGACCCCACAAATCAGAATGAATGTAGTCAAGGATCCCCTGAGTACGGTGTGTTGCTTTCGAGAAACTTACCCTCTTTTGTTTCCCAAAGACACAGTGATCACAAAAATCGAGCTTACTCGTACTGGCGTTACCAAGACAACCTTTCTTACCCATAATGGTCATCCCTTTCTCACTCATATGGCCCAACCTCATGTGCCATAACTTTGTATCATCTATTGTACCAATTGCAGCTACACCTGTAACTGTAGTTCCTTGCAGAATGTAGAGATTGCCTTGCCTCAATCCCTTCATTATCACCATGGCTCCCTTAGTTACCTTTAGGACACCATTTTCCATCGAAATCCTGCAACCATTAGTCTCAAGAGTACCCAGGGATATTAAATAACGAGTCATGTCAGGTATGTGGCGCACTTTAGACAATGTTCTAATTGTCTCATCATGGGTTTTTATCTGAACAGTACCTATCCCTGCAACTTTGCATTTAGCATTGTTACCCATAAGTACCACCCCAGTGTCAACTGCCTCATAGGTGACAAACCAGTCCTTATGAGGTCACATGTGAAACGTACAACCAGAATCTAAAACCCAATCAACATCCACTCCCCTTTCGGAGGTGGTAGCCAAAGAAGTAGTAAGTAATACATCACCATCAGACTCCGACTCTGCTACACGATCAGCTGTAGCAGTTTTCTCCTTATCCTCCTTCTCATTCTTTTTCTTTAATTTCCAGCAGTTAGCCTTGATATGACCCAATTTGTTGCAGTAGTGGCAGGTTTTGTTAGAGTGAGGATTCCTTGACTTAGAACGGTTCTTTTTCTTACTACCGTTCCCCCATTTCTCAGTGGTTCTACCCCTGACAACTAATCCCTCAGATTGATCAGCATGGATGTCTTGGTCAAACTTTTCTTTAGACAGCAGGTTAGACTTTACATCCTCAAACGATATAGTATCCGAATTACTATATAACATGATTTCCTTAAAGTGTTTGTAGGAAGGGGGTAGAGACACAACAAGCAGAATGGCCTTATCCTCATCCTCAATTTAAACATCCAAACTCTCCAAATCTACTAGAATAGAATTAAATTCATTCAAGTGTTTTTGGACAGGAGTACCTTCAGCCATACGAAAGGTGTACAACCTTTCCTTTAAACGGATCTTGTTGGCGAGACTCTTCGTCATGTAGAGTTCCTTCAGCCGAGCCCACAGATCCACCACAGTTGTCTTATCCAGCACCTCT
>JAKOGI010000823.1:25000-320000 GCA_029747015.1 Carnegiea gigantea | reverse complement strand
AGAAGCAACCAAATATTCCCACATATATGTGCAATTGTTGAGGGTGAATGCAATGAACGTTAGGAATGTTTCTTGCCTATGTGGCAATGTTCGCTACGAAATTATCATGTTTTATGTGCCTCTATCACCTAATTTTAACTTGTAAAATAATATGATTTTAGGTTTTTTTTAATTTGTTTTGCTTAACTGTTATAGAAAATAATGTTGATAAAAAAAAAAATTCGTGTAGAAATTTGGGTTCAGAACAATGAAAATTAAAGTAGCTAAAAGAGAGGCACCACCATGGCTGTCAATGTCCATGCCTCCGGCCATCGCCCACATTGTTTCTGCCATGATCTCCTGTTGCGATTCTAACCTCCATAGCTCATTGTCAGTTCGATTACTATTTAAGATGTTGGAGCTTAAGAGGCACCTTTTAGGATATCTTAGAGCAAGCTTTAACTTAGAGTTAGCCACGAAAAACCCCATTAGGGGTAATAAATTAGTTAGCTTAGGATTATTTGGGGCTGATCTTGATTCGAGCATCTAGATTTGAAGTTCACTCAAGCAATTAGCACTAAGTTTCTCCCCCCTCCCCCTCCATTTCATACTTTATGCTTTCTTAAACCATGTTTGCGTAATTCTTGTGTTTGATTTTGTTTAGATTAAATGTTTAGTTTTTATTGCTAACCTATGTCTAATTAGCTCCTTAGATTAAGTTAGGTTTATTTTCTCTTCTTTCTAGTTTATGTTTGTTTAATTGTTTGTTTAGTAGATTATAGTCTTGGATTAGGTCCAACTACACCTAATTTATGCTTTCAATTAAGAGTTTTCTGTCATGCCCACCAAATGTTTGATGAAATGCTTGAAACAGATTTCATCCATATTTTTGAGTAGTTGACTTATGTTGAGAGATGAGGTTGACTAGCTAGTGTAACAGAGAGAATAACTGAGATTTGGACATGAAAATAGTCTCAATCTTACTTAGGTTCGAGGGCTGCAAATTTTGTGGTCTAACTAAGCTAAGCCGATGATAATAGATGGTTAAATTAATTGGACTAGCCCATGGCCTTTGAAGATGGCTTGGGTGGTCTTCGACGGTGCAACCGGCCATCTATAATTGTTGGTATAGGTTTGGTAGGGTAGGGCTTGCCTTGATTACATAGTTCATCGACAAATTGTAATTCCAAGCCTCCTTTCTTATGTTTAATAGCTTAATTTCACTTGTCTTTCATTTCTCTTCCACTTAGCCTAGCTTGAAAAACTTGAATTAGTTCCTATATTTGAAACCCAAATCTATGTGGACGATACCCTAGTACTTGGCAATAAACCTCGCACTTGAGGTTATAAATTGAAAACTTTAAATTTTTCCTATCAAGTTTTTAGCGCCATTACTTAAACTTAATGCTTTTCGATGTTGGAGTTTTCTTGAGTATTTGAGGCTAGGTCTTCAAAAAATTCAAAAAAAATTTTTTAAAAAATAAAAAATTTGAAAAAAATTCAAAATGACTATTTTTCATTTACCTCAATTTGACCATGAATCTTTTTGATAATATTTGCCTAGATTGAATGATTATCTTGCTCAATGTGTGCATTTCACATATGAAAAATGAAAAATATTCAATGTTTTGGTTAAGGGGATAACACATAAGACTCAAGCCACCCTTGAGTCCATGTGTTATGGTGGTATGTTCTTTTTAAATATTCATGACATGTAGGACTTGTTTGAGTCTTTAGCTTGGTGGCAATGGCAATGTGAGAGTGCTGGTGAATCCTTTATCATAACTATTTTTCTCACCCTCATGTTATATGCTCTTATAGTAAAGCTTTTGATCATGATGTGAATTTTTGTCCTTATTATGACATTTTCGATGAATGTTATACGAACCTTAATGCCATAATAGAGATGATGAACGAGAATATGGGTGCTTTGTTAACGAGATGAAGGAGTATAATCTACTGCATGAGACTGATCATAGTCTACTTCCCCTAGACTTAAGGATAGTCTCCATGATAATTGTGAGCCTTCTAAGGGTGATGCTATTATTGTTGGGAATGATTTGCTTACTTGGTCAAAAGAACTTAGCTTGATTGAACTAAATCTTAAGGATGCTCTTTTTGAGGAGTTATGTGGTGAAAGTGTGATGGTTGGTGTCGCTCTTAACTTTGAGCGTATAGACCTCACTTGCATTGAGCCACTTGACTTGACGTCCAATTCATCCCCCTTGCTTGCCACTGCACCCTCTCATTTTCATACATTTTATGAGTCCTTAGGTGATATTAGAGGGTATAATCCCTTCTCTGATTCTTATGTGCATACTCAAAGGACATGCCTAGGACAATTAAGTGAACCACTTTCTTTGATAAATTCTTTCGATTTTTCTATGGCATTTGATAAGTATAAAAGGACACTGACTATCTTTTGTGCCCTCTTATCCATGTTCTCTTATTTACATCGCACCAAGATGCATGCAACAGCACATGATAAACTATTGAGAGCTATAGTGGTGTCTGACTTGGAGATCCACATCTTGGGTGATGAGGAGGAGTGATTTATGCTCCTCGAGTCATGCATAGCACCATCCTAGAGTAGCATAATCTTCGAGAAGCATAGTTCAGGTACAATCAGTACTCGACTGGGTATAATTATTCCAACTCTTATCCCTTTTAATATTTTTTTGGTTTAATTGGGGATACCAGGTTGTGATTTGTGGTGACCAATTTTAAAGTGAAACTTGGGACATTGTTGAGCCACTTGAGAAGCTAAAATCACCATTGTGCGTCTTATGTATATTTTTGTTTTTTTTTTTTGGTGGTATTTTGTTTTCGTGTATATTTGTTGGTGGTGTTGGATTGGTGGTTATGTGTTTCGTTTTGTGTTTACGTGGTTGTGTTATTGGTTTGTGTACATATGTGTCATGTTAGCCATCATGAGTTATCTTTTTCTTTTCCTTCTTATTTTCATTTTGTATATATCTTATTCTTCTTTTTTTTCCCCCTTTGGCATCTTGGTTTTGCATATAGGTGCTTGAGGCCTTTTTTTTTGTGTGTGTGTGGATATTGTGTATTTTGTGGTTGGTTGTGGCTTCTTGACTCCTAATGATGACATTGTGAGATTGAGGTGTGGGGCTTAAGAAGTTATATACCCTTTCGTACACATTTTTTTGAAATTTTTTCCTTTTTTTGTACTATTTTTTTTCTTGGTTTTGGGGGCTTTTGTGACTTTTTGATTGGTTTTTGATCTGTAATGGTTTTGTTGTTGCATCGTATATAGGTAGAATTTTCATGATGGAACACTTGTATGAGATGTAATCTCCGATTTTCATAATGACCCCATTTCACATGTGCGAATTTGTGCTTACCTTGTACACTTGATCATTAACTTTTTGTGTTAGCCGTTGAAATTTGGGCTTAAGGACATTTTACTTGATTAGTTGACTTCAGGCTTTAACTTCAAAAAAAGGAAAAAATGAGAAAAAAAGAAAAAAAGAACAAAAACAAGAGTGTAAAAGAGAGCTTAACTCTGGTACGTCTATTTGGGTTTAATTAAGTGCTTTGTACATCCAAATAACATCCTATCTACGAAAAAAGTCTAAATAAGTACTAAGTTGTTCTTCTGGGAGTTCAAGGCCTAATAAGCTAAGAACTACCCACCTGGGCAAAGAAGCATAAGGAGACAAGCGGGAAAAAAAAATAGATAGGAAAGAAAAAAGAGGTGAGGTTAATAATCAAATGAAGGCAAGTTTACTAGCGAAGTAAAGATGACCTTTAGCCCGATTCTAGCCAAGCATTAATGATCACACACTTTTCATGGAGCACCAAGGTGTACACATCGTATCATTGTGTTGGGGGTTGAAAATGAGAGCGAAGGTGCATTTATAGCATATATGTTTGTGGAATGTATATTTTGCTTGTGCATGACTTGATAGCTACGTTGTTAGAGTGATATAATCAATTTTAAAATGTACATATTTTCTTCTTTGCCTTATGTTTATGCTATGCTTTTGAAAAAATCTAAAAAAATTTCAGAAATTTTGTGGGTACATCTTCTGTAAATCCTTACGTGACCTTACTCGTCCATTTGAAGGAACCAAGAGGTTTGAAGGGTTTGTTGCATATGTTAAACACAATCTTGATTCCTACGAAAGTGAAATAGAATCACGGGCTAGTTTTTCTTTTATTTTGCTCAAGAACGAGCAAAAATGGGTGTGGGGGCATTTGTTCGATACTAAATTGTCATATTCTATATGGCTCTATTTGTTAATCGTAGCTTGTAAAATAATATAATTTTAGAATTTTTATTTGTTTTATTTAACTTTTATATGAAATAATGTTTATCAAAAGCTTAGCAAAAATATGGGTTCAAAACGATGAAAATTGAAGGAGCTAAAAGAGAAGAACTACCACGGCTGCCGGCGTCCAAGCTGCCACCTGTGGCTAACCCTGCAACAGCTAAGAAAAAATGTCAAAAAGACATGATCTAGCCACGGGAAGCAATGCCCATGGCCATAACTCATGGTGTTGGTCACAGCTAACAATGCCCATGGCCATAGTCATGGCCTTCCTACTTCTGCTCAACCCATTTTCTGCCACGATTGCTCATTACCATTCCCACCCCCATTGCCCCATTGTCGGTTCGATTACTGTTTAAGGTGATTTTTTGGGAGCTTATGGGGGCCTTTTTATAGATTTTGAGCTAGGTTTAGCTTAGAGTTAGTCGCTAAAAACCCCACTAGGGCTAATAAATTAGATAAATTAGGATTTATATGGGGTTGATTTTTATTTTGAAGTTCATTCAAGCAATCAACACTACGTTTTCTCTTCCCTCTCTTTTCTTTCGTACTTCATGTTTTCTTAGATTATGTTCATTTAGTTCTTGTGTTTTGATTTTGTTTAGTTTAAATGTTTAGTTTTTATTGCTAATCCATATCTAATTAGCTCCTTAGATTAGGTGAGGTTTATTTTCTCTTCTCTCTATGGATGATACCTCAAGTACTTGGTAATAAACCTTGCAATTGAGGTTAAAAATTGAAACTTTAAATCCTATCAGGTTGGCTGCCTTAGAGGTACTCAAGGGCTTGGTTGGGTTGTTATTTTTTAGGAACTTAAGTTTTTAACTTGTTTTCTGTTATATCATTCTATTACTTTCTAATTGATTTTCACGTACTATGAAGTTATTAACTCAAGTTAATATGAATTCTGTTATAACGGATGTGAGAAAGTATGAACAAATTGGCAAATACACACATATTTAATGTGGTTCACTAACAATGTGTTAGCTACATCCACAGGAAAAAGAGAGAGATAGTTTTGTTGATATTGGAATACAGAGATACGCATTACATATATAGGGTTTAGGTTGTGTGTTTTGCCCAATGTCCTTCCTAATTATGAGCATAGGTACTGTGCAAGACACATCTTGCAACATGGAAGAAGAGTTGTGAAGGTGACGAATTCAAGCTTGTTTTCTAGAATGCCACCAAAACATAATGAGAATGATTTTAAAGATGCATTGGAGGCTTTGAAGCTTGAATATGCTAAGTGCCTTAAGGATTTCTAAATAAAAAACCAAAGTTATTTTTAAGGTTTTCATGAGGGTTGATTCCAAATGTTATGTTATTTGAAATAACATGGTTTAGATGCTCAATGCATATGTTATCCAGGTTAGATCCAAGTATGAAATAGAAATGTTTAAGGACACCAAAATGGTTTTGGTGGAGAGGATTATGCTAAGAAATCCATGATGGGAACCTGTCAAGATGTAATCTACCATAGAATTATAAAATTATTGGAGCAGGAAAAAGGGGAAACCAAAAATATTTCCCTTCCAAAAAAGTAACAATGCCTTCTAGGTAAAGCACATACTTGACAATCTTCATGTGGATCTCAACGCTACCTGTTGCAGATATAGGAAATGAGATCTAATAGGTTTTTATTGTTGTCATGCCATTGCTTGTGTAAGATGGCCCCAGTAAGATGCTAAAGATTATGTTGATGGTTACTTTAAGAGACAGAGATACATCAGGATAGATGAAAGTTCAATCACACCTTGTATGGGAGGAAGACACTGGTCTTAAAAGAAACTTCAACTATATCCTCTACCCTTGAAAATAAGGCTAGTAGGCTTAGAAGGAAGGATCCCCATGAAGAATAAAGGAAGTCATGCAAATTAGCTAGGCATGGAAGACGTATTTTATGCAGCATCTACCATGTCTCTGGATATAATAGGAAAGGTTGCCCTAAATAAATCAAACTCAGTGAATATCCAACCATCATAATCAGAGAAAACCAAGGGGTGAAGCTCGAAAACATTCACTAAGCCTGGTTCGTTGTTACAGGCCCACAACAAGATTCCGTCTCTAAGAGACTGAAATTTCGTCCTCAAAAACCCATAAATTAGTCTCATTTTAAGTTTAGAGATCGATTAGATATCAAAATTGCTTCGTCAGAAGACTCTTTGTTGCAATTATAATTAGAGATCAAATTTCATCAGTCGGTCTCAAATGAGTCCAAAGCTAGATACCACTGGAGTTGGACTCTATTGGAATCCAACCCATGTTAGTCTTCACCAAAGATCAACTTAGAGACTAAGTGTTTTAGTCTTTATTTAAGATCAAATTGTTTTGGTCTCAAATAAAGACGGATATATCCAGTCGCCATTAGAGATCGATTTTATCAATCTCCATTAGAGATTTGCGCTCTGTTGGAGACCGCAATCTATATTTAGACTGAATTTTAGTCTTTAACTTGATAATATTTTTTTGAGAATTTTCATTGTTTTGCCAGCCTGAACTTGCTATGTAGTACTCATATACATGTGCTACCCTCCAATAGACAAATATGTAGCGTGCCAAAATTTTTGCAACTAATTCAAATTCTAAAACTATGTAATATAAGTACAATAGTTCAACCACCCTTCATCATATATTCTCCAAGGTTCTTCAACAACATCACCAACCAAAATACAACCCAAAGGTTCCAAAGCAAAACCACCATGTGTTCTTCGAAATACATCAGGTCACCATACCAACATCCCATATGCAAGAGTTCAAATCACATAACTTAGCACACAACCAACATAGTTAAGGGGCTGCAACTATCTATACGAGTGCTACAAGAATGGTTGAGAGTTGTTTCCATGTGTGCGATGGTGAAAAAGGTCCTTGAAGCTTTCAATCAAGCATCTCTAGAAGTCCATTCCTTTCCTCACTAGGCTCCTTCTTAGAGGAAACCGACTCATCCCTAGTAGTCCTTGGCTCCTGTAGCCATGCGACTAATGGTGAGGTGTATGCTAATGAGGTACCTAAAGTGGAACCCCAGGACCTAGATGGTCCCTCAAACATAGCTGCACCCTCTCTACCAAGTTCATATATATTTCATTTCTTAGTTTAGCTCCCACAAGCCTTGAAGAAGAGTGGTCATCTGCTTTTGTCCCTACTTGCACATTAGAAAGGGCCTTCAATTACTCATATTTTTCCTACAGCATAAGGAACAACATAATTCAAATCAATAGCCCATTTAATGATCTGTTTCACCTAAGTTCATAAAAACACTACTATTAGGATACTTACATAAAAACTCTTTGCGCAAGCATGACACTAAATCCAGTAACCATTCTCGTTAGGCTTCGAGTGAGTCTCAACAAATAGCTCAGCACCTGAAGGTTTCCTCTTGAGCTTCTTTGCCTATCTTATCAAAATTTTCTCAACATATGTATCACTTAACAAAATTAAGAAGAAATTGAACAATTGAATTTTAGCTTTCCTTACCATTTTCATACCCATACTGTAGTTGAGATCGACAGTGCCTGTGTCCAATTTTAGCCTTTGATTCTTTTGTCTTGTTTCTCTCGTGCCATTTCAATTGCTTCTTGAATTCTTCATTGGTCTCTCTCTTGTACATGAAGGTTACAGGAATGTCATCCATTATCTAAGAAGTGATGTTTTCACCAGATTTCTTCCCAGCCTTGTTTGTCATGTGTTTTAACCTTATTTGTACCTCCTGCAGTCATTCTTTTCTCACTTCAACATCTAACGGCGAATCCCAAATGAATTGTTGTTGCATATTGAAAACATAAGTAATGGGTTAACACTTGTCATGCATCATACAATACTTAATATCACTACCAAAAATCAATGATTTTCCTACTGTAAATTTAGTGGGAAATAGGAAATACTCAGTGGGAAATGACCATTTTCCACTGTTTGCCTACTACAAAATTTAGTAGGAAAAAGTGAGCGGAAAAAATATTTTCCCATATGTTTGCACATGAATTGGAAACATTCCCTACTATTTACCCATTGTACCTCCTGCTATGAGATTTTCCTATGAAGAATGGTTCAATGGGGAAGTTGTCCATCATTGTCAGAACAGTGGAAAATTTTCCCCAATTGTGAATCCAATGGGAAATTTTCCACTGTAATAATGTAGTGGGAAATTTCTCACTTTCTACTGAATCATGCTTGGTGAGAAAGCTCCACAATAACATTTGTAGTTGGAAAATATAGGGAACTCACCCATCATAGTTTGATTAGAAATTTATGCAAATAGACTATATATGTACACCTATTAATATAATACTAAGCAATACATCACATACATACATGCCAAGTGGAAACACGTAACATATAAATATCACTGGTACTTTTATCACATTTGAATGTCCTTGATTATTGTTCCAATTTTTCTTACACGACACGATATAGGGCCATGTACAAGACAGGCCATCCAAGTAACAAAATTATGTGTTTTGGAGGCATACATCAACACAAAAATATACAAGCAATGATTCAAGCAAAAAAATAAGTAGGTAGGAGTGCACAAATTCGCCAATCATAATGATGCAAGTGCAACCCAAATATCATTCAGCCGCACCATCATCCCCATCATTATTCTCATCTTCCCCACCATCCTCACTCTCACTCAATAAATCTAATACCAGTTTCGATGGGGCAAGATTAGGAAGGACGATCTTCACAACAGAGTGAAACATTTGTGCTTGCACATCTTGATTAGCTTCGGCACATTTGTCAACTTTCTTTCAATGTTTGTTGCATTTAGCTTGTCCAAAACCTTCATTTGGTTATCTAACTCAATCTTTTTCCTTTTGTTTTCCTAAACTAAAGTACCAACTTTGTTTGTATAAGCCTTCCAGCAATTTTGGTTAGAAGATTAACTTTTGGGGTTTGTATAAGTGTCTCCTTCTGGTCTAAACAAGCAAAGATGGCTTCGCTTCGTCAAATCATTTGCATTAATCCAAATTTTCAGAAAGATGTAACATTTTTTACAACTTGTGCAACATTTTGTAACGTGTTTCCTTATATAAAAATAATTGCTTTTTATTGTTGAAAAAAGTGTGCCCTTCTTACTTCTTAGGTTAGGATATTTCTATTGCTAAACAAATAAACATTAATGGATACTTGGAGCAGGCGAAGCCATAACATTTGACTAGGGGCCCACATAATATTGTAGATTTATTTCAATCAGAGTTACGGTTGATATATTTGATCTTGGGAGGGGGTTTTTTATGAGAGATTTTCGGTGTTAGTGTACGTAATGAATTGAGACCTACGGATTGGTGATACAAACTTAGGTTGCAACATCAAACGTCACGTTCTGTGCATTGAGTTCAAAAGGTTATTCCAATTATAAAAAAAATGCTATTTGAGTACGTTGTCAACAGAAAAAGAACAACAACAATTGAACATTTTTTAAAATAAACTAGCTAAAAGTTACATATGAACAATAATCAATCAAAGTCTATATTAATGTGGTTTTGATAAATGATATCATACCTAAAGAATCAGCCCAATTAATGTACAAGAACAGAAAACTAGTAAAACTAAAGAAATATGATCTATATATTAGAAGTGAAATGCATAAGAAAATGGACGTGGGTGAAAGAACGATACATATATGAAAAATTAACAGAATTAAAAAGGCAAGTAAAATACAAACTGGGTAGGCAATTAGTGATATGAATTGGTTGCTTCATATTCCTAGTCCGGGGGATGAGAGAGCGAGAGAGCGAGAGAGAGAATTCCTTGCCTAGTAAAAGTAGTTGAAACATGAGGCCCAATATAAAAATTATGATAAGTATGTCATTTGTTAGTTACAAGATTCAAACACAACTCCCCTCACGAACACAACAAATTAGTTGGTCACATGCGGAGACAAATATGATATTGCTCTCTTCGAATACGTATTTGTTTTTCAATCATTAGATTATAAATAGATATTATTCTAAAAGGAGACAAGAGACAAAAACTTAGACTGATGTCTACAGCTATATACATATAATATACTATAAGCTAAATTACCAAAGGAGAGAGCAACAGTCAAATCAATTTAAAAACCTAATGGCAGAGAACACATACATGTGTATATAACAATCTTTAAATCCCCTCAATCTGGTTGGTTGGTTAGCCCCGAACAAAAATATGCTGTCATCTATGTACTTAAGTTGCATGGGAGCTTGGATATAATCTACTTAATCTCCTATATTTGATGTGCAAGATGGTCCTTCAGTCATTTGAAACAGACACCCATAGAAGTCAAGAAAACATCAACCGGCATTTCCACAATCTATGTGCAAAAGTTACATGGGAGCTTGTTATATCCATAATCTACTACCTTTAAAGGACCAACAACCCTAGTAATAGCTCCATCACTCAACATAACATCAATTTGCATATACGATACCTTATTTCAGCATATGAGAACAATCAAGAAGAACGATAGGCACTTATATGTGCGTTAGAAAATTATTTCCGCCCAAAAAAGAGGAATTTCAACTAATCTCCATACATGTTTCCATAAAATGAAATGCATTGGAGAGAGTAAAAATAACTATTGACTTGGAACTAAATGAAAGGAAGAACTAGGGATCAAACTGTTCAATTTTAGAATAAAGATATCGTAGCAAAAATTAATGTAACAACACCCTCAACCCAAAATGATCTAATGTTAGTTATTTTGCCACAAAGAGAACACCCTCATCCCAAAATGGACTAATTAGTTATTTTGTCCATGAAGACAACTAGAAAGAAAATCTATAAATAAATTAATAAATTAAAACAAAACACCAACTCCAAAACTAAAATACATCTATGTTCACCTCGAGTTTCTGTTTAACGGTTCTCAATTTGACATCACAAAGGGAAAAATGAAGAACTTGAAAAATAAGGAAGCCCCTAATAGTATAAGATTAGTTAGCCATCAAAGGGCTAATCACAAGCAAGCTGCACAAATCAATCACTAATGAACATACTAAAAGCAATTAAATTCAATATTGATTTAGTTAAAAACTATATAAACATGACATATACAAGTAAACGACTACAACGCTAAGGTAGTAATTGATGACAAGGACAGAACCCTCAATGCACGTATTGTTAGGTGTTGCTACAATGTCCTAGTGCAAAATTTGATGACCATGTTGCTAACTTAGAGCCCATTGGCTAGCGGCTATTACTCTCTGCCAACAGCAATACAAGGTCCTAAAAATTCAAGGTACAATTCCTCTTCAATTTATCAAATGACTGATAGTTGGTTCACTTATGCATTACAACTTTACAAGTTCAATCACGTGATATGTAAATATCACTGGTAACTTTAATCACATTTGAATGTACTAACAGTTGGTTCCTTGATTATTGTTTCAAGTTTTCTTACGCAACAAAATATAGGTCCATGTAAAAAATAGGTCATCTAAGCAACCAAATTCTACATTTGAGAGGTGTATGTCAGTAAAAAAATGTACAAGCATTGATCCAAGTGCAAAATAAGTTTCAGAGGTGCACAAATTTGCCAATCATAATAATGTAAGTGAAACCCCAACATCATTCAGCCGCACCATCATCCTGATCATCATTCTCATCTTACCCACCATCCTCACTCTCACTCAACGAATCTAACACCAGTTTCGGTTGGGGGAGATTAGGAAGGGTGATCTTGATAAGGGAGTGTCATTGAAACATTCGTGCATGCACGTCTTGATTAGCCTTGGCATATTTGTCCACTTTCTTTCATTGTTTCTTGCTTTTAGCCTACTCCAACATTAGTTTTGCTTGCACATCATCCAAGACCTTCATTTGGCTAACCAACTCAACTTTTTGCCTTTTGTTTTCCTAAACTAAAGTACTAACTACATTTGTATAAGCCTTATCACAATTTTAGGTGGAAGATTAGCCTTTTGAGATTGTATAAGTGTCTCCTTCCGGTCTAAACATGCAAAGATGTTGCCACTTTTGTCAAATCATTTGCATTAATCCACATTTTCATTTGCTTATCGTAAGAAGGTTTGCATGTGGGTAAGAAGGTTGGAACCATCAGCTACAGCTTGAGTTGCTTGAATCTCCACTGCTCGATATTTTTTCATGTGCCCCCAAACATAGCAACTAAAAGCTGCATGCGGGAGCAAAGCACCACCTATTAAGATTCCGCTTTTGAGCAAGATCTAACATTTTGTACAACTTATACAACATTCTATAATGCGTTTCATTATATATAGTTACTTTTTATTGATGAGAAAAGTGTGCCCCTCTTACTTCTCATGTTAGCATATTTCTATTACCAAAGAAACAAACATTAAGGGATACTTTGAGTGGACGATGCCAAAATATTCAATTAGGCAGCCCAGGTAATATTGTAGATTTCTTTGAATTGGAATCACGGCTGATATATTTGATTTTTGGTGGGCTTTTTGTAATGAGAGATTTTTCCGCGCTAGTGTACGTAATTAATTGAGACCTGTGGATTAGTAATACAAACTTAGGTTCCATCATCAAATGCCATGTTTTGTGCATCGATCATCTTTTAAATTCAAAAGGTTATTCAAATTTTAAAACTGCTGCTTGAGAACATTGTGAACAAAAAAAGAATAACAACAATAGACAGTTTTTTAAAATAAAACTAGCCAAAAGTTCCATATGAACAATGATCAATCAAATTCTATACTAGTTTGGTTTTTGTTGGACGGGCCTAATGAGATTAGGCCCGACAGCCACTTAAGTCACCTAGGGCGACAACCCTTGCCACCCCCTAACCTATATAAAGGGGTTTAAGGGGGTTAGCCTTGGCTGATGCTATGGCGGGAATATTATATCTCCCGTATTCTCCTACTTCCCTCTCATGGCCGAACTACCATCTATTGAGTTCTTAGGTTTAGGACGTGACACATTAAAGCGACTGTAGTAGCCGCTTGGTTTCCTATACTATCGTGGACTATTACCGGTAGTATGCTTCCGCATTCAGGTTAGTCCTAACTATTCCTACAGTGGTATCAAAGTCTAAATTGTTCGGATTAGTCCTGATTGATAGGTTGATAAATTTGTTAAACCTAAGTTATTGAAAGCATGCTAGTGTACATGTTTAATTGCTTAATTTTCCTAATTATGCAACCCTGATATACTACCAGCATTGCTTTGCCTAGAATCAACAAAAGATAGAATTTTTGATTCATAATCATAGATATATATGTGAAATCAGTGTGGTGCAATAGTCGTCAATTACATATAGATCCGATTTTTGATTAGTAACTAGCAGTTCTAATTCAACCAGATTATGACACAAAATTCACGAAAGCATGTTTACTGGCCAAAGATTGAATTTTTTTCAGTTCAGTTATGCAATTGTATGCAAGCATGTTTTTTAGTACAGATTATTTGCCAAGCATGCTTCAATAACCAAAGACTGAATTTTTTATTATTTCGGTCTTACGATTATGTTCAGAGCATGTTTTCAGTATGAAATTCAACCTTCAGTTCCGATTAAATTGCTCTACTCATACATTCAAGTTGTGTGCCATTAATTGGAGGCATAAATTGATAGGTTCAAAGGAAAACCATGAGATGATTTGATCTAAACTCGATCAAACCAATAATACGAACACAAAAACAAAAAAAAAAAAAAGGCGGAGGAGACAGGAAAGGGGAAGAACCCGAAATCCTAACCCTAATAGCCTCTCTACCCCTCATGACTCTAGAATCCTCACTTATCAAAACGATGGTGGCGGTAAAACCAGTCCCCACCACTCAGGCCTTCGTGGCGGCAGGGCCTTGGTGGCCCCCCACACTAAAACCGGCAATCACCTAGAACCAAAAAAAAAAGGAGGCGGGGTAGAAGAAAGGAAACCATGTTTACCCATCAGAAACCGGGAGGAAGGGTGGTACGTGTAGCCACGCGCCGCCGACAAGGACCTTTTTCGGTCCCCTTCTTCCTTCATCAGCCGCCCACACATGCCGATCTACACAACCACCAAAGAAGAATCGTGAAAACGCCATCCCAGGAGGCGCGTACGCCCACGAGCCGCCGCCTCAGTGGCGCGTCTGTCGCGCGGGACGCCTCACCAGACTCGATTTTGGTCGATCTACACGGTGGGAGTATCAGTTCACATCGAAAAAGCGTAGATCGAGGGGCGTGGATGTTTTTCAGAGGGCGGTGGTGGAGGGTCGGTTTTTGCATCATATGGGTTCCATTCTTGGGCGTGGTGGTCAAGGGAAAACCACCACCAGCAGGCGGCCTAGGGCAGGTGGAGCTTGGTGCTCCACCACCATGGCACCTGAGGCGTCGAGAAATAGAAAAGGCAGAGATGAAGAGAGACTCGAGCAGGAGAGATAGAACATAGGTCTCGAACAAATAGAGTGAGAGAGGGTTAAGGTTAGAGTGAGAGAGTGAGTGAACTCACTCATATATATATCGAGCTCTTATTTATTTTGGGCCAGTTCATTTCTTGACCATTTTTATTCTTGCTGTGGACCTACGTGAATGTTTTCTGTTTTAGGTCAGACTATTTTTCAGTAATTGTTGCTTTTGGATTTTAACTCAATTATTAAAATTATGTTAGTCATAGCATGATTTTTTATAATGATGTTCAAGTTGATAAGGTTTTATGTAATTCATTCATTCGTTGAATTAAGGTTTCGAATTAGTTTCAATCCTGAATGCATGAAAATATCAATATGTTTAATGTTATATGTAAATTCGTTTTATATATACGTCAACTTGAAATTTCCGTACTATGTGACTTGTCAATGAACAAGTGGGTTGAAGTTATATGAATTTGTTTCATATATAAAATTAGTATGTATGACGTAAATTTGTTTTACTCGAACTCAATAAATATCTATGTGATATGAAGATTCCACTTGGTCGACAAATGAATATGTTCCATAAGTCACAATATATAAATATGTTTTATATAATATTGCGTCACATGAATATGTTCATGATTTAATAATTTTACGCAAAAACATGAGCAATTACGAATCAGTTAGTTGTTCTATTATTCTTGTAGTTAATAAAAATGATTCATTAAGTTTTACATGAACTAGTTTCATGCGGTTATTTGGATACATAGAGTATTAGATTATTTTGTGAATCTGTTTCATGAAATTTAAATTTGCAATATTATATGAATGCGTTTTATATAATTTGCGAGCTTTACTATGAACTTGTTTCATCCAAATTTTAATATTATATAGATCTGTTCTATATATAATTAATTGCGATTAATATTTGGATATATTTCATGTTACAAATTATGTTGCGTTCAATTGCATGGATATGTTTCATGTAAATCACCAATTTGCAGTATTATATAAATGTGTTTTATATATATATGAATTACATGGGTTGTAGTAAATTTGCTAATTATTTTAGCATTTTTTATCCTTGCCCAAATTGATAAACGTGGATTCGTTTCATATTACCTGCTAATTATGCAATTTAGCGGTATTTTATGAATTGGTTTCAAGAAATTCAAATTCGTAACATTAAATGTGTTTTATAATTTACGAATAACATTTGAATAAGTTTCATTTTATATATAATTATATAAATGTGTTTTATATAATGCTATTTGGGCCTTTTATGAACTTCTTTTGTAACATGTTATATTTCGAATATGTTTTCCATTATAGATTCATTTTATTATATAAATGCATTTTATATAATAATCTGAATTTCATATTTGATATGTCATTGATAAAGTTCTAGATGATATATTAGTAGTTATATATAATGAGATAAATTCATGTAAATTTGGTTTACATAAACTTGAATATCTTTGTGATATCTCTAAAACGTTAATTAGCTTAACCATGATGTTCACCATAAATTTTGTTTTATGGAAAATTGTGATAAATAAGTTATAAAAACTTCTAATTCATGCTTGTATGAGATGATTATGAGCTTAGCGAAATTTTCGATCATGCGACATGGATAATGGAGTTTTTGATAATTTATTTATTTGAAAATATGCCTAATGTCCACTTTACATAATATATACCTTTAGATATGACAATTAAAATAAAGTTAGTAATTTGTTTACTAATAAAAGAACTTGATAGTGCTGACTGTGATACATAATATCAGAAGATTCAGTTTCTTCTGAATGAACGTGAAATATTAGAACACTCATTAGGTTCTAGGTCTCATAGGATGGCAAAGATGGTATTACTAGTGAACAGTATCCAGAAAACTTAAAAGCATACCAAAAGTGGTTCGAAAATGGATTGATCAACATGCTATACTTTGTAGTACCGCATGAATGACAATCTAGTGAGGGATTGAAAGTTACCCCACTGTTAAGTATGCGTGGGATTAGCTTAGCATCAGGTTCGTCCGATCCATTCCTTCATAAAGTTCTAGATCTGAGATTGGTATTGCAAAAGGGAAAAAGACTAAGGGAAATAAAGAGGGGCATATAGCACGTGTGAGTGCTATGACTGTGGAAATTTGGGATCTTATACTTGGGATTATCCTGAGTCGATTAAGTTACCTTCTTTCACAGCCTGGATAATATGTACGCCGTCAAGCATTTGTTGCTAACTGTGATCCTTAGTGGATTACAGATACGGGAGGAACCAAGCATATAGTTCGGGAACGAGTTGATTTTTACGAACTTTCACCACTACACGATGGGTTCACAAATTGTCGTTTTAGGTAACGACGATGAAAAAGATGTTCTTAAATTAAGAACAGATCATTCAAGACTCCTTGAAGGGACTACATTGTCTCTTCCCGATGCTCTCTATGCACCTAGGGTGCGATATTTCCTTGTGTCTTCTGTTCCTAAGATTAGTTTTCTTTAATTTTTGTCTAGATGTCTTAGACATCATATGGCATGGTGATCTGTTTGGCCATGTCACATTCAAAGGTGTTTTCAATGGATGAAATAGAACATCTTTCATCCTTGTCCCATTTTCGACTCTGTTTTAGGCATGCTCGACTTGACCATGAGGGTCAAGATAGAGTTAATAGACTAGCTAAAGATGGCCTTGTAAGACCAACTCACTAGGCTTAAGGTGCAAAATGTGGGTCATGCCTAGCTAGTAAAGCAATAGGAAATCTTTTTGTAAGATTTCGAATCCATCAAATCCCTTAGCGTTCGTTCGCTTTAGACATCTGCGGGTCCATGAATATAAAAGCATGTTATGGAGCTACATATATTCATGATATAGGTATATGTACCAACTATCTCACCGTTATTAAGTACTTAATGTGTTCATATACTTTATAGTGGTAGTAGACTCAATTTGGACGAAATATTAAAACTCTTCAAACCGATCGAGTCATGAATATTTTCTTCGTGAAACAAAATCCCGCAGTATCGATTTTCTAAGGATAAGTTCCCTAGCATTTGGTGAAATTTAAAAGGACCTCAATTTGTATGCGTTACTACAACACCTTCAACCACCTCTCGGTGAGGGGGAGGATTTGAATTCTCACTAAGTCACCGAGGATGGTACATATTTCCTACTTGGTGAGAATGATGAAGGTTTGTCTGTCAAGGAGAATGAGATTTGTCCTCAATCCCCAATTGTTGAGGAGAGTTATTCCTGAACATGTAGTTAGTCCTCATGTTCAGGATCCCACCTCCAATGGATAGTGGGAGTAATCTTCTCTTCATAATTAGGGTTCCATACCTCTTAGAGAAAGGGGGAGGGATTTCTCACCTAAGCAGACAAATAATGAAGGTCCAAGGATCCCAAGGACTAAGCATGAAAGAATTCCTCGATGATTTTTTAAAATCGAAAAAGAAATATTCTTATGCACTCCATTGAGAGATTAGGGATCTACCTCTTATCAAGAGGCGATTGGCTCACCAAATCACAAAAAGTGACGGGATGTCATAAGGGATGAGATGGACTCACTGACAAGGTTTAAGAACTCGTTGAAACTCCACTCCGATGTAAGTCTTCAAGATAAAACATCGGATGGATAGTTCAATTGATAAGTTTAGGCCCGGATACTCCTAACCCTGATTTCCCATTCGGACTTTGAGTTGTTCAAAATGGAGTAAAGATAGTTTTTCTCAATGGTGATCTTGAGAAAGAGATTTATATGGACTAACCCATTGATTTTGTATCAAAGGGATAAGAGGACAATGTGTGTCGTCTTAAAAGGTCTATATGTGATCTTAAGCAATCTTCCAGTTCTTGGTACTCTAGATTCCATAAAGCCATTTTGGCTTAAATGGTTTCAGAAGACCATTGTATATGTCGGAAGATCAACATGGGGATTACATGCCTCATGTTAATAATATACTGTTAACTAGGAACAACCTGGAGATGATTAACGCTACTAAAAGGTAGTCATTCCATGTCTTTGAGATGAAGGACACGGGTGAAATTAGGTATGTCCTAGGAGTAGAAATAATCCAAAGCCGTCCCAAGAAGCATGCATCAAAGTGTCTTGGAATGATTTTGGGTTTATAATTCATAACCCACACATACTCCAATTGAGAAGGGTCCAACCTTGAGTCTTGCTCAATGTTCTAAAATAGGTGATAAAATAAAGATGATGAATAGTGTCCCTAATCCTAGCATCATGGTAAGCTTAATGTATGACGTGTTATGTACATGACCTGACATTGCTTTGCGATTAGTTTGATAAGTTGCTATCGAAATAACCCAAGACTTGCTGATTGGCAAGTCATCAAGAGAGTCAATCGCTACCTTCGTGGTAATGATTACGCAGTCTTTTGATATCAAAGAAGAGGCCTTAAGTTGAGAGGATACTCAAATTTTGATTGGGGTGGTAACTCGGATGAGTCTAAGTTAAACTCAGGACATGTCTTCACCCTGAGAGGGAGAGCCATGTCATGGTGCAGCAAAGAAGCACAGCTGCACAACAATGTTAGCTATGGAGGTAGATTGTGTATCTTGTACCATAGAGACAAAAAGCATTGCCATTGGGTATATATATATAGACTGATAAGGTGATTATGTTCCCTTAACTAAACCCATTCCTAGTGATGTGTCCAAAACTCATTGGTTGAGTCTTAGATTTCATAAGGTTTGGTATCTAGACATGTTCTGTTACGTGATGGACATGTTTCTTTTATGGGCAAGATGCTCATTGTTATACGTTAGGCATATTGAAATGTCATAAGCTTCTGATTGGCCTAGTCACACAGGCAATCACCCTGATGCTTGAGTAGCGGATAGGATGAGACTGAATCATATTAGCACTAGGTGTGCAATATTGATTACTCACACTGGAAGTGTTTGAGTGGAATGAATATAGTCGCCTTAGTAAAACTAAGATGAGACTCAAGGGAGTCGAGTATAAAATAAGTTTTCATATTGAAGCCTTAAAAGCCGAATC
This sequence comes from Carnegiea gigantea, assembly GCA_029747015.1. NCBI lineage: Eukaryota > Viridiplantae > Streptophyta > Magnoliopsida > Caryophyllales > Cactaceae > Carnegiea > Carnegiea gigantea. The sequence continues at coordinate 300,410 of JAKOGI010000823.1, read as the reverse complement.
TCAAGTGTCAAGACCAACATTCAATATGTTGATCTAGTGGCTCAGGTTAAATTTTTTGGGTGAAATCTAGACTGACGATTCGTATGGCATAAAGAGTGACGAACCCAACTAAGTGGGAGCTATGCCGTGACACACATCTCATACTATGTGTGCTTATAAGACGACCCATATGTGGGGTGACAATTGAATTTCCTATCACTTGTCACTGTGTGACCCTATGGACGATAACCCTTTGACTTAAAGCTATGATATTAAGTCGAAACTTAATGATGCTACTTTAACGTGATTCTCAAGAACCGCGATGTATACGGTTCAGCGAGAACACGTTAGGAAAGCAATTAAGCTAAGATGAGATTTCATGAGCGTTTAAGAAAAAATCTATCCACCATCACCATATCAGCCCAGGCGATTATGTTGAGAACATAATCATATAATATATCAAGCATAAGGGATTAGAGATGCCACTGGTGATGTCTTGGGATATTTTTGGGGTATCGTATTTCGTGAAAGTGTTATATTAGTTGGATAGTAACTTAATATAACACTATTTGTTATTTTTGGTCGCACGTCCTATTTCTGGTATGAAGAGTGAGGAGTTGTGATAAATGGAGAATACGTGTTTTACGGCCTAAGTGGTTGAGTGGGAGCTGTTGGACGGGCCTAGTGAGATTAGGCCCGACGGCCACTTAAGTCGCCTAGGGCGACAACCATTGCTACCCCCTAACCTATATAAAGGGGTTTAAGGGGGTTAGCCTTGGCTGACGTTATGACAGGAATATTATATCTCCCATATTCTTCTACTTCTCTCTCATGGCCGAACTACCATCTATTGAGTTCTCGGGTTTAGGACGTGACATATTAAAGCAACTCTAGTAGTTGCTTGGTTTTCTATATTATCATGGACTATTACCGGCAGTATGCTTTCGCATTCAGGTTAGTCCTAACTATTCCTACAGTTTTGATACGTGACATAATATCCAAAGAAAATGTAGTTGAAATAACAGAATAGGAAAGACAAGTAAAATACGAGATGGCTAGGCAATTAGTGCTTTGAATTGGTTGCTTCATATTCTCAGTATGGGAAAAGAGAGAGAGAGAGAGAGAGAGAGAGAGAGAGAGAGAGAGAGAAAGAGAGAGAGAATTCGTCATCAAGTAAAATAAGTTGAAATATGAGGCTAAATACAAAAATTAAGAAAAGTTTATCATTCGTTAGCATGGACGGAGCCATGAAGGGGCAAGAGGGGTCAATTGACCCCCTAATTTTTTGAGGGAAAAAAATTAAATATGGGATATTCTGGTGAACCAAAATAGATATAAATTCCTCATAAAGATGTGCATAGTGGAGTGGTTGGTTGCCTGTTGCTCAATGTGGAAGGTTGTGGGTTCAACTTCTCATGGTGCCCTCTACATATTTTTCTTTTGAATTTTTGCGAGTGCCCTTTAAGTTTCTTCTAATTTTGTTCCTTGTACTTATTTTGAGATTGATTTTTTTAAAAGTCTGTCGAATGACAATATCATGCTTTACTTTCAAAACATGAGATCTCGTCGATTGCAACTTTCTTGAATATATTAGTTATGCACTTTATTTTTAAAACTATTAAAGTTTATATTATGTGTATTATTAATCTCGCCCTCCCTTACTTTGAATCCTAGCTCCGCCCCTGTTTGTTAGTCACAACATTCAAGCACAACTCACCTGACACACATAACAGATTGGTTGGTCACATATGGAGGCAAATATGATATTGCTCTCTTCGAATACACATTTTTTTCAATTATTAGATTATAATTATATATTACCGTAAAGGAGACAAGAGACAAAAACTTAGATTGATGTCTATAGCTGTATACATGTAATACACTTTAAGCTAAATTACCAAAGGAGTGAGCAACAGTCAAATCAATTTAAAAACCTTATGGTGGAGAACACAAACATTTGTATATAGCAATCATCAAATCCCCTCAATCTGGTCGGTTGGTTAACCTCGAACTAAAATATGCGGCCATCTATGTACTCAAGTTGCATGGGAGCTTGGATATAATCTACTTAGTGTCCTATTTTTGACGTGCAAGATGGTCCTTGAGTCATTTGAAACAGACATCCATAGAAGTCAAGATAACATTAACCTGCATATCCATAATCCATGTACTCAAGTTACAAGGGAGCCTGCCATATCCATAATCTGCTACCATTAAAGGATCAACGACCCTAGTAACAGCTCCCTCACTCAAGATAACATCAACCTGCATATATGATGTTTTATTTCAGTATATGTGATATTGACAATGAAGAACAATGATAGACACTTATATGAGCACTAGAAAATTATTTCCCTCCCAAAAAGAGGAATTTCAACTAACCTCCATACATTTTTCCACAAGATAAAAAATACCGGAGAGAGTAAATAAAAAACTATTGACTTTGGACTTAAAGAAAGATAGAACTAGGGATCAAACTATTCAATTTCACAATGAAGATATCTTAGCAAAAATTAATACAACACGCTCATCTCAAAATGAACTAGCTAGTTAATTCATGCACAAAAACAACTACAAAGGAAACCTATAAATAAATTAATAAATTAAAGCAAAACACCAACTTTAAAACTAATATGCATCTATATACACCTCGAGTTTTTATTTAATAGTTCTCAATTTGACATCACAAAGGGGAAAAATGAAGAACTTGACACACAATAAAGTGCTGAATATAAGATTGATTAGCCATCAAGGGGCTAATCACAATCAATCTGCACAAATCAATCACTAACAAACATGCTAAATGCAATTAAATTCAATATTAATTTAGTTAAAAACTATATAAACATGTAATATATTAGTAATCAAATACAATGTTAAGGTAGTAATGCATGCTAAGAACAAAACCCTCAGTGGACCTAACTTCAGGTGTTGCCATAATGTCCAAGTGCACAAGCTCTGGTCACATACTGATGTTGAATTGATAAACTAAAATAAGAAAATTTGAGAATGATTTTGTGACAATAATTTTCCTCACTCCATTGATCCACATAATGCCTTATATATACAAGAGTTAGGCGGCTAAGAGATATGCTTGGCTAAACCAATCCTACTTTAAGCACAATTCATAGTGGAATAAGAAGTCTTACGAGAGATAGACTCCTAACTTTAGACAACAAAATATAAATGAAAACCTTGTTTATCACTCCCCCTCAAGTTGGAGCATGTAAGTTAATAATGCCCAACTTGGACTTAAGAAACTGACATTGAGTACGACCAAGAGCTTTGGTGAACATATCTGTAGGTTGTTGTTGTGAAGAGATTTTGGAGAACTTCAATAATCTAGCTTCTAGTTTTTTCCGAGCAAAATGACAATCCAATTCAATGTGTTTGGTCCTTTCATGAAAAACTGGATTGTTAGCAATATGTAAAGCCGATTGATTGTCACAGAATAGAGGCGTAGGATTGCAGAGAAAAATGCCTAGGGACGCGAGAAAAGAATGAAGCCAGATGAGCTCACCAATAGCTTCTGCGAGAGATCGATATTCGGCTTCAGCAGATGATGGAGAGACAGTATTTTGCTTTTTGGTTTTCCATGAAATAGGAGAATTTCCAAGCTTGGTGAAGTAACCTGTTAGGGATTTTCTTTTAATAGGACACGCTCCCCAATCTGAGTCATAGTAGCCTACCAATTGAAGATTAGAATTCTCTGACAGAAAGAGTCATTGGCTTGCAGTACCTTTTATTTAACGAACAACGTTTCTTGCATCATTCATATGTTCTTCTTTTGTTTCGACATAAATTGAGATAAAATATGAGCGGCATATGTAAAATCAGGTCTTGTAATTGTGAGATAAATGAGGTGTCCTATGAGATGCCGATACGAGGTTGGATCTTCCAATTCTTTTCCCTTTGCGAGAGCGAGTTTATGATTTTGCTCTATAGGAAAAGCAGCAGGCTTAGCTCCCAATAAACCAGGCGTATTTTCATTTACACAAAAATAATCCTTTTGGTCCTCTTGCCACCTCACCCAAAAAATAGTTCAAAGGCCCTACATCCTTTATACTGAAGCAGTGGTGGAGATATTTTTTGAATTTTTGACACGCTTGGGAATTGTTAGTGGCAACAACAATGTCATCAACATAAACTAGAAGCGCCATAAAAACTTCTCCTTGTCGATAAGTGAACAAAGAATAGTCAGCATGTGACTTTACAAAACCATATTCACAAAGCTTTGATGAAAACTTTGCAAACCATTGCCATGGGGCTTGTTTTAGACCATATAGAGACTTTTTCAATCTGCAAACTGTGTTAGATGTAGAAGTAGTATATCTAGGTGGCATCTTCATATACACTTCCTCATCTAGATCACCATGAAGAAAAGCATTATCAACAGAAAGAAAACATCTCACACCAGTCATCCTTACAACAGGAGCAAAAGTTTCATTATAATCAATACCTTCCTCCTGATGATCACCCCATATTACTAGTCGCGCCTTATAACGCTGAATGGATCCATCTGAATTATATTTAACCTGATAAACCCATTTGCCACCAATAGGATACTTACCGGGAGGTAAATCTATAATTTCCCATGTACCAATTTTATCAAGAGCTTCTATCTCCTCATTCATAGCATCTCTCTAGTTAACATTCTTCACTGCTTTATGGTAGAATTTGGGCTCATCCACTTTCATAATGGCAGCCAGAAAATGTTGATATGAATGAGAAAAATTTACACATGCCACATAATGATGTATAGGATAGGACGTACCTGAGAACTCCTCATGGTCTGATGTGAGAGCTGAGATGGGGTTTTTAATACTAGCACTGTAGTAAATAAACTGATCCAGATATCTGGGTGGTCGATGTTCGCATTGGGATCTTCGTGTTACAGGAGGGCTACTGGTTCGTGTCTCAAGTGGGCTGCTGGAGCTACTTGGGTCAGCTGTATCAAGCCCACTGTCCAAACTAGGCTCAGAAGTAACGGGCCTAGACGGCAGGCTTGTTGCAGACGCCCCAGGAGAAGCGTCTGGTCCAGTAGGCGCTGTGCTTACTGAAGGCGAAAACGGGCTTTGTTCTGCTGGGCGACTTGGACTGGCAGGATGATCCAATAGTTCAGTGAGCTGCTGTGGCATGGGCTGACCAGTAGTTCAAAACTCCCCCTATCCATTAAATCCACCAAATTTTGCATCCATGTACCTCATATTTTCTAAATTCGTTTCATTGTGATTTTCACTACTTGAACCCCAAATAACATCCTTGAAAGGCAAGTTTTCTTCATAAAATTTTACATCTCTACTCTCAAATATTTCATGATTTGCCAAATCATATAATTTCCAACTCTTTTTGCCAAAAGCGTATCCAATAAATATACATCTTCTACGTCTAGATGCAAATTTATCTCCACTTCTAGTTTGGGCAAAACACAAGCATCCAAAAACCTTGATGAGATCATAATTGGGCTTATCTCCATAAACCAACTCATAGGGGGTTTGTCCTTCCAATAACTTACTAGGAGTTCTATCTATCAGGCAAGTCGCAGTTCTTACACACTCTCCCCAAAACTTAAGAGGTAAATTAGCATGAAATCTCAAGGCCCTTGCAACATTTAAAAGATGTTTGTGTTTTCTCTCTACACAGCCATTCTACTGCGATGTGTCTACGCAACTGGTTTGACGAATAATTCTACACTGCTCATAAAACTCCCTTATAGAATTGGATTTGAATTCTGAACCATTATCACTCCCAATAATTTTCACCTCCTTCCCAAATTGAGTTTTGACAAGTGAAATAAAAACTTTCAAACATTTTCCTGTTTCACTTTTGTCCTTCATTAAATAAACCTACACACTACTACTATAATCACCAACGATAGTAAGAAAATAATGAGATCCACACGAAGAGGAAACCCGATATGGTCCCCATAGATCACAATGAATTATTTCGAATAAATTTTTGGCTTTATTTTCACTCAAAGAAAAAGGCATTCTAGTTTGTTTTGCCCGAAAACAAACATCACAAGCATCATTATTTTCTTAAACTAAGCCAGAACAATGTAAATAACCAGATAGTAGAAGCATAACTGCTTTGGAAGGATGTCCCATTCGTTGATGCCACAGTTGCCCTGCCTTAACAGCATGAGCTTGAATTTGCTTAGGTGCTTTCTTATAGTAGTAAACGCCATCGTGCTCTTCACTCATACCAATCAGAGTCCTCATAGAGTGGTCCTGCACAATACAAGAGTTTTTATCAAAAGTAACTGTGCAATTTAAATCCTTACAAATACGAGACACAGATATCAAATTACATCTCAAGGATGGAACAAATAAAGTCTTATGCAACTTTAAACCCTTGTCCAAAGTCACCGTTCCTTGCTTATCGGCAACTATCTTTTCACCATTTGGCAAATCAATTATTACCGGGCTAATGTTTTCAATACTTGTTAACAAATTTGTCTCTCCAGTCATGTGCGTTGAAGCCCCACTATCTATTAGCCAAGGTGGTTTTGGATTACCTGATAGTTTTTTACCTCCTTTAGGAACCTCAATTAGGCTGAGTAGATGCTGCACTTGATCATTTGTCAAACCCGGAATAAATGGTGCTGCTGCCTGGGTTTCATAGTTGCCGGCAGCTGTGTCTGCGGGTGTCACGGTTGCTACTTTATATTCACGCCTGCCAGTGCGTCCACCGGGTCCTGAACCTGCGGTACTCCAGCATCCACCACGACCACCCCTGCTACCACGTCCACCGCGCCCCCTTCCCCGGTTGCTCCAATGTGATGGGTAGCCGATAATATCGTAACACTCGGACTCCTCATGTCCTGCTTTGCCACAATGGGTACATACGGGGCGTTCACCAGTTCAACCAGATTGTTTCATGTTTACGGCAAGAGCTGCCGCTGCAATTTCGAACTTAAGTTTACGATCAATCATGTAACATTTATGATGTTTCTCTTGACGAACTAGATTATATATGCGATCAAGATCGGGAAGGGGTCCATAGCTAGAATATGTCCTCGAAGAGTACCACATTTTTCATCATCCAATCCCATCAAAAATTGATGGGTTTTCTCTTCTTCGGCTTCCTTGATAATATTAGGCCAAAGATTTTTACATTCACACTTTCCACAATTACAAAAATAATGCTTGGCCACACCATCTAACTCATTCCAATATCCTACGAGTTTGGAATAATAATCAACCACAGACATTCCTTCTCCTTGTTTACAGTTTGCAATTTTAGTTTTTAAACTGTGTTTCTGAAGAATGTCAGAAGAACTGCACTTTTTCTTTATGTCGTCCAACATAGTTTTAGCGATGTGTGTGTAAGCTACAGTTGAACGTAATTTTGGATCAATGATATTCAATAACCAAGAACATATAGTAGAATTTACCATATCCCAGGCATCTTTCTCGGCTTGTTCCGCGTCAGTTTTGAGATTGAATGTTCCATTGATAAATCCAAGCTTGTTTTTGGATCTGAGAGCGGTGGTGACCGCTTTCTCCTAAAGATCATAATTTTCTCCATTGAATACTACCGCCGTAATTGAAATACCGGGCCCTTCTGAAGGATGAACATAATAGGGTGAGGTATTATCAAGAATGAATTTTTGCCATCATGATTTTGTAAACATAAGGCTCTGATACTATGATAAACTAAAACAAGAAAATTTAAGAACGATTTTGTGACAATAATTTTCCTTACTCCATTGATCTGCATAATGCCCCACATGTACAAGAGTTGGGCAGCTAAGAGATATGCTTGGCTAAACCAATCCTACTTTAAGCACAATTCATAGTGGAATAAGAAGTCTTATAAGATAGACTTCTAACTTTAGACAACAACCTCAATATAAACAAAAACCCTATTTATTAGAATTTGATTACTGCATTGTTAACCCAAAGCCTAGTGGCTAGTGGCTATTAGTCTCTTCCTACTGTAATACAAGGTCCTAAAAATTCTAGGTACAATTCCTCTGTAGTCTGTCAAATGACTGATAGCTGATTCACTCATGTATTAAAAATTTACAAATTTAATCACGTGAGATATAAATATGACTGGTACCTTAATCACGTTTGAAATATGCTGACAATCAGTTCCTTAATTATTGTTCCAAGTTTTCTTAAACAAAAAAATATTGGCCCATGTAAAAAATAGATCATCCAAGTAACAAAATTCCACGTTTTAGAGGTGTACATTAGTACCAAAATATACAAGCATTGATCTAATCACCAAAACAAGTTTTAGAGGTGCACAAATTTACCAATCACAATGATGTTAGTGAAACATGAATATCAATTAGCCGCACCATCATCCTCATCATCATTCTCATCTTCCCCATATCTACACTCTCACTCAATGAATCTAACACCAGTTTCGGTGGCGGGGAGACTAGGAAGGATGAATCTTCACAAGGGAGTGTTATTAAAACATTTGTGCATACACATCTTAATTAGCCTTGGCATATTTGTCAAGTTTCTTTGACTATTTCTTGTGTTTAGCTTGCTGCAACATTTTACACATCATCCAAAACCTTCATTTGGCTCTCTAACTCAATATTTTGCGTTTTGTTTTCCTAAGCTAAAGTACCAACTGTGTTTGTATAAGCCTTACCACAATTTTAGTGGAAGATTAGACTTTGGAGTTTGTACAAATGTCTCCTTCCACTCTAAACACGCAAACATGACCTCGCTTTGTCAAATCATTTATGTTAATCTGAATTTTTATTTGCTTATCATAAGAAGGTTCGCTTGGGGTTAATAAGGTTGGAATCATCAGTTACAGTGTGAGTCGCTTGAGTCTCCACCACTTCATATTTTTTCATGTGCCACCAACATAGCAACCAAAAGCTACATGAGAGAGCTAGGCACCAATTATCAAGATGCCACTTTTGAGCAAGATCCAACAGTTTGCATAAGTTGTACAACATTCTATAATGTTATTCATTATATAAAAATAATTAATTTTTATTGTTAAAAAAATGGTTCCTTCATACTTCTTATGTTAGGATATTTCTATTGCCAAGCAAATTAACATTAATGGATACTTTGAGTGGGCGAAGCACAAACATTTAATTACGGGGCCCAAATAATGTTGTAGATTTCTTTTAATAGGAGTCACGGTTGATATATTTCATTTTTGGTGGGGGAGTTATGATAGATTGTCGGTGCTAGTCTATGTAGTCAACTAAGACCTATAGATTGCTAACACAAACTTAGGCTCCATCATCAAACGCCATGCTTTGTGCATCGATCATCTCTTGAGTTCAAAATGTTATTCATATTAAGAAAAATGCCTATTTGAACACATTGTCAACAAAAAAACAATAACAACAATGGAACATTTTTTAAAATAAAAGTAGCCAAAACTTAGATACGAACAATAATAAATCAAATTCTATTAATTTGGTTTTGATAAGTGATATAATATCTAAAGATTCAGCGCAATTAATGTACAAGAATAGAAAACTAGTTAAACTGAAGAAATATGATTTGTACATTAGAAATGAAATGTATTAAAAAAATGGACGAGGGTGAAAGAAAGATATATATATATATATATATATATATATATATATATATATATATATATATATATATATGAAAATTAGCAGAATAAGAAAGGCAAGTAAAATACAAGAAGGCTGGGTAATTAGTGCTATGAATTGGTTGCTGCATATTCCTAGTACGTGGGGGGGATTCGTTGTCAAGTAAAAGTGACCACTGTTGCAAGCGTGCGGGTAGTCGTAGTATAGATAAAAAGATCACTCCTCAGGGACCAATGTAATCTATCGAGTTTTGTCTACAAAAATATGCTAAGTAAAATTCTAATTCAAAAGGGTTCGATTTAACAACTTCTCATTCACTACTTTTTCAATCAATTAAGGAAACATACCTAGGAATTCATGTAATTATGAAAGTTCATTGGATCAAAATGATAAGGATGTGCTTTTCTCTAGCCGGTTAATTTCGAATATTTGCAATCTATCTAAAAATTTAGTCTATTCTTTCGAACTCAACCAAATTTGCCTAAACTAAGCAAAAGTCGTTCTTTCAAATTAATTTGTCTTAATCCAAGTTAAACATCTTTAATTACACTCTATGTCCTCCTAACATGCAAATCTCTCTTTCGAGATGACGTTATGTCAGGTTTTATCAAGCAGTCTAACAATCAAATGTCACCTTTTAGTTTTTCACTCAATTGTTTCAAGTGTGTAAGCAAATTTTGGCCAAAAATCCACTCTCAACAAGATAATCACTTGATAGAACGAAATCAAACCAATCATGAAAATAAGCGTAATTCTTTATATTAAAACATGATCCAACTATACTTTCATAAACTACTAAATCCCTAAACAAAATAAAAACTACTCGCTCATGATTAAGGATTAAACAACTAACCAACGTTTTGCGAAATCTAAGTGTAAGGGCTTGACTGAGAATAACCTTCAACCAAGAACTTCAAACCGCCTCTAGATCAAACACTCACGCTCAAGATTTTTCACCAATACAAGTACCTAACTAAAAATTTAAACTAAAGAAAACAAAATTTTGAGAAAGAAGATAAACTATGCTACTCTTGCTTGCTTTCTATCTATATCTCTATGCATATGCCCTTGTCTTCTGCTGCTGAACGAAGCCCTTTTATAGGAGAGCTTGGACGTTTTCAACCACACAGCCAAAGGAAGACGAAGAGGCAACAATTTCTCAACTCACCACGGACCGTGACGGGCATCACGGTCCGATTGTGGTCTGGGCTGAAATCAGCCTTCTACTCTTTTCTTGCTCCATGGGTGTAGCATCACATGGGTGTCCATGAGGGAGGTCAAAATACATCCATTAAGGGTCAAATGTTGGGTAAAGAAGCCTAAAATCCTGCAAAACATATCAAACAATCATACCCAAGTATAAATCGAGAATAGGAGTATAAATAATAACATTAAGCACATAATTCTCCTAAAAATGTGGCAAAATAGCCTTAAAAATGATGTATACATTAAGCACTTATCAAACACCCCCATGCTTAAATTGTTGCTTGTCCTCAAGCAATGCTAAAAACCAAAAATATACAAAACCTCCTCAAGATAGATATAAGTAACATTCAAATGGTAAAACTGGTCCAAAGATGGCCCAAAAAGACACAAAAATCATTAACAAACATATTAGGGAATGAAATTTTCGAAAACCTTTTGATAGACCACGATGTCAAACTTGAATCAATCTCCCCAATCATCAAATACAGTCATTTCAACATATAAAACAAGTAAGGTTAGTAAGGCCGGTAAAGTCTTACTATGGTTATGTGCACTCATCGCTCATGTGTTTTATAATAATGAAAATTCTCTCAATTCTCATTCGTTAGACTCAAATCTACCATAAGCTTAACAAGACTCTCAAATTCTCCATCACTAATATGCAAACACACTAGACAATCATGAGGACTTTCATAGAGTTGCAACGGGGCTATAGGTAAAGGTAAGAAGGGAACAAATGTTTTGGAAATAAGGAGTTAGAAGCTAAAGACTAAGAGCTAAACAATTTTGATGTATCATACTACATCCTTCTTAGACCATTACAATTTTTCAACAAAATACAGCCCCTATTGAAGAGAGAGAGAATCGAAAATTATAAATAACTTACAATCCCAACAAGGCTAACACTTTCTTTCATTTTTTTTCTTCTTTTTCTTTCTTTTTTTTCTAAAAGGATAGCCAAGGGAAAATCCATAACAAACTTTAAATTCCAACTCTTCTCCAACCTTTGTACAGGGAAACAAGGAATTTATCAAAATCTCACATCCCTTCACAAACCGTGAAAATTTACTAAAAGATAACAATCACCTTACTAGTGCCCTATCAAACTTGATACAAAAGAGTGAAATGCTCCTCTAGTCTTTACTTAAGGGTAAGACAAGTATTTGGCCATGGGATATAATAAGAGGTTCAAATTAAGAAAATTGGATATAGGCACAAAGAGGCTAGCAAGGGATACAATACACAACAAAGGTGGCTATTTGGCCATGGGGTTTAACAAATCAAAGAAAAATGCCTCAATCATATTGCCTAAATGTACATGCGAAATGTGATCTTGAATGAGAATCAAAGCAAGTTCTACAGAAACGATGTTAAGAAAGAGTCACACATGAAAAAAATATGAGACTAAATTGAAAAATAGCCTCTAAAAGCTCAAAGCCTTACGGGACATCTACCAAGGTCATGACTAGCCCATTAATAAACACATGCCAAAATTCATGCAAAGACTCATGGGGTAATCAACTCATACTTGACATGTGGTCAAAACATGGAGCTCATTTTGAAAACTCATTCTCAAACATTTTTATGCACAATTTAGGCGAGTCAAAGGATCAGACTAAATCAAAAAACTCTACCAAATCTGGAAAGATCATCATCAGAGGATTTTTTTTCTTTAATTCTTTTTTTTTTTTTTGCTTTTTACGAATACTCCTAATGACAATGCAAACTAAAATGCAAAAGAAACTAATAAAAGAAAAACTAAAATGCAATCTAGAATGAAAAGAAAACGAAATGCACTACTGAAGTACTGCTAAACAAAACTAAACCCTAAAACAAAAACTCCAAAAACTATCACTGACAACATATACAAAGCACAAGTACACCCAACCAAATCAGGCATCAGATGTCAAATATAATGACTAACTTCCCTATGCTTGAATCACACATTGCCCTGAATGTAGGCGTACAATAGAAAAAGGGAAGGGGAGTAGCACAAAGCAATCAGAAAGGAGGTGGTAGTAGAAGATGGGGTGGTTCGCCATAAGAGAGATGTTAATCCCGCCAGATCTTTAGACGTGCCCTATAGTCCTGGAAATATTATGTCTAGGTAGCAAGCATGCCATGAAGCTCATCATAGTGCACTTTGACAAAGTCCCAAAGAGTGGCATTCTCAGAAGTAACAAATGCTCAAAGAGAAACTTGCTCCGCTTGAATGGATCCAAGGGTATCTTTGAGGTCAGTATAGTCAGGAGAGGGTGGTTGAGAGGAAAAACTAGGTCCGACTTGACTAGAATAAAGGACTGGATGATGGGGTGTGGGTCGAACAACCTCGTCATCACCAGGTATCCAATAAAGGTTAGCCTGGTGAAGTAAGGTGGTTCGACCGACATTGGAAGATAGCAAAAGCCAGTCCCCATGGTAAATCCATCATAAACGACCAGCCTCAACTTTACAAAAGTTCATAATTTCAAAAGCACCTTGATCAAGCCGCTCGGATTCGAAAACTCTATCTTCAGGATTGGGTTCCACACCCAAAAATCTAGCAATAGTAGTCACAATACCACCAATGACTATCCTACCTTTAGTGCTAATAGTAGCACTATGCAATTGCCTGGCTAAAAAGGAACCTGGGTCAAGCTGGACACCATCAAGCATACAGGATAAGAAGTACAACTTAGACAATCTTAGAACATCCAGACTATCGTCCCGAGCAAAAAGGGAATAAGCCAAGATATGCTGAGCTACTCTAATGCAAGGATTTCTAATATGTGTGCACTTTGATAAACTAGTGTTGTACCTAACACTCCCTAAAAGTTCGCCCCAAAATGCATTCGGGTTGAATTCGCAGGGGACTTAGCGGTTCGGTAAATCCATACTAGGTGAAAAACCAAAGACACTATTAAAGGTACCTAAGTTCAGTTCATATAATTGTCCCTATAAATAAAACGATATGCGTCCGGCTTGACATTGAGGCCCTCTAGTGACCTCGATATGGAGTGCACTTAGGAATTCTAGGGTCAAGTCCCGATATGTATGCTCTTTGATTTCTAAAAAGTGTCTCATACCACCTTATGCAAACAACCATCGAATATCATCCAACATTCCTAACTGAGCTAATAGTTCCTCAACATAACATCTAGTTGCTACATCTGTGCGCTCATTCAAGCAATTATATCTAGCAACATAATCAGGATGTGTCAAATCAAGGGGGTGAGGAATGTTACCTCTAGCATGTGCATTGGTGGAGGTTCGGGATGTCCTTTGAGATCGAAGTGGTGCTTGACTTGAAAAACTAATCCCCTTGGTGCTCATTTGTCTCTTGATTGGTGCCATTGTTGCAAAAATCAAAACAAAAACCAAAACTAAAAACTAAATAGAAAAATTTGAAGAAGAAAATGAAGAAATTAAGTAAAAAGAAGAAGAATAAGAGAGGAAAAAAGATGGGTATGATGGATAAGTGAAGTGAGATGAGTTTGAAGAAGAAAAAGAAGAAAAGAGATGGAATTTATGGGGAAAGAGAAAAGATTGAGTGAAAGGAGATGATTTTAGGTGAAAATGAGTGAAAATGGAGAAGAAATGAGGGAAGATTGAAGGTATTAGCTATGGAGTGTTTAGAGAGAGAAAATGAAGGTAGAGAGAGAGACACGTGAGGTTGAAAATGAATTATGAGGGAGATGAGTGGTCATCGTGGTCAAAAACCTAGACCGTGGGCCGTAGCAATACACTACGGACCGTGGGGTTCACCATGGTCAAACCGTGGTTTGTGTTGACACAGCTTTTTCTTAAATTTTTTTTACTGGGTTGACACCCCCACGACCGTAGTTCTAGGGGTATGGCCGTAGTGCTAAACATTTTATTCATTTTTTCTAATTTTTTTCTTTTTTTTTTCACAAACTTTAAAAATAGTAAAAATAAAAGCTAAGGAAAGAAAAAGGAAAAAGAGCTTGGGTTGCCTTCTAAGAAGCTCTCTTTTAAGGTCAAGAGTTTGACCCTTCTTCTATGCCTGGTCCGAATCAGTAAATGTATGGACATTGGCTTTATCAATAGGTTGTCCCAAAAGATATGGTTTTAATCGTTGTCCATTGACTGTAAACGCACCAGTAGACTCATCCCATATTTCAACTGCTCCATTGGGTTGAACCTTGGTGATCTTAAACGGGCATGACCATCGGAATTTCAGTTTGCTCAAAAACAATCTCAGTCGGGAGTTGAATAAGAGGACCATGTCACCTCTTTCAAGCCTCTTCTTCATGATATGTTTATCGTGCCACTTCCTAGTTCACTCTTTGTAAATTCGCGAACTATCATAGGCTTCCAACCCTAGCTCATTTAGCTCGTTTAGTTATAAAAATCTCCGTTCTCCGGCTGCCTTAAGATCGCAATTAAGTGTCTTTATAGCCAGTATACCTTATATTCCATCTCTACTGGCAAGTGACAACACTTCTCAAACACCAACTGGTATGGAGTGGTGCTTAGAGGAGTCTTGTAAGCGGTATGGCATGCCCAAGGAGTATCATCAAGCTTGAAGGATTAATCTTTGCAGGACCGATTCACTGTTTTCTCCAATATACTCTTCAATTCTCTATTCGAGAGTTCCACCTGCCCACTTGTTTGGGGATGGTAAGGCATAGCGATCTTATAAAATATCCCATATTTTTTTAATAGTAGCTCAAGAGGCTTGTTGCAAAAGTGTGTGCCATTGTCACTTAGAAGAGCTCTTGGCGTGCCAAACCTTGTGAAGATATTTTTCTTGAGAAACTTAAGGACAACCTTGGAATCATTTGTTGGAGAGGCAATGGCTTCCACCCACTTTGAAACATAGTCAACCACAACCAGGATGTAAAGGTTATTATGGGAAGGATGAAAAGGACCTATAAAGTCAATCCCCCATACATCAAATAACTCTACCTCAAGTATGCCACTTTGAGGAATTTTAATGCCTCTTGGAAATGTTCCCTATTCACTGACATCTATCACAAGTCATGACAAATTTTTCTTGCGTCTTTAAAGAGCGTGGGCCCATAGAAGCCTTCTTGGAGTACTTTAACAATCATTTTATCTGGTCTAAAGTGGCCACCATAAGTTGAAATAATTCACATTTAAGCAAAGAACTTGTTGTTTGTTGCTTATCGATCGACTCACATCACGTTTAAGCCAATTCATTAATCATGTTTGACATATATCTCATATGCTCCTTCATGGAGACATACAGGTGCTTCTTATAATTTTTAAACCTAACACTACAAGAAAATTTGGTTTTGTGGCAACAAGATTTGCCACAATATGTTGATATTTTGCCACAAAAAGTCTTTTGTGGCAACGTAAAAAATTGCTACAAAGTTGCCATAGATAGTCCGTTACAAAAGACATTTGTGGCAAATTTAGTTTTGCTACGAATTATGCAGCTTTAGTGGTAAATTTTTCAGTTGCCACAAAATGAAATTTGCTACAAAAGCATATAATTTGTAGCAAGCTCCATTTGCCACTAAATCCATGTTTGCTACAAGAAGGTGATATTTGTAGCAAAATATAACTGCCACGAACTATGTTTTGGCAGATATTTGAATACATTTTGTGGCAGTTCACTTTTGCTGCTAAACTTGTCTTAAAAAGTGGTAAACTTAAATTGCATTTGTTTTTTTGTTATTATATATTGTAATATTGTTTACCGTTTGCAAATAATAATTGTTTGTGGACATTCTCATAAATACATACATGTAATATCAATTAATTGAAATGAAATGCAATCGTACTTGAAATGAAATTGCATTAAATATATAATCATCATATGATGTTTACTGCAATAGTAGCTAATAAAATTATGATAACCGTGTATGCTTAGTTCATAATTCTAAAATGATACTTATTGTAAATATATGAAACTTATTGTACTCTTAACTTATATAAACCTGTGCACTTGAGGAAGAACCAAGTCTTTCCTCTAGAGCACGAAGACGAGCATCATAAGACTCATGAATCCCTTTTAGTTGTTCATAAACCTGCCTATTAACTTCAGCATCAATCCTATCTTGAATTGCGTCCTCATTGATATCTTGGTTTTGACAACTCGTAAAAGCTAACACCCCTTGACCCATGCCTCTTTGATGATGTGATCCTTTCTTATGCTTGAGGACACGAGTAAAAGCCTCTTGGGTTGTAGGGTTATCAACCCCATACTTCTCAAGCTCTTTTTGGTGCACTACTAGGAGGTCTTCATATGCTTTCTCTGCATGCTCATCTGACCAAGTTCCGTCTTTCTTTTGTCTTTAAATTTTCCATAATGGCAAGTAGTACGGTTCTTCATCCTCTTCTGCTTCTGGCTGAGAGTCCTCAGGTAAGAGGTCGTCCAATCCATCAATTGGTTTCTGCAACTGAAATCATTTAAAAAGACCTTATGTAAAGTGCAATTACATCCAACAATAAGCAAGTCAAAAATTGGTTTTAAAAAAAGTTTCAGAAAAAACCAAGTCCACAATTCAGTACCAAGTATATATAAGCTTAAGTTACCATCTCATAGAAGGTGCTAGCAATTGATTTTGTGCCAACCTTTGCAAGCATTTTCTGATGTGTTTGATTTTTAGTGTTCATCTCACTTCGACGCTATAAGATATAGGAAAAACCATAAGATTTAAAATATTAGAAACTGAATTTATTATCATTTCAGGATTATGGTCAATGGACATATTCAAGTGATGTAATAGAAAAGAATATTGAACTACCCTGAACTTGTCGCTGTCCCAATAATTTACTAACCATTTCCATTGATCAGGGTCCACTTCTTTGGGCGGATTATCCCGATGATCAGCCACTGTCATACAGTTAGTGTATGCTTTTTGCTTCAAATCATACCGCCACTTTGTATACCAAACCTTGCAACGACGCTTTATGGCATTATCGACATGGCAACCTTGGGGCAATTTAAACATTTCCTACATGCAATACAAATTATTAATGATGAAACTATTTAAAAAACATAACTCGATAGGACAAAGTTAGTCTTGAGTGAAGACCTTTAACTTCATGAAATACTTCCTTTTTTTTTTCCGGTTGTATGTCATCCCACTTTTCCACATCCAAGGGCATTAATTGCTTCATTAAATAGCTTGCCTCGCTAATGAATTGGGTGCTATTGGTGCCAACAATATGCTTGAGTTCTGGGGGGATTTCAATCTCTACTTTTGCTGGATGCGTATCCCTTTTCCTTTTCCAGTATAAGCACTTTGTTTTGCCACGTCTGGGCAAGGAAGCTAAGAAAATTAACAAAACAAACATGGTTAAAAATAGAGCACCTCTCAAATAATTCAAAAAAGTAAAAAAATGTCAAATGAAACAATATTGAGAAGTTTGCACCAAAAATAATAATGCCCAATGAAATAAACCTTAAAAAGCATTAGAAGTTACTTGCACCAAAAACAAAAAACAAAAAACAAAAAACAAAAGACAAAAAAGATAGTTTGCCCGACCTTCTTGATTAGATGACCAAGTCTGATTTTCGTCCTTAATGTTATGGTTCATAGGTGTATCCATCATTCTATCTACATTTACAAGTTCAACCATAAGAGCTCATTTCTAACAATTATAAAAGAATCTCCAGATGCAAAAATATCATTACACTCAGCAAATAGATGAGATTGTATATTGCGTACTCTTACTGGATAACTCTCATTCCACATCATGGGAAAGATTTGTATGCTCTTCTCTAGGTATTTCATTTGAATCATGAGCTAGAAGTAACAGTATCAAATATTAGTATACAAAAAGATACTCTATGAATAATACTACAGGAAAGAATCATACAACCAAGTGCAGAGGTTGATCTTGTCCTTATCCTTTATTGTTCTAATGCACTCCTGCATGAAGTGCTTCCTTGATTAACGCGGTAGGCATCATCTAATTGAGCCTGAACTCTTTTACCTAGACAAAATAAAGAAATGTAAAAATAATCTATTACATGACCATGTCAACTGTATTAACCCTTAATACAACCAATTAGTATTTTCCTTAAATTCTGGGGCGAAACGGGCAGAGTTTCGCCTAAAAACTTACAATTTTTCTGGCGTAAAGCCTTACATTAAATCCCTGTATCGATCAAAAACATAAAAGATACCAATAAGCTCAACAGCTACACGCTGGAGACCACAGCTCTGCGGGCCACACGTCCGGAGCAAACCATTCAATAAATTTCGATAATAGGAAAGAAATCAAAAGTACAACTCAACGGATCACACATTTGGAGTACTAGCGTTTACATCCCAGAAATAAGCAATTCTGGTTAGAAGAAATGAATCAATTGTCATAGTTAACTCAGGTAAATAGCAAGTCCAAGAGTCCAAGAGCTAAATAGCCCATGTGACAGAGGTCGTATTCTGTTCCCTTCGTGGCTTTCAGGTAAAATGATACAGAATTAGAGGAGTAGATAGAATATACCTGGGTGGAGTGTAGGGATTGATTTAGTCCTCGTCACTTGTCTTACAGGTGTATCTAGTTGGGCATGCATTCTTTCATCTGATACGCACAATCAAATATTATGAAAATAGCTTATTTAAATTAAAATATCATGGAATAAGAAAAGATGATATGTAAAAAAATCAGCAAATAAACACTCACCAACTTACAACCACAGCAAATTATGTTTTTTTTTTTTTTTGGGTTTTGGCCTCCATCAGAATTGGGGAAGCATTTCACTGAACAAAATTCATATCGAGGAAGGAGAACATACCAGAGGCTAGTGCTTTGTGACCAGTGGATGATTTTCTCAATGTCACCTGTCTTTCCAATGTAGGTCTATGCATAGTGAAGTTGTCATTGTCATATGACACATCCTCCAATTCAGCATCCACTCTTTCATCGTCATTTGGTATATAGTCCTCCTCTTCTTCCATAATCAGTTCTCTTCACCTTATATGTTCGTTGCTTTTTCTAAAAGGTAATCCAAGTTCTTTAAGTACCGTATTGTTTTTTTTAATATTTCTATCAGGTTGCTTTTCATATTCTGTCATGCTCTGACGAACAATATGACTTGAATAATTTGGATTCTTTTTTACCCTAGCCATATTTCTCAGACTATCCAGGGTGATATACATTGTGGGCCTACAATCAAGAAAAAAACATGTTAGAATGCATATACAGAAATAAAGGTTCTAAATATATTTCATAGAAAGTGCGAAAGAGCAAGAGCACTTACCAAGGATATGTTAAATTACAAAATATGTGAACTATCTTCATATCAAACAGCATATAAGTAAAGATGTACTTAAAAAATGAATCAAACATCCAAGTTAGTATTACAAATGTTTTGCTTTTTTGCTAAAAAGGAATCAAATAGCATAAAACGTCTGATTTGTTTCCAAGATAAAATTAAAAAAAAAACCAATGATGTAACGTTAGCAAATGACAACTTTAATGCTAATCATCAATTTCATCTGCAAACAGCGGTATGTCCTCTTCTCCACTTGACTCAGATTCACTCCTATCATCAACAATTTGCATTTTGCCTTTCTTTTTATGACGTTGCAACTATTATGCCACAAGATTACCATCCACCACGTCTGGTTCTACATCATTCCTAACCAACAACATTGCACCATGATTAGACACAGGGACATATGCTTCTTCATAAGCCTCATCGTCACAGGATGAAAATGATTTTGGTCCCTCATCTTCATCATCAGAAGGCATATCATAGAAATTGCGAGAGTTCGATTTCACCACCAATTGCCAATTTTGCTGTACATGATCCCTCACGTAGTATACTTGTTCAACTTGAGAAGCTAAGACATATGGCTCATTTGTTTTTAGAAAGCGTTTAACGTTCACTGTTGTTATGCCATATGTTTCTCTTTTGATTCCCACATTTTCGGAGAACACGTCATACCATTCACAGTCAAATAGAATAACTTTATGGTTGCTATCATAATCCAGTTCTATAATCTCCTTTAGGACACCAAAGTATTCTTTTCCTCCACTGTGCACATCACCTTTCACCACAACACCACAATTTTGTGTGCTAAGATTTTTGGCCCGTGTTTTTGTGTGGAATCTATATCCATTTACAACATATCCATCAAAGCAAGTCACTCTCTTGATAGGACATTGTGCCAAAATTAGGAGCTCATGACTGGCTTTCTCATCACGTTGATTCCATAACTGGGTAACCTAAACAAGCAAATAAGATGCATTAGTACCTAAATTAATTGGATATGTTGGACTTATAATGTTTTACTTACTCTCTTTTCAAACCACTCCGTAAAAGTAAGCAATGTAGTAAGACTTTCATACTCCCTATACAAATACAAAAACTAAAATTATGGTTATGAAGTTTTTTGGTAGGTTCAAAATATTAGAAGTTACAATAAAAATTTCTTACTTAATAAAAGGTTGTGCTTCATCACAATTTCTGAACACATAAAGGTGAGCATGCTTCCAGTCTTCATGGGAAAGAACCTTGATAGTTCCTTGACCCATTGGATTTCCCATCTTCATGAAAATTGTTAATCCCTTATCTTGTCTGTGTCCATTATCTTCATTCCTTTCTAGACGATTAAATCTAGTCTCAACTCTATGTAAATACCTTGAACAAAAGGTTAAACACTCATCTGCTATATAAGCTTAAGCAATTGACCCCTCTAGACGAGCTTTATTACGCACAAATTCTTTTAACGTGTGCATGATCCTAACCATCAACAATAGCATAAAATAAGTGCAGTGCGTAATACTTTATAATGTCTTATGTTTTTTTAAACAAAAAGACAAGAAAGAAATCTATAGTACCTTTCAAATGGGTACATCCAATGATACTGAACGGGTCCAGCAAGCTTTGCTTCGGTAGCCAAGTGGATCGTTAAGTGCACCATGACGTCAAAAAAAAGGGAACAAAAACACGCTCTAGCTTGCAAAGCGTAATTGCAATGTTCTTTTCTAGCCTCTCCAAAACATCAACCTTTAATGCCTTTGAGCATAATTGTTTAAAGAATAATGACAACTCAACAAGTGGTTCATACACATCCTTATCTAATTTTCCACGAAAGGCAGGTGCTAGCAAATCTTGCATAAAGACATGATAATCATGACTCTTGAGTGACCCTGTTATTTTTCCCTCATTGACATTAACACATCGTCCTATATTGGATGAATACCCATCTGGCACCTTTAAATCTGCTAAGAATTTACACACATCTCTTCTTTCACTCAAACTTAATGTAAATGATGCTTTGGGAATCTCATATTTGTCACCAACCTTCTTCGGGTGCAAGCTCTTTCTGATTCCCAATTGCACCAAGTCTAAGCCGCTCTTCAAATTATCATTGGTCTTTCCTGGTATATTCATGAGGGTTCCTAGTATACTTTCACAAATGTTCTTCTCAATGTGCATAACATCTAAGTTATGGCGAATTAAGTTCTTCCTCCAATAAGGTAATTCGAAGAAGATACTTTTCTTCTCCCAGTTGTAAATCAACTTTGGTTTTGTTCGCTTCCTTTTACCCTTAACCTTGCCAAATTGAATATTTTCAGAATTGCCAATTTGCTCAAGAACGTCATCACCAGATAACAATTTAAGAGGAGGATCTATCTCTATTGTGTTATCAAAAGCTTTTTTGTCAAATCTCCACCTATGATCAGCTTCCAAGAATCTACGATGACCCATGTAGCATTGTTTATTCCAATGAGGCAAGTAACATGACCATGTATCTTTATTACAAACCGGGCAAGCAAGACGTCCTTTTACACTCCATCCAGACAAATTACCATATGCAGGAAAATCATTAATTGTCCAAAACAAAGCCGCGCGCAAATTAAAATATTCAGCTTTAAATGCATCATACGTATTTACCCCATCCTATAAAGTCTTCAGTTCATCAATTCGTGGTTGTAGATACACATCAATATCAGTTCCTGGAGCAGTTTTACCAGGGATGATCATGTTTAAAAATGTGTATGGCTTTTTCATACGCATCCAAGGTGGTAAATTATAAGGAACCAAAAAAATAGGCCAAATGCTATAGGTTGAATTTATATTTAAATATGGAGTAAACCCATCACTACATAAACCCAACCTCACATTACGTGGATCTTTTGCAAAATCAGCATACGATGCATCAAATGACTTCTAAGCCTGTGCATCTGCAGGATGCCTTAATATCCCATCATCTCGACGTTTATCCTTATGCCACCGCATGTGAGAAGCTATTTTGGCCGACATAAATAATCTTTGGAGTCTTGGTACAAGAGGGAAATAGCGTAAGATCTTATAAGGAATGTTTTTCCTCTGTCCCTTTTTATCACTTTCATCATCACTATCATCAGCCTCTTCTCTCTTGTCCTTCCACCTTGGATGAGCGCATTTAGGACATTTGTCTGCATGCTCATGCTCCTTCCAATAAAGTATACAATCATTCTTACAAGCCTCAATTTTCACATAACTCAAGCCAAGGTCCCGAGTATACTTTTTTGCTTCATAAGCATTCTTTGGGAATGTATCGTCAAAATCAAACGCTTTCTTCAAAAGTTCAAGTATCATTGTGAGAGACTTATCACTCCAACACATAAACACTTTATATGGAGGAGATGTACCATAAACTCTAACTTTGAGAATTTCTCACATCCTGGAAATAACTCTTTCTCAGCATCTCTAACTAATCTAGCAAACTTCTGAAGTACTTCGGGGGACTCACTAATTTCAGGACCGCCTAACCTTTCAAACTCATCCATTATGTGAAATGCTCGGGCATTTGTTATGTCATTTACCATGGCAAATGTTTCATCTACATCCTCCTCGCCCACTGACAACATTGAATCTTGATGCTCATCTCTATCACTTCTATCCTTTTGACTTGCATCAATGGGCTCTTCATGATTAGATTTCTCCCCATGAAACTCCCATGGATTATAACTCCTAACTATCCCATCACTGAGCAAATGAAGCATAACTGTTTTTCTATTTTGGTAACTATAGTTGTCACAATTGACACATGGGCATCTTATTTTCCCAGATTCAGCCACATTAGCAAAAGCAAACTCAAGGAACTGTTTTACCCCATTTATATATTCTGGCTTCTTCCTACAGTTAAACGTCTTCCAATTCATCCAAGTGCGATCCTTATTCATTTCTATCAATTATAATATAAACTGATTACTTTTCCACGTAAATATTTTGTGTCATTCATATTTGAACCGAAAGAGAGTGCAAATTTGGCAAAAATACAAACTAAACTCAACCACATGCAAAGATTAACAAAAATTGGTATCAGAACACACAGAAACAGCATACTGCTATGCCACTAATCCGGGACTACAAAATTATCTTACATGTCAAAGAAGCTCAAATTTCATGGAAACATAGCAATGCTCACACAAATTCCCTATCCCTTCGAATCGTAAAATAGATCAACTAGCCGACCCGAAAGCATTTACATGAACATTTTACTCGAATCTTTCTCGATTAAACTGCCTTCCCCATCCCCAAAGAATTCCACTTTTCCCAATTATATTCTCTGGACTTCAAGCTTCTAATAGTAGGTGCAAAGATTTAACTTTGAATTATCAACAGTGATCATAAACAAAGAAAATCCATTGTAGTGCATCCATCTTGACTTACATATGCAACAGTGATCATAGCTAATCCTAAAGAAACGAACAACCTAATCTTCATTGATAAATACCTATCTATTTTTTTTTTTTAAAGTTTCTATCTCCAACCTGCTATTTATAAGACTGTGTATAAAAAGTGTCTTGAAATCTCATCTCTTGCAATTGACATTGCTCAATACGTTGCTAAAATTTGAGCATTTCCTGTGAACTCACTACCACTCCACCAATTCTCCTATGTTCATTAACAACACAGTTGAAGTCTTTTAGCCCCCATCCATTGAGTAGCATTGGTACTAAAACTATCAAGACTACCCTAAAACAAATGCCATACCTGCTGTCACGATTGCACGACAAATTCAATCCCTGAGAAGAATAAAGGATAGATGAATCCCACGCTCAACTGCAAAAGATTCCATCTAACTCAGTTATTCAAACTATGCCAATAATCCAATAATCATCCAAACCAATCCATAATTTCACAATATAACCGAATAACGTCGAACTTGATCATTTTACTCAGTTATTCACTAGGATTAACAATTTCGATAAATTGTCGTAAGCACAAGCAAATTGAAAATTAAACATAACCTCAATCTCCCACTCTCTACTCTCTGTCAACTTTCTTCCAAATCACAATCCAACACAAACGTCCATAACAATTTCAGAACTTGCAAATACAATAAGTAGCAATGCCAATTATATCATTTAATCCATAAATTCAATCTCAACAACTCACTAAATCAACTAAGTTAGGTTTAGGGTTTCACCTTCCAACTTGGCTTGGGGCTAGAACAGAGAGGAGTGGATGGTACTTACAAACAATACGTAACATGCTTTTAATAAATATATGACCACTCTAAGTCAACAATTTAATGTTAGTGATAAATATATAACAATACACAATGCTTTTGATAAATATACAATGGAATCCATAATTAGCATCTATTCCTAATGCTTTCACTGACACTAGAATAAAATAATGTCACTAAACAGCTAGAAACAACCCTATCTCCCCCCTCCCAAAAAAAACAAAAAAAGTGAGCAAGGAAAAAGGAAAGAGTCCCACAAATTAAGGTGAAAGCCCCTGCCCTAGGCAGCGGGTGTTGGGATTGATGTGGTTAACATGATATTATGAATGCAAGTAATAGGTCATCGAATGTGACAGATTCAGGAAACAAGCAAAGGATAAAAAATATCCCTTTCTCTCCTTTAAATGTTTATTTAGTTTCAAACACTCGGCCCAAGAATGTTCAATTTCAAGCAATAGAAGTGAAATGCACAAACAAGACACTATTGATCTACATGCCAAAAATTGAGTACATTTAGTATTTGTATATCCACTTAAATAGATGTATTTCACAGCGAACACATTGAATAAATTGTTAAACTAGATACCCTGATCACTTAAACAGATGTAATTCACTATCAAAACAGAAAATGTAATAAATTGTTGGCCAAATTGAGTTATATCCAATTACAAGCCAAATATATATTTACAGAGGAACATGTCCCTACTACCTTTTCAATTTTAGGGAATAGCTTCATGGAGGTTACATTTTTTTGTCAAAATATAAAATAAGTTGGATAGACTAACTCAGAAAAGTATATAAGGAAATTAAATAGCTCCTGCACAAATATTCTTGTGATGGCTGCAACTAAGTACCTCAATTGCTTTATTCAATTTCTGCAAGTAAGCTTTTGTTGAAATCCCAACCTGTGCAAACAGCTGAGTTGTTATAATTTACAACAAGGAAAACGTTAATAACATTGAACTTTCTGCTCTTAGCTCATGGCTTACCACAACTTTAACTTTATGATCAATGTACCTCCTAGCTGTAAAATCCCAAAGCAATGCAAGATCATTTCAATAAAATAAAGTAAACAGTAGAGTTTAGACATTATGAAAATGATGACACAACATATTTAAGGAGGCCACAAAAGCACAGTAAAGTCGCTGCCTATTTCCTCTGTAATTACACATACAGTTAGCAAATTTCAGAATACGTAGGAATTCAGATTTTAAGTTATGAACCTTTCAACCGAACATGTATTACTTTAAGCACGCAAATTACAATTTCAGACAAAAACATAATATAGAAACAGAAACAACATGCAATAGCTTGGACAAGAAGAAAAGCAATGCAGAGCGATTCTTCCCGTATTCGTCCAACTAGTCTTAATGTGAAGTTTACAAGTGTGCCATCATTTGTCCCAGTTAATAGCCCTGTATTAGGATTGAATTTTGGGAGGTGCTGTCTGGAGCAAGGAATCAAGCCAGCAGGCTGGGGAAGAGATAAGAGGAAATTCAAAACTTGAGGAGTAAAGAATATCAACAGTGTCTCGCTGAAGTGACCTAGAATGCTAACAATAGCCATTGTCATTCCTGTAAAGTATTTATACGTGTCTCCAATGAATACAGAAGAAGGATACCAGTTGTAGCAGAATAAAGCCAAAGAAATTGCTAAGAAAGGTTGTACAAGATACATAGAGAATGCATGAGCCTGCTGATACTCAGATCCTTGGATGCTCCAAATTACCTAACATTGTGTATTAGAAAAGCTGAGGTAATGACAACCGTCTCCCCAACTTCCAGACCATTTATACCAGCATGACCATTGATATCAAAGATCTATTATGGGGTTGGATATTTATTTTCAAGTAAGGGGTTGATGGGTAGGAATGGGTAGATTCAATGTGAGCAGGACATTAGATAAACTATAGTCTTTTTACTTCATATAGATTTTGTTTGTCTACATGAAAGCTGAGAAATAGAATCATTTGCAATCAAAGCAAACCTACAAATCAAGAACCTGATGGAGTTTATCAAAATTAAATAAATACACACACTAACACATACATGAAAGCTCACTCTGAATAGTCTAACATAGGCAATCACCAACCTAGACTGAATCAGCCTCATAATTTCCTGTTAATAGTGCTTGGATTTTTGTGACAAAATTGTTGGACCAACTGACATTAGGACTTAGTAGCAGATATAACCTTAACCTCCCTATCAGGAACAGAGCCATTCTAGTCTAAACAACTCCACTTACCTCAACCAGTACTGTATAGTTTGCTCAAACACCATTACTCAACCAGAAAAATAAGTCATTTGAACATATTGACAACATCATTATCTTTTCCTGAACATCACTTAACAGTTTCCTCAAAACCAAATCCAAAAGCAACGAAACCCAGCCTACATTATTTGAATCAGTTCTGTTTTTGTGTGACTTATTTGCCGCCTTTTCCTGAACCGAGAAACTTGAGAAATTTAACAAAAGTTTAGCACATGAGAGTAATGACAGAGCAATTTAACAAGTTGAGTCAATTTAACCAAGACCTAAAACTGATTTTCAAAGAACCATGAAACAAAAGGTGATGGAACGGGTGAATTTCACTTTCACAGAACCAAGTAGCAGATGGGGAGAAACACAAATTTGTTGCAATCAACATCTCACCAAGACAGATTATTTGGGCAAACGAAAATTTAGAAACCAGTTCAAGAATGAAGCAAGTAACAAGTAGCATACATGCTGTCAACAAGACAAATCACTTTGACAAAACCAATTAACAAATGGGAAGAAACGGATGATTTTCAAAGAAGCATCAAACAATTAGGGTTTATGCGAATTTCAGGAAGATAGATAAAAGGGCATACCTGCTGTCACAATTACACGACCAATTCAACCCTCAATCTAATAATCAATCTCGGGTCGCTCTCAGAAGGAGGAAGGATAGATGAATCCACACTTAACTACAAAAGAGTTGAAGACACGACTGAGTTCTAGATCGAATGATGAATTGGAAGGAAGTACCGAAGAATCCAAGTTTCAACTAATCTAGCTTTGGTCTGAGAAGAAGGAACAACAGCAGAACTTATCGCAGGCTCAACTGGAATTGAAGGAGTAGGAGATGAACGATTGTCTGGCACAAGCATAGGGAAAAATTGAAGGAGGAGCATTCAATGGAAGTAGGGTCTGAAGAATTGAAGGGAACGCAAAAATAAGTTCACGGTTTTGCAGAGATGAGCTCCCTTACGGTTTTGGTTGCCTGCTCTTCAATTTGTTTCTTTTTCTTTTTTTTTCAATTGCAAATAGGTTTTATTTGATAGGGAGGGAAATACATTTGGTAATAAAAATATAGCAAGCAGGAAGGAGGGAAATCTTTTCAATGGATGAAAAATTCCCTCCAAAACTGACCCCCTTTTTGTGAAAAATATAAATATCTTTTGTGGCCATTTTGCCGAATTGCCACAATAGGCTCAACCTTTTGTGGCAATATTAGATATGCTACAATTATTTTACTTTTTTTATATTATTGTAGCAAATTTGAAATTGCTACAACAAAGTTGCTACAAAAAATCAATTTTCTTGTAGTGGAATGACACCATACAATCTGAAACACAGTATTGTGCTCTCCAACGTTCTTTGCCTTTTTGCCTTTCTGTGTCCATTTTGCTTTTTCCTTTCTTTTCTTTTTTTACAAAAATAAAATTTTTAGGTGATTGAAAAGAAAAAATGATTGTATGTCATGATGTGAGTTCATGACGAATATTTTATTTCGTAATTTAAGATAAAGTTATATTGGAAAATGAAATGGAGAAAAATGAGTTCCAAAAATGAAAAATTGCAATGATGTGAAGAGGTAACCATCTGCCCGGAGTTCTGTAAAATAAAGTTGCACTGTGGGTGCTCTTGACATATGGGGTGGGTTTCCTTAGATAGGAGACCCATAGGTCCATTAATATTTACCATGATAAGAAAAATATATACACAAGTTAGAAGTGATACATCATGTAGTGACGTAACTTTACCTCTTAATAACAAAACAAAGAAAAAGGGGCAATACTCCTCATCTACAAAAATCAGCGAGTGAAATAATCTCATGTTAACGAAAGACACATTGTATGTCATTGCTGTCAATGCTTCTTATCCGATTATCATTTGTTCTGTGATCATTAATTCACCTAACCCCTGGATGTATCTCATTCATAAGCCAGTTTTAATTTCAAATTTAAGATTTTAACTCCCTACACAATAACATCATGACATCTCATGTTTGTCTCTATTAAGGAATGCCAATTGTCACAAATATTAGACTTGCTATAGACTTCCTATGCATCCTTATTTTGTTCGAAAGTTGGGGAAGGGCAACCAAATGCCATACTAGTCATATTAGTAAATTGAAGAAGGTAAAAATGTCATATTCCAAACTGCGAGGAATTGTCGTCACTAAGGTCACCCTCGGTGGCTAGGGAAAAGCCATATGAGAGCACGAAAATTACAGTATCCACCTCACTGTGACCAATAAGAGGCGACGTGGTGTACAGTCAAGTTTCTTACATGAGGAAACCTTCCAAGATAGATAAAGATTAGAGATTCAATCACGTGTAAGAGGTCGAATGATCATGTCATTTCATGTTGAAGAATATTATTTGGGATCTGCAACTAAGAAATAATGAAAAGTAAACCTTATTCTTATTGATTTGAGGAAACCAAGTCTCACTAATCATAAAGTCATTTCATCTAACGTGACCTATTCTTGCGCGCGGCCAATGCGAGCTTGACCAAAGGAAATACGGCCACAGTAATCAAATCTCAAATTGGCACTATGACGTGACGTTGGGTTTAATGTTGTATAATTATAATAATACAATGTAAGTAATCAACATTAAAATGTAATCATAATTGTATAATTTATGGTAGTTTTCATAACAAAGTAATTCTTTTCTTCCAATGGTAGCTCTCATACAACCACATATGACCATGCAAATATTGTTATAAATTTGTTTGTGATGCAACAGTATTTGCATCCAAGCATTACATGAAAGTGCATGTACCATAGGTGAACACTAATCTTTATATAATAAACAGCAGAATGATAAGTGGCTTAAAAGCTTTCCCTCCCTCATTCAAGACATTTTGTGCAATCCTGCTGAAATCCCCCCAAAAAATCGAGAAATCAAATTTCAAAATTAAATTTCAAAATATATCTAATCTCTCTAGCCACATTATCCAATAGACCCCACGTTTCCTTGAATTCTCAAAATATAATAACTGCCACCATGGATAACAACTTTTAAAACCAAGACAAAGCTCCGTGGTAGATGGGTAATGGATTAATCATTATACAGGCAGTTACAAAATTAACCTCACTCCTAGATGAGCAGTTGCAACTTTCCTTAACAACCAAACTTCCCACTCCTCCAATTCCTATGCCAGTTAGACTCAATTGAATCTTGACCACGTTACTTATTAAAAAATATTAAAAAACAAATTCCAACCACTTCAACTTTATGAGATAAATTATATTAATCCTGTAACCACCATAAGCCTAAAATCTCGAAAACTCTAGACTATTCCTCTTTAACATTTACTTATTAAAAAATATTAAAAAACAAATTCCAACCACTTCAACTTTATGAGATAAATTATATTAATCCTGTAACCACCATAAGCCTAAAATCTCGGAAACTCTAGACTATTCCTCTTTAACATTTACTTATTAAAAAATATTAAAAAACAAATTCCAACCACTTCAACTTTATGAAATAAATTATATTAATCCTGTAACCACCATGAGCCTAAAATCTCGGGAACTTTAGACTATTCCTCTTTCTATAAATTGAGAAACCCCTACCCCCTAATGACAATGCAAACAACTTTGCTTCTTCCCTTTCTATAGCCATGTTGCCATCATTGTTGTTAATAAATGAGAGCTCTTTCATTAGGATATGTTGTTAGATCTCCAGCTCTTTCTATGGCCGTCATTGTCATTGTCATTGTCATTTGCATGCTCCTTAAGTTAATTATTGCCAACTCTTCTATTGGGACTTACTGTATTAATATTTCAAATAAGTTGGGATATGTTATTTCGTTTTCTTCAACTTTTTTGATCTAATTTTCATTTCATTATTTTGGATGAGTAAGATAATAAACCATTGACCATTGTCCATTTTTGGGGGTTATATTGGGAGGATGTGGAAGTTTTGCAAATGTACTGACTTTAATTTAGTTGTTTAAGTTATAATTTCCTTCATCTGGATTTAAATTTGTTTTTGTTTACTTAGGTTTGCCAATAGTTATTTTTATCTCATTTTAATTTGCTTTTTTTTTATGTGCTTTTTTACCAAAATTGTGTATCGTCATCAAATATGTGATACAGTTGATTTGTTTTTTTGTTGCTTTATCAGAGATAGAGATTATCTGTTGTCAGACCTTACTGCACTATTTCTTTTCCCCATTAAGACCTTCTGATTCTACAATATTTTGTACATAAATATTACTTATATACCAAGTTTACTTACTTACCTTTAAAAAACAACAGTTTATTTCTTTGGGAAATGTTGAAGAAGAAGCTACTTTTTTTTGTTTGATTGAACAGGTAAATACAATAATCTTTAGATCGATAACCCTTTTTTCAAGGTTTCTATCTAAAGAAATTGAAGAAACAATGTGATAGAGGTGATTCATTGTCGCCGTAGGAACTGAGAAGCTATGGAATGGATTTATTTGTATATAGATTTTTATTAAATTTTGATTGCCTTCTAACTTGGTCTCCTTTTCCTTGAAGCTTTCCATTTAATTGATTTCTTATTTTGATTTCTTATTCAGATAAAATTCTCCACTTCTTTTTTTAATATGGATTTTTTTATGTATGATATCATTTCAGATTGTGATTTTGGCTTTCATTAACCATTTTAAGCTTCTTCCCAAAGAAACAAACCAAAAAAAAAAGTTGTTGCTTTATAATTTCTAGCTTTTGGGTTTGTTCCATTTGTCTACATCCTTCAGATAAAAAAGTTAACTACTAACCTTCATACGTTGACAAATAAATCAAAAGATTGTGTTGTATATATTTGTTGATATGTCACTGGGTTAAATGAGTGCACTATTTAAATAAGGATGAACACTTAGTGAAAAAGTTCTAAATGGTTCGACCGAATGGAAATAGATTCATTGCTCATGTTTCTAATTGTTTATTGTCAGAGATTGACTTTCGATCAAATTTATTATACATGTGACAGTGGGTGAACAATTTTTTCTAGTATAAGATTTTTCCAACATATGTTTCACTAATGAGGCAATATTAAATTTGGTTATTGGAAATTTCTATTATTGTAGATCATCTAGCATCTTATGGGAAGAGCCTTTCAGTTCAGGTAGATCCACATTCCATTAGTATTGGATTGAAGAAGTTGAATGCATATCTGTGCATCATTATCATGAAGGTTTTTACATTTGTTGTTTAGATTTCCAACATAGGCATATATACGATAAGTATGGTATTTACTTCACATATCCTGCTACATATGGTATTATTGGATTAATTGTCTGAAATATAATAAAATGGGATGGATCTTATTGACTCATATTCTTAATTTTGATACATACAAGCAACAAAATGACTTCTGGTATTTGATTTATTCATAATTATTTTAAAGAATACTTTGTCACTATGTTTATCTTATAGGTTTTTTAGCTTTGAGTACTTTTATAAACTTCATATTTTATGTTGATTTAATTTTATTGATTTACGATTTAAATATCCCGTGCATAAGTACGGGCACAAATTAGTGTCCATGAAATGACAAAAGGAAGACCTGACTGCAATTGCGGAGCCCATATTAGTGTTAAAGGTCAAAGGAAGGCTTCTTGAGTTGGTGCCTTTGTTTATTTTGAATTTCCTATTGTAGTTCAAATTTAGCCTATTGGCTTAATAATAATAATAATAATAAAAAAGGAAGGCTTCTTCACCCTGGGTACGAACAAGGATGGATGCATGACGAGCTTACTGGGGTCCTGTGCATCCATCAACAAGAAAATTACTCATAATTTTGCATAAGCATCTTTGAAATGTTAAAAGTGAACATCCCATAAAAATTAGTAATTGATATTATAAAATTATAAAAAGTTCAAAAGTGGAACCCTATTATATACAATTGGCTCCGTCACTCAGTAGAATTAAGACGCCGGTCAAGCTTTTATGTAACAGGTGAAACTAGGCCTGGTAAAAACTGGCTCGATCCGAATTTGCCCAAAAATATTGGATTTTGAACATGATTTGCTCTACCTGAAATAAACCAAATATAAAAAAACTCGCAAATTTTTAGGTCAAACCCGACCCAAACCCAACCCCAACCATTTGACCCGACTGTCATATCCTTTTTTTAAAAAAAATTTCCTTTAACAATAGTAGTTTTTCATTGTAACGAATCGTTTAGAGAAATGTTGTACAATTATTGCATCACTTTGTAAATTAGACGATGGTACATATGCTTTTCCAAATTCATTTCCATAAAATAACGTCATTACAACTTATAAATGGAACAATTTTAAAAAATGGGTAAGAAGTAACTATTTATCCTTAAGAAAATCAATTTAGAATAAGACAAGTCTTAAAAATGTGTAAGTCATATCATTGCATTCTTAGTGAAATGTGTACATCTTTTTGCATTTTATATAATACTACTCTGTGATAACCTAAAATTTTGATGCTATAATTAATATATAATTATAATATATTGTACGTCTATAATATTCTTTCGTTTGGTTTCCTTCTAATTGGTCTCGAACATAATGTTAGTGTTGGATAATGGACCAACTTGTATTTGTGTTAGGATCGACCCACTAATACAGCATACATGATGAGGCAATGGTAGGTCAAATTAATGAAATATCAAATGATTAAATAGGTTATTAACAGTTCGAGACGATCAAACCTGTTAACATGCTTTAGAAAGGCCGACCTATGAATGATCTGACCTATTATTAATATTTTAATATACGAAAATGTGATTCATTGTCCACCCGTATAATACGTTCATATATCATATTGAAAAGTTTGAATATTTTTGATATTTTTCAAGAAATTATAATTACAATGCTTGTTTATTAAACACAGACAATTTTAAGTAATAAATATATCGAGATTTTAATTTTGACAGAAAAAGAAATAATTCACAAAAAGGGCGCTCCAAACCATTTGACTTGAAACCCGTATTTTACCCAAATCCAAAATACGCCCAACCGACATTTTATCCGAATCCGAATACATCCAACCCATATTTAACTTACCCACCCGAACTGATCGGTCTAGATGCAACACATCATTATCTCTCCGATGCGTTTAAAGTCATAAAAGATATACAGCATGGAACACTTTTTTCTCCAATTATCTCTTATATTATTATCGTTAATTAATGAAATCAAATTTTCACCATTTTTTTCTTGTATTTCTCTTAAAACAAACATAGAGGAAAAGAAATATTTTCCTAATATTCTTTCCCAATTAGATAAAGCTCAAGGTGTTGATAGAATCTCTCATCTTGCATGAGGGGCGCGCTCATGAGTCACGATCGACACAACTCATCTTCAACAACTCCCAATGTGGGTTCCACTTTCGCGGGGCTTGGGGATATATATCCAACTATAGGTAATCTTACCTCTATAGACATTACTATCCACAGAAATGTTGATTCAGTGACCTGAATCATTTGCTATTTACAAAAGCCAATCGAGGGAGGAAAAGTACATGCTCTTCTGAAAAGTAAAAACAAGACTGGCACAGAAATTGCCAGCCACAGGTGCAAACAACATAGGAAACCAAAAGATGTCCAGATACTACAAATTAAAGGTTCATCCCATGCACGCTTTATCCAGCTTTGCAAATTTGAACTTGATAGTCCAAATCACATCTTCAATATAATCGGGTCTTCTTCAACAACCATTCAGTCCAATTGCATAAAGTGCACACCTTTTAATCTTGAGTGTACATCCAAGCTTGAAAGTGTTCCTTTAATGAACCAGTATTACAAAATTAATTTCCAGTTGTCCAAACATCCTTAATCTCCAGGTACAGTAACTTCAAGTGATTGCTGTCGTTGACATTGTCACTTGAGGATGTGCCCAAGTTCAAATACGGACTGAGAAGTCCTTTCACGTACAGCATGTCTCCTTGGTGTTCAATTTGTCGAGTAATGCTAGAAGAGTCATTGTTGCTTCAACATTTGATGGTCCCTATCAAATCCAAATTGAAGCAATCCGGTTGTCCACTTCTTGTTAATTTGGTGTTATATTGAACAGCCTTGACATTGGCCGCACTGAAAAATTTCCACATCACTCAAAAAACATAGCCCATTTTGCCCCCCCCCCCCCCCCCAAAAAAAAGACTAGATACGGAAAGGAAGGGCTCCATGATTGGGTAGGATATTTTCAGAGGTAACAATGGCGCTATACAGTCGGAGTTCCACCTTAATAGGATTCGAACCGATCTAGACAAAGACAACCTTATATGTACAAGTACAAAGGCCGAAATTTCAAGAGTCTCTATTTTCACTTCCAATATTGAATCGGTTGGTCACACTAGAAATATAAGAATTAAGGCCTTGTCATAAGACTATAAATTTGAAGAATGATATATAAAATATTATAACTAAATGCGTTTGGAACCAACTCTCCAGAAAATCACAAAGAAGTTGAGAGAGTCAAGTGTGATCTTAAATGCTTATTGTGATGAACATGACATCTATTTAATAATTCATAATGCACAGCTACTAGTTGGATGGCACAACCTTGCTCTCTCTCTCTTTTTTGTTTTGGAGGGGGGGGGTTTGTAACTATAAAGGATGAGAGGGAGATACAAGAACTCATCGATGATTTACAGGCTGTAAAAGAAATTTCAATGTCCTGAAAACAATATTCTTAACTAGAAAGCACTTTACAGTGAGCCTCAAGCCAATCTTTACCATTTTTTCCCGCTCCTCTCTTTGAGTTTTTTTTTTTTTGTTCTTGCTTTCTTTTTCTCATTTCCTACTTGAAAAAGGAGACATGAGCTAGTGAAGATAAATTTCTATCAGCGTGCATTACAGTTTAGAATTTTGGTTGATCTAGTTTCTTTGGCAGAATATAAAACCATTTTTGGAGAAGAGATCTCAAGTCAGAATTTTATATTGCAATCCGTTAATGAAGGCATTAAAAATGCCCAAGCAGCATTCAAACTTCGAGGTCCAAAGTGTACGGTAAAATCTATTCCTAAATCTTCAACACCAAGTTTCAATTTTCGGTTGGATTGGTTCTTTAACTCATTTGAACACAAATTGTAAACCAAACCAGCTTATCTTCACCATAAGAGAGAGAGGGGGGGGGGGAGGGGCTAACTGATGTACTAATAATCAATCTAGTTATCAGAAGAAGACGTGCAAAATCTAAATCAGAACTAGTGGCAGGCCCTGCTAAAGATGATTATAGGACATGATCGATTAATTGGTGTCCAAAATTTAGCTGTTAGAATGCACAATGGCTGCTTTTATTTTGGCCGATATGGCCTCCATCTGGTTACGATCTCACATGATATAATATAACGTCACAATCCTGCACATTCTGAAGGATACCCCACAACCATTATAATGATTAGGCAACTATACAAACCAAATCCCAAAAAGATGCATCAAAAAGATAAGATTTGGCCTTATTTCAGCTCTTCAACATCAATGGAGAATGACAGAAGAATTAGCCTGAAGGGTTAAGGATGAGCACTACTATAAATATATAATAAAATGGATAGAATGTTAATTGCCGGCACAAATAGATTAACAAAGAAATCAATATTTTAATTCAAAATTATTGTCCTTCGTCGATGTTTTCTGGCACATTTTATACATGATCATTTGCATATCAATGAAGAAACCTATATTTTAAAAGATCCCCGGAGAAATGTCAGCTTAAGGCAAAAAACCCTGTAATCCATGTTCACATTGGTCTAAGTAGTGAACCATGATCGTGTATTGAGATGTATGGTTACACTAATATAGGTAGCGATTTCTATAGTAAACAATAAGTTATCAAAAAATTTCTCGTTTTCCCTTTTTTCTTCCCCTCCCTGTGGAAGGGGGTTGTGGACATGATTGGTTGCAGAGACTTTTCTTCACAATTTCCAACTCAGTAATTATATGGCGCACTCCTACATTTCATAAGCATTCACCAAGAAGGCTAACAGTGAAGGAGCTTCCGCTCTGCTAATGGCTTCCTTGGCTAGCGAAGAAGGTAAGCATCTCCAACTTCATGATATCATTTTGGCAACATTTTTCTTGAAAAGTTGCATGATTTTTTCCACGCCATTCCAAACAACCCCAAACCCAAACTGAAACCCAGATCCAAATCCAAAACCATGAGTTTTTCATATATGCAGGGTGTGAACCTACCAAATGTAGCAGCCTTACAACCCCCCCCCCCAAAAAAAGAACAGCGCAAAAAAAAGATAAGTTCAGTGAACTCTTGAATCTTTTGTTTGGCCTTAAACAAGTGGTGCTCTCCATTCTGATTTCCTTTACCATTTCTTGAATCTTTTCAATGTAAATGCAGGAGTGCCGTTAGGAATGTGTAAAGGAGAACCGAAACTGGAGTGTTCTTGCATCCAAAGAACAATCATAGATGGTGTAAACCTATTCTTCTGTTGTTTTCCTATTTATCCTTGCATTTTCCACCAGAAAACAGCATAACCTATAATTTCACAAGAAACGATCAGTTTGTTCTATATGTGTCCATCTGTTGTCCATTGCTCATCGTCAGGGATTCAAAATGCACTTTCAGTCGCAATCACGGTTTCGGTTGCAGTATGGAAAAATTGTTCTAATGCAGAAATCGCGTTCCACATCACAGCTATAACGAGTTTCGGCCAACTCAACAAACTTTCCGATACGGCCATTTTGCCTCGGAATGGCCTTGTTTTGAATCAATGCTCAGCATTGCACACTTAGGTTACAGTTTATCCCAAATCACAGCAGAAAACAAGGAAATGTCAACAAGAAGTTGGGTCGGTCACATTGTTAAGGGATTACATGGTTTAGTTTGATTGATGGCCTCCTTACTTGTTCAGAGATACAAAAGCATTAGAATTCTCACCTCCATATGGTGGGTAAGCTGCTTTCTGCTTGTTTCGCCTAGGAATATCAGCATGCTGCTAACTAATCAGGACATTCCAATTCTAGACAACCTATCGTTTATGAATTCTCTGCTCCTCTTCTGTGCCTTGGTACACCTACATTACACAGGAAAAGTCACAAACTTCATTGTCAGAGCCTCTTCTACATGAGGAACCAAAGGAAACAAATAAAAAACCAAGCACTTTTAGCCAGCTGACGTTTTCTTGGATTAATCCATTATTTTGTGTGGATTATTCAAGACCTTCAGTGCTTGGCGATATCCCGAACCTCTTTTCTGAGGATGAAGCAAATATTTTTTACCAAAAGTTTATGGCTCCAGTGTAAGGACACAAAGAATAAAGGGAATCCAGTTGCTGAGGCCTTAACTTCTATTTGAAAGACAGCATCCACATAGGGACACTTGCCTTGATTACTGCAATGGCAACAGTAGCTTCCCCTCTACTCCTTTATGCGTTTGTGAATTACTCAAGCAAAAAAGAGGAGAGTCTAGAGAGGGTACAATCCTAGTAGTACGTACAATCCTTGTTAAGGTGGCAAGGTCACTATCCCAGAGGCATTGCCATTTCTAAGCTAGGAGAACAGGAATGAGGATGAGGTCAGCTCCGATGGTGGCAGTGTACAAAAAAGCAAGTTCAGCTACTAAGACTTGGGAGGAGGGGGGATTCTACAGGCGAGGTTGTGAAGTACATAGCAGCCAATGCCTATTGTCGGGGGTGAGTTTCCATGGTGTTTTCACATTGGTTGGACATATTCCCTCCGAGTCTTCCTCTCCATTGGAATCCTCCTACGGGTTGCGCGGTCTGGTGCTGTTCTAGGACTAGTGCCTCTTCTCATTTGTGGGCTTCTTAATGTGCCACTTGCTAAACCTCTCCAGAAATGCTAATCACAAATCATGGCATCTCAAGATGAGAGACTACATGCCATCTCAGAGATTTAAACATTAAAGTGATAAAGCTTCAGTCATGAGAGGATAAATTTGAGCAGTTGATCGAGTCCCTAAGAGAGAATGAGTTCAACAGGCTGCAATGGTCTCAGCACATTAAGTCCTCTGGACGTATACTGTACTGGTTGTCACCAACTATAATATCTTCAGTGGATGTGCCCTTTTAAACAGTGCCTCCTTGAGTGCAGATAGAGTTTTTACAATCCTCGCAAATCTGAGAACCATATCTGAACCATTGAGGACGATTCCTCAAGCCCTCACTGTCACGAGTCAGGTTATGGTTTCTCATCAAAGGATTAATACCTATCTGCTTGATGACAAGCTCAAAAGCGATGAAATAGCAGCATCAAAATGGGAAGTTCAGTAAACAGTGTCACAATAAAAGCAGTTAATTTCACCTGGCAACTAGAACCGCATGCATTGACACTGAGGGACATCACTTAAAGGTGGAAAAGGGGGAGAAACTAGCAGTTTGCGGATCAGTGGGAGCAGGAAAATACTCACTTATACAGTTCTCAAAGAAATTCCGAAAATATCAGGAAATGTTAGTAAATCACTTCATACTTTTAAAAGCTACATGCTCAGAGAATTTGCTTTTTTTTGACCTTCTATTCTTTATATCTTGAGCTCAGGTGGGTGTCATTGGATCAATTGCGCAAGTTTCTCAAATAGCTTGGATCCAGAGTGGGGCAATACGTGAAAACATACTCTATGGTAAGCCAACAATGG
Organism: Carnegiea gigantea; assembly: GCA_029747015.1. NCBI lineage: Eukaryota > Viridiplantae > Streptophyta > Magnoliopsida > Caryophyllales > Cactaceae > Carnegiea > Carnegiea gigantea. The sequence goes on along the minus strand of JAKOGI010000823.1, from coordinate 260,471 downwards.
ATGAAGAGAGATATAACAAGGCAATGACAGCAACAGCCCTTGATAAAGATATCCGTCTTTCAGCCATAGTGATCTGACAGAGATAGGTCAACGACGAATCAACATGAGTGGGGTCAGAAACAAAGGATTCAAATTGCTTGAGCCATTTATAATGATGCCAATATCTCCCTTCGGCGCAGTTGATGCTCATACAGCTGCAATTTTGTTCAATGTATGATATCATTTTACACTCAACAACTCTCTCAGCTCAGCTTCCTTGCCCCAAGTTCTTGCATTATCTTACACAATATATAAATCTCATTTCAATTACTAGCTGGTGTCTTTTATAAAATTGCATGATGGTCATGTCTGCAACACTGCATTGGAGAAAAAAAACTGTGATTCCGGTGACTCATCAAGTGGGGTACCTGTCTGAAGTCGATAAGATTTTGGTAACCATTCTCTGCCTTCTGAGGCTCTTTCTTACATGCATTTAGTTCCCAGTTTCATTGCGTAGTTCGCCTATAATTCTCTTTCAATTCTTTTTAAATACTCTAAAACCATCTTTGAAGAACTTTTTGTGGTTCTTGGCGAAAGAGTGTCTTTGTTTGTCATATTTGAACTCCCCATTCCTAACTTCAGCGTTCAGCAGTATCTGCATTGAGCTTCTGGTAGTTGTTATTGTTGTATTATCATTTCATTGGAGTGTTCTTCAGTTCCAGACCAGTCAATGAAGTAAAGTTTCCCTCCATGCACCAGGCAGTCTAGTGTAGTGTCTTTTGACGTCGATCTCTAAAGCTGAAGCACAGTTTGGAAGTAGATGCATGAAACCAAAATGAAGACTAGAACTTCACATAACTGATGTCAGCCTTTCAAATTCAGGTTATGGAAGATGTTAAGCTCCCCTATGTGGAAGCTATTGGCAGCTAATGACTGATGAAACAGCCGAACAGCATTTGACTTGTGAATTCCGACTGCAACACAATTTTAACTAACTTTGATCCCACGATCAAGACTTTTGAAGGAGAGTCATTGTGGACAAGAGAAATAGACTATCACGCCCTTGACCTCAAAAATGAATTTTCCATCACCATAGAAAGCAATGAGAAATTTCCAGAGCTGACTCACCTGCCGTTCAGCTGACTGAAGAAGAGAAGGAAGTTGGGGATGTCAGGTGGACGCCATTCTTGGATTACATTTGTGTCCAAGGTAATACCCTCCTTGAGTCTAAGCTTATTTGGCCAAGTTTGTGGTATTTCAGGCTGCTTCAACATATTGGTTGGTTGTGGAGTTCCAATGCGTAGCATTAACAGCTTTGCCCTAATTGGCATGTATCCCGGGATTTCAGGGCACTCAGTACGTTCTTTACAACGCTGAGGTCCTTTTCCACAGCAACACTTCAATTAAAAGCCTCAAAAGCTTTCTTCTTGGGATTCACCAATTCAATCGTCAGCGCTCCTATGGTCTTCTTTGACTCGACTACTGTTGGACGCATCTTCACCCATGCATATATATATATATATGTATATATAACGCATCTTCACACACCCACACACACACACATATATATGTATATATATACACACACACATATATGCATACATATATATATATATATGTATATGTATGTGTGTGTGTATATATATATATATATATATATATATATGTATACATATATATATATATATATATGTATGTATGTATACTACTGACAAATGATGACACTATTACAACTACTAATTATGCAATCCCATGATTTACGCCTGAATCTGTGAAAAATCAGAGCTAAAAGACATTTACAAATCCAAAAGATCAGATACAGACCACACTGCATAACCAGTAGGATCAATTCCTTATTATTTTTTTTTTTTTTAAACTTACTAAAAATTTCTGGACGCTCACTATGGCCAGACCAAGGATATTCTAGTCAACGGTTTTGGTTGTACAAACATAACTATTAACTAGTGATTCCTTTTGGAGGTAAAAGTAATACCAATTGAAGGTAACAGCTGTGCAGCTGCTAGAAATAAAGCAGGATATGTCTGTGTGGAACTGCTACACTAAACTCCAATATAGCATTTTGTTTTGTTTTAACAAATTTCAAAATCTGTCCGCCTTTTTTCCCTCTCCCATCCAAGGGACTCCCAGAATAAAACCCACCCTCCTTTTACCACTAAACAAAGTGCTCTGTCTTTAAAAAATTAATAGCAAATGGTACTATTAGGAATTAGAGCAAACTAATAGCAGAAGCGTTAAGATAAACAATGATATTCAAAAGTAAACAATGATAAGAAGAACAATAAAGAACACAAAGATTTATGTGGAAATACAATGCGGAAAAAACCATGGATGGCGACGAGCACAAACAATCCACTATGAGAAGGAGTGAGTACAATGCGATTACAATCATAACGAGTAATTCGATCAAGCAACTAGATTACAATTTCTCTTATAATCTCTCTCAAAACTCTCTCAACTTCTCTCACAAATCTAAGATAGTGGAAATAGAATACTCTATAAGTATTTCTTGTTAGTTTGGGATTCAGGGATAAGTATTAGAGCCTAAGCTAGGCTCTTTATATATGGTTTAGAGGTATAAGGATGCAAAAAACCCTATGAGCAAGTCTAGCCGCTAAGACAACGAAACCCTAGCCGCCACGGTCCGTAGCCCAAACTCCTTGAAACCCGTGGTGGATATGCAGGCCTGATTTTGGGCTGCTAAATCCAACAATCTCCACCTTCGACCAAAATCACCAACACCAACTCTCGCACACTGTCATAGCACCCTGAAGGGTAATGCCCTGCAGGGCGGACCCCGAAGGGTATTTTAAGCGAACCGAACGCCGATTGAGTTCAAGTGATACTTGAACTTAGCCCTGGGAAATGAGTTGTATGAACTTTTCTTCCTATAATATGTTGTAGTGGATGCCTACAAGACATAGAGGCTTCCTTGCCTCAAACCCTTCGACAAAATCCGAGTGCCCTTCGACACCTTCAGAACTCCACCTTTAGCTAAATATTTGCACCCCTTGGATTCAAGAGTGCCTAAAGAGATGAGGTTATGCTTCAAGTTAGGAATGTGACGAACATTCGATAAAATCCTTACAACACTATCATGACTCTTGATTTTAACAATACCGATTTCAGTCACATTACATTGTGCATTGTTGCCCATGTGAACAACAGTTGAGTCAACTAGATCATATGTTGAAAATCAATCCTTATGAGGACAAATACGATAGGTACACCCAGAATTAAGAATCCAATCAGAGTCGCTCCCCCTTTATGTAGAGGTAACAAACAAGACGTCACTATCAAAATCAGATTCAGCAAACGAATCTTCAGCAGGCTCATGAGAATTATCTTCTTCTTTCTCCCTCTTATTTTACAATTGCCAACAGTTAGCAACAATATGACCTAATTTACGACAGTAATTGCAGGTCTTTCCAGCATGAAGATTTTTAGGCTTAGAACGGTTCTTACTCCTATTACCGTTTTCTTTTTCAGTTGTTTTACTCCTTACTACTAATGCCTCAGCAGGATCAGTATGAATGTCAAGATCAAACTTTTTCCTAGACAACAGGTTTAACTTAACATCCTCAAACAATATAGTATCAGAATTACTATATAGCATGATCTCCTTAAAGTGTCTATAAGAAAGGGGTAGAGACAGAACCAACAAAATAGCCTTGTCCTCATCCTCAATTTCACATCTAAACTTTCAAGGTCAACTACAATTGAATTGAAATCATTTAGATGTTTTTGAACATGCGTACTTTCTATCATTCTGAAAGTGTATAACCTTTCCTTCAATCGGATCTTATTAGCAAGACTCTTCGTCATGTAGAGTTCACCCAGCTAAACCCAAAGACCCACTGCAGTTGTCTTATCAAGCAGCTCTCGCAAGATACACTACAGCATCCCGGTCCATTTGAGACCAAAATAATTTGGTCTCTAAAATAGAAAATTCGGTCTCTATTTAATTTTGGAGACGAACAGAGACCGAAATATATCAGTCTCCAAATGATTGGTAGCAATTCAAATTTGGAGACCGGGTTTGAAGAAAACGGTCTCGACTTGAGACCAAACCACATCGATCTCTAATTGAGACCAAAATATTTAGTCTCAACTAGAGACCACACAGTTTGGTCTCTGACTGAGACCGAAGCCTACCGGTCTCCATTTCAGACCGAAGCCTACCGGTCTCCATTTCAGACCAAAGCCCACTTGTCTCCATTTGAGACCAAACCCAACCGGTCTCCATTTGAGACCAAGCCTATACGGTCTCCAGTTGAGACCATGATGGGCCGGTCTCTAATGGAGACCATTATCTTCCTTCTCAATTGGAGACCAGATTTCATTTTGGTCTCCACTAGAGACCGCGGTCGCTTTTCCATTAAGTTGGAGACCGAAATGTCTATTTCGGTCTCAGACAGAGACCGAATTGTCTACTTCGGTCTCTAACCTGCACATAATTTTGCATGAATTCTACTCATTTGAGCATAGCACCTACATAATTTACACATCATGCTATTCACATGCTCGGGCCACAATTGCCCCTAAATCAAGTGGATACTATGGCATCCGAAATTTCACCAAAATTTCCAAAGTTTTGCATTCCAAAACCACAACAACTACGTACAACCGTTTCATATCAAACACTTTTCGTAACAGCACCCAAAATGCTTTTCCACCAATCATAAAGTCTCGAGACACATTGAGGTGTTCATGTAATTACAACTACGCACCCAACTAAGTTAAAGGGTACAACCACACATACCTAAATCTATGAGGATGCTTGAGAGTTGTCTGCACGGGTGGGGTGGCCAAGGAGCGCTGAGAAGCTATCAAATCGAGCATTTAGCTCTAACAGTCCAATTCTTTGGTCATCCAGCTGCTTCTTTGTAGCTTCCAACTCCTTCCTCGTACTACTCAACTCCTCCCTAGTACTCCTCAACTCCTCCTCTGTCGAATGTAGTCGAGCTTGAGTCGTCTGCAGCTCATTCTGTGTCGTATGCAATTGATCCTGCAGCTGCGTAACTATTGGGAAGGAATATGCCGAAGAACTGCTGCAGTTAGTATGCCTAGACGTGGTCGGTCTCTCAAACATGGCAGGACCCTCTCTTCCAAGTCCGTATATCGTGCCCTTCTCACTCCAGCCACCACTTGCCTTGAAAAACAGGCGATCATCTGCAGCTGAACCCACTTGGACATCAGTTCCTACTTTCAATTGCTCATATTTGTCCTGCATCATTGGGATGAATTCAAAAAGTCCATCAAAATAGGGAAAATTAACGAGATTAACTCACTTCAGCATTGAAGATTAACTCGTCATTACACAATTCATATATATTTGTATTTCTGAGAAGAAACGGACAGAGTTCCCCCTAAAAGTTGACAATATCCCAGGCTTAAAGCCATAATTTCTACCCTGCAATACATAAAAATATAGAATACGTTCGCACGCTCAACGGGCCACATGCCCGGAGTACACCAAGTATACATCTCAACGGATCACACATCCGGAGCATATCACCTCACGTGACAATGATAAAAACACAAATACAAGCAAAGATATTAATATTAATGAAGGAAGGGGATCAAGTGAGCTGGGTGAAAAGAGAAGTCCAAATTTACATATCAAACATATCTTCGTCAATCAATTAGTCTCAGACTAGTTTATTGAGCACCCACACAGAGTGGCATCCAAGTACTTATGCTAGATGTTTAAGGTTTACGACGTACCTAAAACAATTTATCTATCAATAATAATACTGTAATGTTCTTTCATGTAGTACTTACATAAACACTCTGCGCGTGAGCATCGCACCAAATCCGTTGACCATTCTCATCAACCTTTGAATGAGTGGCCGCAAACAATTCAGCAGCAGAAGGTCTTCTTCCCAATTGCTTCGTCTAACAGATACACATATATATGTTTACGTTAGGAGCCTTGAAAAATTAATTTAACGTATTCCTGTCTAGTATTTCAGATATTCATACCAGTCTCTCGGCCCTCATTGTCGCTGATATTGACCCCTGGCTATGCCCAATCTTACCCTTCGATCCCTCTGTCTTATTCTTCGTGTTCCGCTCAGACCGCTTCTTGAATTCCTGATCAGTTTCCCTCTTGTGTCACAATGAAGCGCGAAGATCATCCGTCACCCAAGTAATGATCTTGTCCGGAGAGCCCCTCGCGGCCTTGTTCACTATGTCTTTCACCCTTACACGCACCTTCTGTTGCCATTCTCTTCTGACTAATGCCTCGTGCTCGGGATCTCATGTGAATCGTTGCTGCATGGAAAATTCCAAATAATAGAATAAAATACGATTGCATTGTGTTAGTTTTCCAAAATACTCATTAGTGGTCATTTTTTATGCATAACTCATAATAAGTGGTCATGTTTTAGACATACTAAAGAAAAAACACCCAAACATACATTATGTCAGTTCCAACACCAGTTACATATTTAGACCTTTCTGTTGCATATAAACAAAAAAAACCAACAAGAGGATAGATGACATACTTATTGGCTAAAAGAGTGCTTCAACGACATATATATTTAGTGTACTTTAAATATAGGTGAATGTACAATTATTTGCATGCAGTCATATTTCTGGAAAGAAACAGACAGAGTTCCACCCAGCAATTGACAATATCCGAGCCTTTAAGCCATACATTATCGTAAAAGAAATACATACAAGTACATAAGATAATCGCACGCTCAACGGGCTACACGCCCGGAGTACACAAAGTACACATCTCCACGGATCACACATCAGGAGCATTGGGGTTTACATCCAAAAAATTAAGAAAAAACAATACATCTCAATAGATCACACAACCTTGTCACTAGAATTTACTAACACACACCACCAAGTATACTTTAAGCTTTCATATTTCTGTCCCTATGTGTGTGGGGGGGTTTGTGTGTGTCTGTCCATTTACATATATATATTCATTTCTTGGAAAAAACGGACAGAGTTCCACCTAAAAGTTGACCATGTCCCAGGCTTAAAGCCATACATTACTTCTCTGCAATAAATAAAAATACAGAACACATTTGCATGCTCAACGGGCCACACGCCCGGAGTACACCAACAATACATCTCACCAGATCACACAACCTCATCACTAGAATTTACATTCGCACACCACCAACTACACTTTAGGCTTTGATATTTGTGTCCCTATGTGTGTGTGGGGGGGTTGTGTGTGAGTGTGTGTATATATATATATATTTATTTATTTCTTAGAAGAAACAGACAAAGTTCCACCTAAAAGTTGACCATATCTTAAGCTTAAAACCATACATTACTTCCCTGCATTAAATAAAAATACAGAACACATTTGCACACTCAACGGGCTACACGCCCGGAATACACCAAGTACACATCTCCACGGATCACACATTCGGAGCATTGGGGTTTACGTCCCATCAATTAAGAGAAAGCAATTTACTTATCAATACTTATTGAACTTAAAACAATGTTGGTATCATGTACCTAAATCAATGGTAGTATAACGAACATACCATATGGTGAAGTTGAGAAGTATACCTTAAAACAGTTCCATCAAAACCTCCTGTGATCCTCAGAGGCGTCCCGCCAACACGTAAAGGCGTCCTTGTAGTAAGTTCGAATGGTTCCGGAGATGGCTTGTGCGACATCTCGATGACTAAACCTATGATAGAGCATTGCCCACAAATGAAATGCAAACGTCGTATACATCCGTTTTGTATTTTTTGAATGTTAACGACGCTTACCACATGTCGGTGTTCGGCGCTAGTCGTACCCTCGTCAATGGGGTGCTAGTGCCCTCCAACGGAAACTCCAGAGGCTGCGTCTCTTGAGAGTCGCACTGGGTGATGGCTCTGCATGAACCATCCATGTGTACCTACTCCTGCGCAATGTTATGAAAATCAGTTAGATAAGTGCATGCATTTGAATTTGAAAATTGTATGCCCAACGACACTGAATATGATAGACTGAGCAATGTTGGATACTGTGCTATGAAGGTCACAAATTGCATAAACACATTACAGCTGCAACCAATACGCACTCCGGTAGGAAAACATGTAACTCAAATAACATAACGAATCGAGGGAGAGGATTGTAATAGAAGTTTGCATACATTTAACTTACAGAACAGGGATTCTAAATCATAAAAACACCAGCAGTGCATAAATTAGTGAACGACGTGCACTATATAAACATTGACTAGATGAAGTAGTCATCATCATCATCATCAACATTATCATCGTCTTCATCTACTAACCCGCCGTGCCATTCCTCTCCGTATTCACCATCGATGGCATCTACCTCCTTGTCCACAATGTCATATACATATATATATATATATATATATATATATATATTATATATATATCATATATATATATATATGTATATATATATATATATATATATATATATATATGTATATATATATAGATATATATATATATATATATATATATATATATATTAATATATATATATATGCATACATACATACATATATACATACATAAACTCATCCTTGTTTACGCATATGTACATACATACATACATACATGTATACATATATGTGCGTGGTGCGGTGTGTGTGTGTGTTTACGTATGTGTGCCTCTGTGTGTGTATGTGATATATATATATATATGTGTGTGTGTGTGTGTGTGTGTGTGTGTGTACATTATAAATACATATATATGTGTGTATATGTATAAACATGTATATGTGTGTTGTGTTCTATCTATTATATATATATCATATATATATATACATGATATATATATATATATATATATATATATATATATATATATATATATATATATATATATATATGTATATATATATATATATATATATATATATATATATATATATATATATATATATATATATATAGCGTCTGGTATTCCCCTGGAATTACTATTTTAGCACACAGAAACAATTTTAGTACAGCAAAACATTCCCAAAATTCTAAGCCAGACAAAAGTGGGCGAAGCTTAATAGCTTACCATATTCAATCTGGTTTTAGAGTCTACTTCAGAATTGAACATTTGTTTCTACCAGATCATCAGTGAAGTAAATCCAAACAAAATTTGATCAACCCAGAAACCAAAACTTCAATGACAGTAAATCCTTAAGAAAATTTTACACCAAAAAAAGAAAATCAGGAGAAAAAAGGGGGTCACGTAATTGTCAGATATAAACCTAACCCTAACAACTGCATACCCCACAAGACTCTGCCCAGAAATCCTACAAATCTCTCGCATCAAAAATTATTCTGTTGCAAAAGCCCATCATCTCAAACATACAATTTTTGCATCAGGTTAGGGATAATTTCTGGCAAAGGTGAAAAACAGGAGAAAGAAGGACCCATTCAGACATGGCCATGGGTCAGGCTAAGGGCAATTCTGGGGAAAAATGAACCAACAGAGCACAATAAATGAGAGCAGTGAGATGGGCGTGAGTGAGAGCGTCGAGCAGAGAGTTTGGCCTTTTTGGCCAGAGATGTTACAATGTACCTCTAACTAGCAAAGTGAAGCAGGGAAGAAGTCAGCAGTAAGGGTTGAGGGTCTGAGTCCTCTTCCAGGTAGCCCTGTGAGAAACACACAAGTGAGGCATTTTAACAAACACCTGGCGTGCAATTCACTATGAGTAACCAAATGAAACAATTCCCACAGATGGGAGGCAAATCACGGTATTCTACCAAATATGAAGCAAATCACAGGGATGAGGAATCAAAGCAATGCCAAAAACAACCTAGAATCCTCAAATCGGCACCTCAATTCGGATCAGGCTACACCAAAATGAGTGATGCCGCACGAATGGGAGGAGAACAACCAGAATGCGGCATCAGCATAGGCGACTGAGATGGGAGATATACCTTGGTGGGTTGCCGGGGCCTCGAAGCAGCGACCGATGACCGAGCAGCTTGAAGGAGGAAGGAAGTGAGTGAGTGAGAGAGTGGAAGCTTGAAGGAGGATGCTGGTGGAGTGAGTGACAGGGCGGAGACCAGAGAGCAGGGAGGAGAGAGCGTGAATGAGGCGAAATGGTGGAGTTTGAGTGAGGAGTGCTCGCGCTCGAAGGACCTGGTTCTGATTTTCTCCTAAAGCCAGAGACCGAGCTATTTTGGTCTCAATTGGAGACCGAAATACATAAGCGGTCTCTAAATCTGAGTCCAAAAATGATTTTCGTCTCTAATGGAGACCAACCCTGGAGTTCGGTCTCAAATACAGAGACCAAAATTATATTAGGTCTGCAATAGTTTGCAATAGTTGAGACCAAACGTTCCATTGGTCTCAAGTAGAGACCACATTTTTTGCTTGGTCTCTAAATCTGAAGCCGAAAATTACAATTACTTTTTGTGATTGGAGACCGAATATATAGTTGGTCTCAAATGGAGACCGAATCCACATTTAGGTCTCTGACTTAATTGCATTTTGAAACCCAAACATTTGGTCTCCAATTTTATTTTGAGACCAATATATTTTTTGGTCTCTGAAATGACCAGACCCTTCTCGAATAGTGAACCCCCCTTGGAGATCGAAATCATTATGGTCTCTAATCGAAACCGGGTCTGGATTATGGTGTCTGAAGTTGAGACCGGAAACCATTTCGGTCTCCACTGAATTTAAATTTGAGAGCAAAATTTGTGTTGGTCTCCGAAATCTGAGACCGAAAATTATGTTGGTCTCTAGTTGAGACCGCATAATGTTTCGGTCTCCAAAATCTGAGACCGAAATTTATGTGGTCTCAAGTGGAGACCGTATAGTAATTTTCGGTCTCCAAACTTAATCAGAGACCGATTTTGATTTCGGTCTCTAAACTCCGATCTCAATTGGACCGGATTCTTGTAGTGATATGTGGTGCCAAGCACAACTGTATAGCAGAAAGCCTTCAGTTTCAATTCCTCCCATTCGTCATCCGTCAAAGAACCACGCTTCTTCTTCTGCTATTCTGCCCATTGTTCGCATACCATCGTGCTGGGTTTCGTGTGAGGTCCTAAGAGAACCTTCCACAATCCATAATGAATGAGAACTGCACTCATCTGCACCTTCCAGAGATTAAAACTAATCTTCCCTATCAAACTTCTGAATATCAACCTTCATGATTGAAGACATCCTCAACCAAAGCTCTGATACCACTTGTTAGGAATTAGAGCAAACTAATAGCAGAAGGGTTAGGATGAACAATGATATTCAAAAGTAAACAACGATAACAAGGACAATAAAGAACACAAAGATTTACGTGGAAACCCAATGCGGGAAAAAACCACAGACGGTGACAAGCACAAACAATCCACTATGAGAAGGAGTGAGTATAATGCGATCACAATCACAACAAGTGATTAGATCAAGCAATCAGATTACAATCTCTCTTATAATCTCTCTCAAAACTCTCTAAAAACTCTCTCAAGCTCTCTCAAAAATCTAAGATGGTGGAAACAGAATATTTTATAAATATTTCTTACTGGTCTGGGATTCAGGGATAAATATCAGAGCCTAGGCTAGGCCCTTTATATAGGGTTTAGAGGTATAAAGATGCAAAAAAACCCTAAGAGCAACCCTAGCCGCCAAGACGACGAAATCCTACCTGCCACGATACATAGCCCAAACCTCTTGAAACCTGTGGTGGATCTGTGGAGCTGATTTCGGGCCATTAAACCCAACAGGTAGAGGAACTATTTGTTTGTTTATTATTCATTTTTGTATCTGGGGTCTAACGAGACCAATACCCCAGTAATTTTGCAATTTAGGAATACGGTTGCCAAATCAAGACCCCAACCACTTCACTGAGGCAGGGCCTCTTGGTGTATGGATTTCGATTCTATGAGGATTATTCATTCATTTTTGAGTTGTCTATATAGATATTTTCCACTACTTGACCATTAGATGAAAACCAACAAAAGTCCATCAAAGTCTTGGTAACATAAATTATGGGGCCCACACTCAGAGATATCCTTTAGAGCATTCGCAGCCGTAGACACGCGAGGCAGGTGTGGGCCCGCGTGTCTGCTGCATGTCATATTCTTCCCCCCTAGCCAGCACAAAACGCATGTGACACGGGGGGAGAGCGTCTGCCCGTTTCTCCCCACGGGTCACTTTCATGATTTTTTTAATATATTTTTCTTTTTTCTATTTTCTGAGTAAATATATAGTTTTTAAATGATTAAAAAAATTGGTTGTGTGTTAGAAAGTGGGTCCATAATAAATATTTTTATTGGATGATCAAAATTGGAGTTCCATGGGTTGGAGGAGTGATGGCATGCAAGTTCCAAAATTGTAGAACTTTTACTGACGTGGCAGGTCAGAGTTCCAAAACTGGAACTTTGGTTGGGAATGCTCTTATGTTCATAGGATAATGCTACCTTCTTTTGGATCTCACATTCTCACCAACCCAACGTCAAACTTCATCCGCATTGTGCAATGGTTCTGATGGTCATTGAACCAACAACTGTATTCTATATAGTTGCAAAGACAGTAATGATCTGTTTAGATAAATTTTCTAAAATGCTTTGCTTTTAAGGTATTGGTAACTTAAAGAGGGTTCAACTTTAAAACTTAATACCATTCACATTCTCTAGTTGTATTTATAACGGAATGGTCAAGGAATATGCTAATATACGCCGTCACTGGTCAGCAATAATTTAAGAAGACTCGATTGCAAAGCTGTTTGACTAATTATCAACTTACCACGATAGCAAAAGCTATTACATCCAGGCTTTCGCACTGGCTATCCTCGTTGTTGAAGAGCGCAAGTGTCTTCATCAGAATTTCAGAAGTTCACTTTAGTGGTATCTGTCATCATCAATGAAGCATTCTCAATCATCAGCCACAGCATCTGGTACTCATCTGTCGTATGCATGGAATAAGATCAACAAATTGGATTGAACACTTGATTATGCATCTGTTAACAAGAATTTCATAGAATTTACCATGGGGGGAGTGGTTGGGAAAACGATTTGCCCACAAACAGAACTGTAGAGATTATTGTCTGTTTATTCTTTTGCTTGTACAGCTCAGCATAGGTAGTTAGAGTTTGTTATGCAAGTTGCAGGTTGATAGATGGTTGGTTAGGCTATCATTCAGTTTTTTTTCCCTATTCTCATTTTTAGCTCCTCTGTATATAAGTCCCTAGCGTGGAGCTGTATAATGTACATACATAGCATTACCTCTATTCTATCTCCATTAATGGAGACTCAATTTTCTCTCTCTCTTTAAATTTCTTCATGGTATCAGAGAAATGTTCATCCTGATTTGATTTTTTCTTGATTACTGATCGGTTGCCTCGTTCATCAACTGATCTAGCTTATGATCATTGAACTGTGTCTCTCCTCCTCTTCGATTAAGAACCAATCAAGATTACACTAAGAATAGTTCAGAAATTTCTAGAGTTCATTCTTGATCTAAAGATTTATTAATTTTTTCAAGATTTGCTGAAGTTTGGTTTGGCATTTGATCGATACTAACAGAGATCAGTGTTCTTGAATTCTGAACTCTACCATGACGACTGAAGGAAATGGACAAATCCATGGTGATCCTCTATCTCTGTGTGGATCTGATCGTCCAGGATCCATGCTAACTAATAAGCCATTTAATGGAGACAATAATCTCTACACATTCTCTCTTTAAATTTCTTCAAGAACAATTTTTGGTACGCTCAAATGGATTCAGGGACCTATGATTTTTCAGAAGCCATACCGTTATAACCATAATGGACATCCAATCCCTCCCAGATCTGTCACAAAAGAACCTGAAAAATCTGAGGTCGATACAAATGCCATTTCTCATAAAAGCTTCTAACTACAATTTCCACAGCTAACAGTATTTCTATTCTGCAACCCCGCCCCCCGGGGGGATCTGTCACAAAAGAATCTGAAAAAACAAGAAAGAAAAAGCAAACTTTTCAAACGCCACCTCATAATCTGCCCACTATCCACAAAATCATTCACTTTCTCTATTCGAAAAGTTAATAAGGACTCCACGTGGGTCCACCAGTCTCTCTTCCACATCACAACAAACATGAACCCTGCAATCGGTCTCCTTTCATAATATCAGTGGGTTTCAACATTCTTCAGCGAAGAGTCAAGAGAGGTGGAACGATGCTATATGTGGCTACAAAGTGTACACTGGACGTCAGATAGCTGGGGAAAGGAAAGTAATGACCCGGCATTATGTGGCATGGTAATGGAGGTGAGAAAAGAGCAAAGAGAATCAACCATTTGGACATTATGAGAGCTCTTTTTTACGGGAGGGATAAGAAAGAGAAATGCCTGCTCAGAGTCCGATTTCGTAATTCTCTGTAACCTATAGCAATTAAAGGGCCAGTTGGCAAGAGAAGAGAAACCGGACCAACATGAAGTGACTTGATCAGAGTGCTACGCTACTACATAAGACCAATATAGTCCAAGTCTCCCACAGCAACTGGAATATAGCATCTGTAACAAAAACATTAAGCCAGTATAAGAGAATCAAACTTTGCACAAGTAGATATGCTTCTCTGAAACTCAAATGAAAGGTTAAGAGAATCTTACTCTTTTGTATAAAATTTAAATGCCTCAAACACTGACCCAAATATAAACAACACAACTAACTTTCTCATAGAAGATTTTCAGCTTACGCAAAAACTACATCAAAGGTTCTTTCGCACATTGCATTGGGCAAAAAATTCCCTCCATCCACATAATGTCCGTCTCATGTTGATTATAACTGATATCCATTGATAATATGTAGGGGTTGACAATAGTTCTTGTCGTTTAGACTCCATGCTCTTGTCCCATGAATAGCAAATACTCACACCAAGAAACTGCAAGCATATGCTGCTCATATAAAATTTCAAAGTAAAGCAAAAGCAGGAACAAATATTTAAGCTCGCTATTCAGTTTGTTTGTTCAAAAATCCTAACAGTAGTGAACTGTAAGACCCCTCCTTAGTCGATCGTGGCTTGGAATGCCACCTGGCTTGTCTCGACTGGGTCTTGACAAGGACGGGGCTCTATACTCCTTGGTCATTCGTACGCCCGACTTGTCAATGCGATTGACATTGTCCGTGAGTCGTGACTGGATTATGTGGGACATATCCCGTGGTCATGACTGGGTCACGCAAGATAGCTCTGGGTTGGTACTGGGTCACACGGAGCATAGTTGAGGTGGATTCCTCGATGGGACAACGAGTGAGCATTTGTCCCAGGGGCACGAATACGATGACTAGGGCGTTGTGCGACAACGTCCACCCCCTATGGTGGTGCAAATAACTTTGGTGTTGTGCGACGACACCAAGCTCCCATGGTGATGTTAGGCATGCTGAATGTCCGGGCGTTGTGCGACGACGTCCAGCACTTTGTTAGCGCGAATCATGCTAGTTGTACTCTCGGTGTGGGTGGAGACAAAGAACGCAGCATACTGGATTGGATTGTTCGGTGAAAGACAAGGGTGCGACCCTTCGTCTATGTCCATGTGGGATTGGACTTAGCTCACGGTGGATTCTGTAAGCTATGCCAACGTGTTCGGTAAGCTATGGCATGTTGACATTGTAGCTAAAGTCTCGGGGAGACTTTACTTAGCTCAACTAAGGTGAACTTAGCTTGAATGAGCTAACGAGACTCAGCTCAAGTGTAAGCTCAACTGGAATTTCACAGTGAGCTGGTCGATCGAGCTGTTGGAGCTCCCGACTAAGACGATCGAGCTGCGCAGCTAGTGGAACTACCTACCTGGTAGCACTGCAGCTAGATTTGGTGCCAACTGGACAACCGTGGGCTGCCTGCTAGGCGTCCACCCTAGCTGAGCATCACCTCAGCTGGATGTGGCGCCAGCTGGACAGCCATGGGCTGCCTGCTGGGCACCCATCCCAGCTGGGTGGTTACACCCCCAAGAGACATGCCCCTCGGAGGCGACCCTTGGTAAGGTGCCTACCTAGCAGAGGCATCCCTTGGCAACCGTGAGAGGGTTGGCCGAAGGGACATGTCGCTTAGGCTTGGAGGTTGCAAAGTGGTGGTTACTTGGTAGTTGGTGTGTCAAAAGACACACCCATTCGCTCGTGTTTATTTGTGGATTACAAGCACATGGGAGGAAGAGATGGGCAGCAGTTTTCAAGAGGAGATGTTTCCCTTTGGAAGAGACATACCCCTTGGCAAAAAGACACGCCTCCTCACAGGGATGGAAAGAGCGGCCCTCTCCCCTTTCCCCTATAAATACACACCATTCCCTTGTGGTCATGGCCACTTCAGTGTGGGAGCAATTCGTGTATTACTTTGTTATAATTCAAGTGAATTACCATGTAATCCTTAAAGTCCCGTGATCAATAAAAGAGTGTTGCCTTGTCAATTATTGTCTTGTGTTCTTTGCATGAATTTAATTAAATCGTATAACCTCTTTATCCGGCTGTGAGTAGGCTAGGTTGAGTCATAAACTTGACCTCCGCACGGTGTAAATCCGGGCGAAAAGTTGGATGAATGTTTTACCCCGTGACAGTTGGTATTAGAGTGGGTTTCGCTCTACGATTTAATTAAAAATGGCACATAAAGCTTCCAAGAAGTCGATGCAACTTTCTAAGGTTAAAAATTAGGTAATTAAGGACCTTGTTCTGAAATAAAAAAGGAAAAGAGTTAGAGAAGAATCTTCCGTGAGTATGGGTGTGAATGAAGGAAAATTAACAAATTTCCATCGCAAAAAGTCTCGTAATTTTCATGGATGCTTTGTTTGTCACGATCCTAATTACGCTCAAGATTTCCCCCATAGACGCCAAGTTGCTTCTATGAAAACGGAATGCGACGTTGGCGAGTCCTATCGAATTATTATCCTCAAAAAGGGAAACACTTTGCCTAGGTGTGGTTCTCTGGGAGGTTCAACTGATGGAGTCGCCCTTAACAAAGGGTTAATGCACGTTCAGTGTAGCATCAACGATCATGACGTGAAGGCTTCGGTGGATACCGGTGCCACTCACAATTTCATTCAAGTAGAAATGACAACGAGGTTCGGTTTAAGCCTATCTCCTTCTAATTCCATGATGAAATCTGTGAATACCGTGGCTTTAAGGTCACATGGTGCGGCTAAGAAAAGGCAGATTTCGTGGTCATCACTCTAGGTGACTTTGAAGTCATCCTTGGGGACGAATTCTTAAAGAAGGCAGAGGTTATGGTCATGCCTCACCTTGGTGGAATTCTAATTGGGAATGAGGGATCCCTATGCTTTGTGAAAGCAGTCCCCTTAGACAAGAAAGAGATGGGTCCCTTCTTGTAGGCCATGCAGGTTAAGAAAAGTGCTCGGACAGGTGCGCCAACCTCTATTGCAGTTTTGGTAGAGACCAAACCCGGACATACCATGGACAAACCAGGGGAAGTGGCTTCGGTGCTTGAGGGGTTTCAAAACATGATACCACCAGAATTGCCCAAGCAACTACCTCCGCGAAGGGCTGTGGATCATTCCATTGAATTAGAGTCTGGAGCCAGACTTCCGGCCCAAGCTCCTCATAGGATGTCCCCCTCCGAACTTGCTGAGTTACGGAAGCAACTCAATGAGTTACTAGAGGCCAGTTTCATCTAACCATCTAAGGCCCTGTATGGTGCTCCGGTCTTGTTCCAAAGGAAGGCAAATGGTTCCCTTCGCATGTATATTGACTACCGTGCTTTGAACAAGGTAACCATCAAGAATAAGTACCCCATCCCGAGAACTGACAATCTCTTTATGAAGGGTTGTGGATCATGCCATTGAATTGGAGTCTGGAGCCAGACCTCCAGCCCAAGCTCCTTACAGGATGTTCCCCTCTGAACTTGCTGAGTTATGGAAGCAACTCAATGAGTTACTAGAGGCCGGTTTCATCCAACTGTCTAAGGCCCCGTATGGTGCTCCGGTCTTATTCCAAAGGAAGGCAAATGGTTCCCTTCACATGTATATTGACTACCGTGCTTTGAACAAGGTAACCATCAAGAACAAGTACCCCATCTCGATAACTGACAATCTATTTGATCGCTTGTTGAAGGCTACTTACTTCACCAAATTAGACCTACAATCGGGGTATTGGCAAGTCAGAATTGCTGGAGGAGATGAGTTGAAAACTACTTGTATCACAAGATATGGCTTGTACAAGTTCCTGGTTATGCCATTTGGGCTAACCAATACCCCCGCCATATTATGTAATTTGATGAATGATGTACTCTACGAGTACCTTAATGATTTTTGTATGGTATACCCTGATGACATAGTGATTTATTCACAGAGTCTTGAGAATCATATTATCCACCTAAGGAAATCTTTCAGAAACTGAGACAACACAAGTTGTTTGTCAAAAAAGAGAAATGTGAGTTTGCCCAAACCGAGATACTATTTCTAAGGCATGATCGGTAAAGGTCTCGTGCGAATGGACGAAAGGAAAGTAAAATCAATCATGCATTAAACATATCAGAAGTGGGCATGGGATGCCACTTTTCAAGCGGCATTTGAGGAACTTAAGGCTAAGGTAGCCTCGGAGCCAGTCTTGAGATTACCTGAGTTTGATAAACCTTTCGGGGTTCATACTGACACTTTTGATAAAGCGATCAGAGGGGTATTTGTCTAAGAGGGATACCCCATTGCCTTCGAGGGAACAGAACTTCATGTTGCCAAATTGAGGTATTCGACTCATGAAAAAGAAATGTTAGCTGTAGTCCATTGTCATCGAGTTTGACGACACTGCTTGCTGGGATTGAAGTTCGTTGTGAAAACGGACAACGTAGCTAATGCCTACTTTCAAACCCAGAAGAAGTTGTCTCCAAAACAGGCTCGTTAGTAGGAAATTTTCCAGGAATATGACTTCATGTGGGAACATAAACATGGGAGGCATAACTTAGTCCCTGATGCAATCAGTTGGAAGATGATACCTTCGACTGAGTATGTTAGCGTCATTGTCTAGAATTGAGACTGACTTTACAGCAAGGGTGCTGGAACAACCCAAGGAGGATGCTGTGTACTAGCGTTTATGTTAGCAAGTGCTCAATGGTACTGTGCAACGGTATTGGTTGGAGAACAACTTGCTTTTCGCACAGGGTCGTAGGCTTTACGTACCCGCTGGGCAGCTGCAACATAAACTTTTGCGAGAGGTTCACGATGCCAAATGGGCTGGTCACCCAGGACGGGAGAGAACCCCAGCTTTGTTGGTTAGAAGTTACTACTGGCCTAAGATGGAAAGGGAGGTCGAAGCCTATGTTAAGTCATGGGTGGTTTGTCAATTTAACAAAACCGAGAGGAAGAAAGAAGCGGGGCTTCTTCAACCTCTGCCGACTCCAGAGAGAAATCAGCCTCGATCGACTTCATCTTGGGATTTCCAAGTAATAATGGGTGTAAGTCAATCATAGTTATCGTTGATCGCTTCTCTAAGTACGCGATGTTTGTGGCAGCACCCGGTGCTTGTCTTGCCAAAGTGGCAGCAAATTTGTTTCAAAATCACGTGGTGAAGTTCTTCGGCTTGCCTCAAGACATCATGAGTGATCGTGACACTCGCTTTACGAGTCCGTTTTGGGCTGTACTCTTTAACTTGATAGGGTTCAAGTCGAAGCTTTCTACAGCTAATCACCCCCAGACTGATGGTCAAACAGAGAGGATTAACTCTTTACTTGAGGAGTATTTGCATCACTACGTGATGACTTCTGAATGCAACTGGTTCAAACTCCTGGATACAGCCCAATTCTGCTATAATTTGCAGAAGAGCAGGGCTACTGGCTATAGTCCATTTGAGTTTGTTAAGCTAAAAATCATGCATCGTTTTATTAGTTATTTTGATTATATTTTACACATTAATGCATCTAATTTATCTTATTTTATATATTTTTCAGGATGGGCGTTAATAAAATAAAAATGAGAAGACAAGACGTTGAAACTCCAATTTTACACAATTTGCTGAAAAGACGGTCCAATAAATAATTTATGAAAAATATTATTTTCATAATTATTATATTGGGCTAGGGTTACAAGAATTGGGTGAAGAGCTAGAAGTCTTGAGGAAGAAGAAATCTAAGGAAAAGAGGAAGGAAACCCTAATTTACTAAACCTAACCCCCTCACTTTCTATATAATAATCACCTCCTCACATATATAAACCCATGCCTAACACACATTAAACCATCCCATCTCATACTATCATCTACCCTAATCATCTCTCACCTCACGCCTAAACCCCCACACCACCTCTTTATTTAATCACCATCCTCTCATCAACCATCTCCTCATTATCCCATCATCACGCCTAATCTCCATCATCAACATCTTAATCCTCCTCACCATAAACCCACGGCTGCCAGATAACTCACGCCACTTTCATCGCTTATCGTCATCATCATCGTCCATCACCACCATCTCTAAGTAATACAATTTTATTTCTTTGATTTATTTTTACCTTATTTTATTGTATTTCTTTGACTAGAGTATTATTAAAGATGAATTATTTGGATGAATTGTATAATTTTACTTTTAATATGAGTGAGTAATTTTTTTTTTTATGCTTAGTATAATCTTCTTGAAGCCATGCTAAATTAATTATTTTGAAACAAGTTTTGTGCTTTAATGTCTAGTTGATTTATATTCGTGATTCTTCGGCGATTAGCGTTTATCGTTTATGAAAATTGTGTTGAATCGATTAGAATGCATGCTAGTTGATTAAATATAATTTCGATTGATAGTTTAGAAGATTATAATACGTAAAAGTTATAGTCTTTTAAGCCTAGGTATCACCCTAATTAATCATGGATGGCTCAAACCCATCTCTTTTAATTAGGTAATCGCTTTAGATCTTTGTTAAATCGATTTGCTGGTAAATTGTTACAAAGTGTTAAATGATGTTTTTCTAATTCTTAATGCTCTAGTTTGATTAAATTCTTGCGCTGGTGTAAAAATTATCAAATTAGTAGGGTTTATATTAGGGCTGGACCTAAGTAAACTAGAATCTAAGGAGAAACGGGGAAGAACCGCTGGTGGATTTCTTCTACAGTTTAACTCATAAATGAAATTAACTTATGTGTTGATGATAAATATTAATTTGGATGGTGGATTGAGATTATACTAAGTATTCTTCATAAATTTGACAACTTTTGATCATTATTTATTTTTTTTAGAGTTAATTTGATTAGTTTGATAAATTTTGTTCTATATTTATTAGTTTCAATATAAATTCAATCGACCTCCCCCAAAAGTATAGTCTTTTAGGAGTGTCTAGGTAATTTTAGATAGCTTAGATTTTGATTTTTAGAGTGATTATAATTTTAGATTGATTTACATTCTCATTTAGTGTTTAGTTGCTGATTTCTTAGAAATTAGATTAAAAATAGTTATTCTTGTTATTTTTCGATTTTTGTCAGTTCTTAGGGTTTATAGAGTGTCCTAGTCTGCCCATATTTAATTTCGTGATTTTTGGAAGTTATTTGATAATTTTTCAGAATTATTTTGTGAAAGTGATATGTGCAGGTTTTTAGGAGATTAATTCTGAACATTTTGAGTTTTAAATTTTAATTTCCGATTTTTAGGTGTTGTTAAGTCTAGAAAATTGTGTCCTAGGATTAGGGTAATTTTTGTGATTAAATTCGTATTCATATTTATGCTGATTATTTTATTTCTAATTTTAGATTTATTATTCTGCTGATTATTCAGTGCTAATTTTCTGATCAGATTTTTCTGAAATAAAATAGATACAATTTAGAGTTTATAAGCTCGTAGACCAGAAGCAGAATATTGTAGGTTACTATTTGATATTTTTAATATTTATTTTCTGTTTATTATTTGCTGTTTTGATTTTTAATTAGAATTTTAGTTATTATTCTGATTTTATTTTTCTAAATTATTTAGGAAATCTTTTTACTGTTTTCTTTCTAGAATGTAATCCAAAATATTTAGGAGCATCATTGGGTATTTTTCTAGACTTTTATTTATTAGATTATAATTATCTTAGAATTATTAAGATTAGACTTAATAAATTGGATTAGTAAAATTATTTAGGATTAAGCTAGCCTTCTAAAACTATCTTTCCTCGTGGATCGATCCCTACTTTCCTATGCTATAAAAAGTGTTTTAATAACCAAAGTAGTGGTTAAATTTGTAGCCCTCGACAAGCTTTACAAATTTTGGCGCCGTTGCCGGGGAAAGAAAATTAAATTGCTAGTTCATTTCTATTTAATTTTACTCCTTCCTTTGCTTTGTTTTAACTTTAGTATTCTATTTTTGTAGGACTTCTTATAGTGCATGAAATTAAGGAGTGGTAAGGACACTGGGGAGGCTAGGGATCAATCATTGAAAGCTGAAAACAAAGAGAGTCAGCCTGACCCAATAAGTTTTAGGGTTAAAGAGGTAAGTATGTCTACTCTTCGAGAACTTGCTGCTCCTAACTTAGAAACCCAACCAATGTCCATCACTTATGCTGTTTTAGATAAACCTTTGAAATTAAACTCAGGATTTATTAATTTATTACCTAAGTTTCATGGATTAGCTGGAGAGGACCCCTATAGACACATTAGTGAATTCCTTATTACTTGTTCTGCTATGGTGCCTGAAGGAATTCCTGAGGATCAAATTAGACTAAGGACTTTTCCTTTCTCTTTGCTTGGTAATGCTAAGGACTGGTTATATTATATGCCTGCTGGATCTTTTTCTACATGGACTGCATTGCATAAATCGTTTCTAGAAAAATTTTTCCCTGCATCCCGTATTGGATCTATTAGGAAAGATATATGTGGAATCAAAAAAATAAATGGGGAAACTTTTTGTGAGTACTGGGAAAGATTTAATAAGTTATGTGTCAGTTGTCCCCAATATCAAATAACTGAATAACTATTGATTCAATATTTTTATGAGGGTTTACTTCCTATGGACCGCAATATGGTTGATACTGCTAGTGGAGGGGCTCTGGTTAATAAAACCCCAGCTGACGCTAGAAATCTATTTAATTTAATGGCCCAAAATACTCAGCAATTTGGTACTAGGGACTCACAAGTCAAAAGGGTAAATAAGATAGGTTCTAGTTCATCTCTAGAGAATCAGTTATCTCACATTACTGCTATGTTAAATAAGATTGTTACTGGGGGTATCCAAAAAGCAGTAATATGTGGTATTTGTTGTCTAGAAGGGCATTCTACTGATGCATGTCCTACTCTACAAGAGGGTAATGTTAATGCTCTTTACTCTAATCAAAATCAAAGGAGGTATGATCCCTATTCGAATACTTATAATGAAGGATAGAGAGACCATCCTAACCTTAGGTATGGCCCTAAGCCAAATCCACCTGGTTTTGATCAACCCTCTCGTCAGCCTTCTAGTCAAGATAGGACTAATTTCCTCTTAGAACAAGTCCTTAAAAAAATGATGATAGGTTCCAGAGTATGGAAACCACCCTTAAGCAAGTTCAAGAGAGACAAACAGCAACTGATACCATAGTTAGCAACTTGCAAGCCCAATTGCAGAATAGGTTACCATCTCAACCTTCCCCTAACCCCAAAGAGAATGTTAGTGCCATGACACTTAGAAGTGGGAAAGAGTTAAAGGAACCTACGAAGAAGAGAGAAGTGGAACCTAAGTTAGAAGTGAAAGGGGCTGAACCAGAATTAGATACAGAGTTTAATCAAACTACTAAGGAATTAGGAGAAAAGAAAAGAGAATCATACAAACCAATCCCACCTTTCCCTAGTAGATTTAGGAGCCCTACGTCTAAGGTTAATGAGGCTAACCAAGAGATTTTAGAGACTTTTAGGAAGGTAGAAATTAATATACCTCTCCTTGATGCCATTAAACAGGTGCCTCGTTATGCTAAGTTCTTAAAAAAAATTATGCACTACCAAAAGAAAGTTAGTTGGTAATGAGAAGATAAGTGTGGGGGAAAATGTGTCTGCTGTTTTTCAAAGAAAACTTTCCCCTAAGTGTCAAGACCCTGGTGTGTTTTCTGTCCCTTGCAAAATAGGAAACCTTTACTTTGATGAAGCTATGCTTGATTTAGGTGCCTCTATTAATGTTATGCCTAGATTTGTTTATGACAAACTAAATCTAGGCAAATTAAAGAAAACAGGCATAGTAATTCAATTAGCTTATAGGAGCAACACTTATCCTGACGGAGTGTTAGAGGATGTTTTGGTTCAAGTAAATGAACTAGTGTTCCCTGCTGACTTTTATGTAATGAACATGGGTGAAGCATGCCATGATATTCTCATCTTGCTTGGCAGGCCCTTTCTAAAAACTGCTAGGACTAAAATTGACGTGCACGAAGGGACACTAACCATGGAATTTGATGGTGAGGTTATTAAGTTCAATATTTTTGATGCCATGAGATTTCCTTTTGATGTTAACTATCTATATGCACTTGATGTTTTTGATGAGTAATCTCAAGATGTCTATGACTTCTCACATGAGGATGAGCTATTTACTGTGCTTACTAAGAGTCTTGATCATACTGAGTCCCAGAAAGTGCCATATCAGGTTAATGATAATTTAGATGAGGTGATAAGTTCTTTATCTTACTTGCAAGAGCATAATGGTCCTAACAAACTTGAACTGTCTGAAAAGTATGCTAAGTTACTTTCCTCGAGTATCTCACCCCCTAAACTGGAATTGAAATCTTTACCTGAAAACTTAAAATATGCTTATTTAGGGGACAATGAGACTTTGCCTGTAATTATCTCTAGTGCACTCACCTTGGATCAGGAAGAAAAACTTATTAAAGTGCTTAGAGAACATAGCGAAGCTTTAGGGTGCACGCTAGCAGATCTCAAAGGCCTTAGCCCTACCTTGTGTTCACATACTATTACCTTAGAAAAAGATGCTAAGCCTAAGAGAGACCCTCAGAGGAGACTTAATCCGCCTATGATAGAGGTAGTCCAAAAAGAGATTCTTAAATGGTTAGATGCTGGGGTGATCTACCCCATTGCTGACTCTGAGTGGGTTAGTCCTATTCATGTGGTTCCTAAAAAGGGGGGACAACAGTAGTGAAAAACAATAAAGGAGAGTTGATACCTACTAGAGTCCAAAGTGGTTGGAGAGTACGTATTGACTATAGAAAGCTTAACGAGGCCACTAAGAAGGACAATTTTCCATTGCCTTTCATGGACCAAATGTTAGAGAGATTAGCTGGGAGGTCACATTATTGCTTTTTGGACGGCTATTCAGGTTATATTCAGGTCCCTATAGCTCCTGTAGATCAGGAGAAGACTACCTTTACGTGTCCTTTTGGTACTTATGCTTTTAGACGTATGCCTTTTGGTTTGTGTAATGCACCTGCTACTTTTCAAAGATGTATGATGAGTATCTTTTCTGATTTTATCACCAAGATTATGGAGGTTTTTATGGATGATTTTACTGTACATGGTGATTCATTTGATGAGTGCTTGCATCATCTTACTCTTGTGCTTAGACGTTGCATTGAAACCAATTTGGTCTTGAATTTTGAAAAGTGCCATTTCATGGTAGAGCATGGGGTAGTACTGGGACATGTAGTATCATCAAGGGGATTAGAGGTAGATAGAGCTAAAGTTGATATCATCCAGTCTCTACCCTATCCAAAGTGTGTCAAAGATGTGAGATCATTCTTAGGACATGTAGGGTTCTATAGGAGGTTTATCAAAGATTTTTCTAAGATTGCTTCTCCTCTATGTGCATTACTTGCAAAAGATGTCCCTTTTGATTTTAATGATGACTGTATAAAGGCTTTTGATCAGTTGAAGTTAACATTGACTTCTCCTCCTATTGTGCAACCCCCAAACTGGGCCTTACCTTTTGAGTTAATGTGTGACGCTAGTGATAAGGCAGTGGGGGTAGTTCTAGGTCAAAGAGTTGGAAAGGTACCTCATGTAATATATTATGCTTCTAGAACTCTTGACCCTGCACAGTGTAATTACACCACTACAGAAAAGGAGATGTATGCTGTCGTTTTTGCGCTTGAAAAGTTCCGTCCTTATTTGTTGGGTGTTAAAGTTACTGTTTATTCTGATCACTCTGCTCTCAAACACTTATTGGAAAAGAAAGATTCAAAGCCCAGGTTAATTAGATGGATGTTATTGTTGCAAGAATTTCAACTAGAAATTAGAGATAAGCCTGGAACTAAGAATTTAGTTGCTGACCATCTGAGTAGATTAGAAACAGGAGAGAGTGGTAGCCCTTTTACTGATTGTTTTCCTGATGAGACTCTATATGCTATGACGAGTAGATTGCCTTGGTATGCTGATATTGTAAATTATATAGTCACCAAAACTTTTCCCATTGAATTGACCAGAGCTGAAAGAGAGAAAATAAGAGCTCAATCTAAATATTATGTTTGGGATGAGCCATATTTATGGAAGTTTTGTGGTGACCAGATTATAAGGCGATGTGTAGATGATAGTGAAATTCATTCTATTCTAACCTTCTGTCATTCTTCAGAAAGTGGGGGACATTTTGGACCTAAAAGAACATCACATAAAGTGCTTGAATGTGGTTTTTATTGGCCCACTATTTCTAATGATACTTATGAATTCTGTAAAGATGTGAAGTGTGCCAAAAGACTGGAAACTTATCAAGGAGGAATCAAATGCCTTTATGTAATATGTATGTTTGTGAAATTTTTGATATATGGGGCATTGATTTCATGGGACCCTTTCCCCCTTCTTTTGGATATACTTATATTCTTGTGATTGTTGATTATGTATCCAAATGGGTAGAAGCTGTGGCCACTAGGACTGATGATGCTAAGATTGTGGTGAAATATGTTAAATCTCTAATTCTGCATCGATATAGAGTGCCAAGAGCAATCATCAGTGATAGGGGGACTCATTTTTGTAACAGAACTCTAGGTGCCTTACTAGCTAAATATCATATAACTCATAAGGTATCTACTAGTTATCATCCCCAAACTAATGGCCAAGCTGAAATTTCTAATAAAGAGATTAAGGGCATCCTTGAAAAAGTAGTTAAGCCTAGATAAGAAGGATTGGAGCCTTAGGCTAGAGGAGGCTCTTTGGGCTTACAGGACTGCATATAAGACTCCAATTGGTATGTCACCCTACAGACTAATCTTTGGAAAACCGTGTCACTTCCCTGTAGAAATTGAGCATAAATCATATTGGGCTGTGAAGCGATGCAATCTTGATTATCAGTTAGCAGGGAAAGAGCGTAAACTGCAATTGCAAGAACTAGAAGAGATACACTTAGAAGCGTATGACAATTCGGTCATCTATAAGGGTAAGGCCAAAGCATTTCGCGATGCCAAACTTATTAGGAAAGAATTTCAAATAGGTGAGAAAGTGCTGTTATTCAATTCTAAATTGAAACTTTTTCCTGGTAAGTTAAACTCTAGGTGGTTAGGACCTTTTGAAGTAGTAAAGACTTATCCCCATGGTGCTGTAGAGATTAAATCTTTTGCTACTAACAAGATTTTCAAAGTGAATGGTCACAGGCTAAAGCATTTCTATGACGGAGACCAGGTATGTTTAATAGAAGAGATCCGACTTGAGGATCCATGAGCTTCATGACGTCGAGCCAAAGACGGTAAACAAAGGCGCTGGTTGGGAGGCAACCCAACGTTTTCAGGGAAGTTCCTATTTACTTTTGCTTTTGTTCTCATTAATTCTATCTTTTTGCATGCATTAGGGGCAATGCATGAATTAAGTGTGGGGGGGTGCACCCTGCATTTAATTCCTGCAGTTTTTATTCTTGAAAAAAAAAAAATTTCTTTTCTTATAAACAATGCATGATATGAGTTTATGCTAGGCTTTCTTGTTTAGAAAAATTTGGTTTTATTAGCTATTTTGTAGTTTATTCTTTTATAAGTGAAGACTTCTAAACATGATAATTATCCGCGAGAGAAGTTTGAATTGATCCTCATACATCTTTTTAATGAGTAACTCTCTTGATTATCCATCTTATTTGGTCGTGTAATATATCCAACTCAAAGGCAATAAAATGACCACCCATTTCCTAGACTATTGAATTAGTTGAATAACTCATTAAAATTGTGATTTTAGTTTTCATCCATGAAAGAAATAAAAGAGAAAAGAGAGTCAAAGTTGGGAATGACAAGTACCCCTTTGAGGCATGCGCTACTGGGTGTTACCCTTTGAGGCAATACTGCCACTGGAAAGCTTGCTTCCCATACTAGTAAGCTAATAAAATGAAGAAATAATAAGATGAGAATGAATTATTTGCTCCAGCACCTCTATTCGGGTGAGCGAGAGACAGGGAGTGTTTAAGTTCTAAGACCCTATATGGGCCTCGAATATGTGCGCAAGTGGAGTTTGAACAAAGAAGAAGAGTAAACTAAATACAAGACAAGTTTAGGATCAAATTTAATGAAGTTATTCTACCTAATTCAATTGTTTCTATAGCCAGACCATACCCAAATTTTTCCACCTTAAATTCTTTCTCGACCTCTTGATTGGTGTGTGCATAATCAAAAAGAGATGGATAATTATTGATCTTGTTACTTCATTATGAAAATATTGTGAGGCTGATGAATAAACTCTCTAAGGATAGTTGGATGTTTAGCATGTATTCACTTATTAAAAGAAAAACTAATTAATTCAGTAAAACTGTTTTTCTAAAGCAAGCCAAAGCCAGTAGGAACATCATAGTATGCATGACTTTATAAGAAAGGAAGAAGGTAAGTTTTTAGATCGAGTCTAAGATTTCTTTGCACGAGGACGTCCAAAGTCTAAGTGTGGGGGAATTTGTTAAGCTAAAAATCATGCATCGTTTTATTAGTTATTTTGATTATATTTTACACATTAATGCATCTAATTTATCTTATTTTATATATTTTTCAGGATGGGCGTTAATAAAATAAAAATGAGAAGACAAGACGTTGAAACTCCAATTTTACACAATTTGCTGAAAAGACGGTCCAATAAATAATTTATGGAAAATATTATTTTCATAATTATTATATTGGGCTAGGGTTACAAGAATTGGGTGAAGAGCTAGAAGTCTTGAGGAAGAAGAAATCTAAGGAAAAGAGGAAGGAAACCCTAATTTACTAAACCTAACCCCCTCACTTTCCATATAATAATCACCTCCTCACATATATAAACCCATGCCTAACACACATTAAACCATCCCATCCCATACTATCATCTACCCTAATCATCTCTCACCTCACGCCTAAACCCCCACACCACCTCTTTATTTAATCACCATCCTCTCATCAACCATCTCCTCATCATCCCATCATCACGCCTAATCTCCATCATCAACATCTTAATCCTCCTCACCATAAACCCACGGCTGCCAGACAACTCACGCCACTTTCATCGCTTATCGTCATCATCATCGTCCATCACCACCATCTCTAAGTAATACAATTTTATTTCTTTGATTTATTTTTACCTTATTTTATTGTATTTCTTTGACTAGAGTATTATTAAAGATGAATTATTTGGATGAATTGTGTAATTTTACTTTTAATATGAGTGAGTAATTTTTTTTTTATGCTTAGTATAATCTTCTTGAAGCCATGCTAAATTAATTATTTTGAAACAAGTTTTGTGCTTTAATGCCTAGTTGATTTATATTCGTGATTCTTTGGCGATTAGCGTTTATCGTTTATGAAAATTGTGTTGAATCGATTAGAATGCATGCTAGTTGATTAAATATAATTTCGATTGATAGTTTAGAAGATTATAATACGTAAAAGTTATAATCTTTTAGGCTTAGGTATCACCCTAATTAATCATGGATGGCTCAAACCCATCTCTTTTAATTAGGTAATCGCTTTAGATCTTTGTTAAATCGATTTGCTGGTAAATTGGTTACAAAGTGTTAAATGATGTTTTTCTAATTCTTAATGCTCTAGTTTGATTAAATTCTTGCGCTGGTGTAAAAATTATCAAATTAGTAGAGTTTATATTAGGGCTGGACCTAAGTAAACTAGAATCTAAGGAGAAACGGGGAAGAACCGCTGGTGGATTTCTTCTACAGTTTAACTCATGAATGAAATTAACTTATGTGTTGATGATAAATATTAATTTGCATGGTGGATTGAGATTATACTAAGTATTCTTCATAAATTTGACAACTTTTGATCATTATTTATTTTTTTTAGAGTTAATTTGATTAGTTTGATAAATTTTGTTCTATATTTATTAGTTTCAATATAAATTCAATCGACCCCCCCAAAAGTATAGTCTTTTAGGAGTGTCTAGGTAATTTTAGATAGCTTAGATTTTGATTTTTAGAGTGATTATAATTTTAGATTGATTTATATCTCATTTAGTGTTTAGTTGCTGATTTCTTAGAAATTAGATTAAAAATAGTTATTCTTGTTATTTTTCGATTTTTGTCGGTTCTTAGGGTTTATAGAGTGTCCTAGTCTGCCCATATTTAATTTCGTGATTTTTGGAAGTTATTTGATAATTTTTCAGAATTATTTTGTGAAAGTGATATGTGCAGGTTTTTAGGAGATTAATTCTGAAAATTTTGATTTTTAAATTTTAATTTCCGATTTTTAGGTGTTGTTAAGTCTAGAAAATTGTGTCCTAGGATTAGGGTAATTTTTGTGATTAAATTCGTATTCATATTTATGCTGATTATTTTATTTCTAATTTTAGATTTATTATTGTGCTGATTATTCAGTGCTAATTTTCTGATCAGATTTTTCTGAAATAAAATAGATACAATTTAGAGTTTATAAGCTCGTAGACCTGAAGCAGAATATTGTAGGTTACTATTTGATATTTTTAATATTTATTTTCTGTTTATTATTTGCTGTTTTGATTTTTAATTAGAATTTTAGTTACTATTCTGATTTTATTTTTCTAAATTATTTAGGAAATCTTTTTACTGTTTTCTTTCTAGAATGTAATCCAAAATATTTAGGAGCATCATTGGGTATTTTTCTAGATTTTTATTTATTAGATTATAATTATCTTAGAATTATTAAGATTAGACTTAATAAATTGGATTAGTAAAATTATTTAGGATTAAGCTAGCCTTCTAAAACTATCTTTCCTCGTGGATCGATCCCTACTTTCCTATGCTATAAAAAGTGTTTTAATAACCAAAGTAGTGGTTAAATTTGTAGCCCTCGACAAGCTTTACAGAGTTGGCCATGGGATGGCAACCGCTGACTCTACATGAGGTTGCTAAGCTGTACAAAGATGGTGTTTGCCCTGGGACGCATCGCTTCAATCTAAATAAGTAAGAAATGATGAAGGAGGCAAGGGATAGCCTAGAGAAGGCTGCTCGCTGCATGAAGAAGTATGCGAACCTCAAGAGGAGGGCTCATGAGTTTGATGTGGGAGACCAAGTTTTGTTGAAACTTACTCCTCAGATCTGGAAACAAATTACCAGCAAGACTGTACAGTGATCGTTGATCCCAAGATATGATGGACCTTTCAAGGTTCTATAAAGAATAGGTCAGTTAGCCTATCACCTGGAATTACTGGAAAGATTAAAGGTGTACCCTACTTTCCATGTTAGTTTTCTCAAGCCATATATCCTTGACTTGGACGGGCTTCATCCACCTACTTATAGGAATCCTCCAAAAATCCATCGTTGATAAACCTCTATTTTACCCCCTTTAGACTTGATTTTTACTTCTTATTTCGGCAGTTTTTGGTAAAACTTCAAGAGTATAGTGGTTGATTAGGCATTCTTTACCCCAAATTTGCCTATATGATGTATTTTTGTATTTTTAGGAGTTCGATTGGAAAAAATGTGGAAAACAAGCTAATGCCGCGCCAAACCGGAGCCAAAAAAGTAGATTTTGAGGTAAGAGGAAATGGCATGAGGGCACCATGCCAGCAGGGTGACCGTGCCACCGAAGGAAATAAGAAAAAGTGAGGCAGTAACGTGGCACCGTGGCACCGTGCCAAATGGCATGACCGTGCGACTCTAGTAACTCCTAATTAATTGCGGAGGAGCATTATAATTTGGGGATTATGCAGTTTTCTCTCTTTTTCTCTCTCGAAAACGGCGACTTTGGGTTTTTCTTTTTAGATTGCTTTTGTTGTTCTTGATTTCAAAGCATTGGATTTGGATTAATTTATGCATTCGGTAGATTGTTGCTGCAGTTAATAAAAAGCACGTTCCTTTCCCTTTTTCCTCTTATGTTTTAGTTCAAAGTTAGTACTTGTAATCATGTTCACGTTGTTGATTGTGATTGCGATTGAAATGATTATTAGAGGCTAAATTTGTTGTCTTTGATTGGGTGTAACCCCTATTATGGGAATTGGAACTTTGTTCTATGTTTTGTGAATGTATGTGCATGTTTATGACTGAATTCTCACTTAGCACACCAAGTGTTCGATGAATTACCTGAAAGGGTTGAATTCCTGTTCTTAAGTTAGGGTTAAGGAGATCAACGACAGTTGAATCCTTTACTTAGAGCTACTTTGTGAGCAATTTGATTTCTTAACATGAAAATAGTTAGGAGTTCAATTGGGAATAACGGTTACTTAATCCTGTGGTTTAGTTGATTCCTGTTTCATGAAAATAGATAATTAGGATCACCTAACCAGTCTAATGACCTTCGAGAGAAGGTGTAGATGCGCTTTAATTGGTAATCATTCCATTTCAATTGTCCGCGTGGGTCGAATTGCATGACTTAGTTTATAGTCCAAGGAGCACAATAGTGTGGTGAACCCCAATCGAGGACCCTTGTTAGTATTGATTTAGACAAAAGCAGTAATCTTCAGCAGAATAGAACTTTATTTAGTGAAAACCAATTTTAGTAGATTTTGGCCTAAATAGAGTGTTATGGATTGGTTCGGTGGTTGAAACCGAGTTCTCTGTGGACACGACCCGTACTTGTTGTTGCTAGTTACAACTGGTACCGTGCACTTGTGGTAACACAATTTAAAACGTAACAAGTTTTTGGCGCCATTGCCGGGGAACTTGGTTGTTTCGACATCAAAAGCAATTCAAAACGCTTTGGATTAGGCTTTTTCTTTTTCTTTTTCGTCCTTTTTCTTCCCCCTTATTCTTTTAGCATTGCTTGAACCTTCTTACGCTTGGTGTAGTTTTTGACTTTGTATGCACAGATGTAGTCAGAGTGATCGATCACTCATTCCCTTTGATCCTTAGATAGAAGCCACTGCGCGAAGGCAAAGCGGTGCGAGGAAGCGATAATAGCAACAAGTTAGCATGGCTGAGAGAAATCCTAGGATTTTACGGGACTATGTCTTACTGCAGGCCACTGGCCTCACTCATCCATTGTCAACCCGGCCGTTGAAGTGAACAACTTCGAGCTGCGATCTGCTTTTATATCCTTCATAGAGAAGGATAAGTTTAGTGGGCGTCCCACAGAGAACCCTCATATTCACCTTCGCAACTTCCTGGCGAAGTGTGACACGATTAAGCTCAACGGGGCCTTCACCGATGCAATCAGACTACGGCTCTTCCCTTTCTCGCTGACGGACAGAGCCAGTGACTGGCTCCTTAATGAAGAGCCTAAGTCCTTCACTACCTGGAAGGCTTTATCGACTGTATTCCTGAACAAGTACTTTCCCCCTGGTAAGATCACTAAGTTGAGAGCGGAAATCACCTCCTTCTCTCAACGAGGCGATGAATCGCTTTATGAGGCGTGGGAAAGATTCAAATATCTTCAACGCCAATGCCCATACCACGGAGTACCTGACTGGCTTCTAATCCAAACTTTCTACAATGGAATAGACCAGTCACTGAA
Organism: Carnegiea gigantea; assembly: GCA_029747015.1. Taxonomy (NCBI): domain Eukaryota; kingdom Viridiplantae; phylum Streptophyta; class Magnoliopsida; order Caryophyllales; family Cactaceae; genus Carnegiea; species Carnegiea gigantea. The sequence continues at coordinate 226,890 of JAKOGI010000823.1, read as the reverse complement.
GATGTCTGTTGACGCCGCAGCTGGCAGCACACTTATGGGAAAGTCGATAGAGGCTGGAAGGCCTTGTTGGAGGAGATAACTTCCAACAATTACCATTGGTCCAGCAAGAGGGTAGCCCCGAAGAGGGCCAGTGGGATCTATGGGATCGACGCTGTGGACTTGCTAGATAGCAAGGTTGATGCCTTGGCACAGTGTTTCGACAGGCTAGGAACTCCTCCTCCAGGGAGTTTAATGGGAGGTTCGTCTGGTGTGATGTTTGAGGTTGGGGCCCTTTGTGAGATTTGTGGTATTCAAGGCCACGTTGCTGTTGAGTGCCAATCCACTTTCCCAGGTGTTGAGCATGTCAATGCAATGCAAAACTATGGCCAACGCCTACAAAATAACCCCTTCTCAAACACATACAACCCCGGTCAGAGAAATCACCCAAATTTCTCCTACCGCAACAACAATCCCATGCCACCCAATACTTCCCAACCACAACCCCCCGATTTCCAATACAAGGCATCCTACGCCCCACCTCTACAGCAACAACCACCCCAACCAAAATCCACTTTAGAGAGTCTCATGGAGCGCTTCATAGCGACCCAGACAAAGACCAATGAAGCCCTTGGTGAATCAGTTAGCCAATTGAATTCCAAATTTGAGGCCATGACCACTCATCAGAAGATGATGGAGAACCCAATAGCTCAGATTGTGTAGCAGGTGAGCCACCTGTCCAGGCCTCAGGGGCACTTACTAGGTCAACCCAAGACTAATCCCAAAGGTCAAATGAACGCCATTACATTGAGGAGTGGCAAAGAACTAGATGGCCCCCAGTGCCTATGCGGGAAGACAAGAAAGAGATTGACGATTGTTGAACGGTAAATTTACCCATTTTACGCGCCTCTTTCTCCTACTTTTTGCTCGTATAATAACTTTATTTTATAGGATTTTACCTTATTTTATTTATGTTTTGTAGGAAATAACTCCAAATCAAGCAAACGTTGCAAAAAGGGACGAAGACGGGACAACACAGCGAAAACCGGCGGAAACGGACAAAACCGGGGAGACGGCCCACCGTGCCAGCAATGTGGCACGGTGGGGCCGTGCCACATGGCACGGTCGTGCCATCCTCCCTGTTTTGCCCGGTCTCGGTTTATTTAAGGCTTCGTTCGGGCGTCTGTTAAGGGGGTCGTCGAGAGGTCGCACGGGAGCTTGCTTGGGCATCTCTCTGGCGATTTCTAGAGTAGTTTAGGTTAGATTTTAGTTAAGAAGGGAGATTAGTTTAGGATTGAAGATTGTAACATTGGATTCAACCTTTGGATTTCAAGTTCTTCATCAATTCAAGACTAAGTTTTCTTCTCTTTTATCTCTCTAGTTTTTATGTTCTTGTTAATTATGTTTTGTTGATTTTGATTCTTGTATTGGTTTTGGTTGATTTATATGTTTAATTTCATTGTTAATTTATGTTGTTTACTTGTTTAAATTCGCTTTATTTCATTCCCTTCGTTTTGTTCTTCAAGTTTATGTTCTTGTTGGTTAGTTTAGGTTTTCATGCGTTTTTCATGTTTTGTTGGTAGATTTTGTTGGCTTGGATTGTGATTAGCCTCTTGATGGCTAATTGATCTTGTACTAGGCCTAACCATACCCAATCTATGCTTAGAACTTAGAGTTTTTCTTCACGCCCGCCAAGTGTTCGATGAAATGCCTGAGAGGGTTTTCATCCATATTTTTGGGCAACTGACTTATGCTGAGAGGTGAGGTCAATTTGCTAGTGTGGGAGAGGGAATAGCCGAGTTCGGGACACGAAAGTAGTATCCGAATCGAGCTAGGTCCGGGTTGCTAGTTTTGTGGTCTAATTCGCCTAACCCCACGAAAGTAGGTGGTTACACGAGTTAGACTAGCTCATGACCCTTGAGAGAGGGCTTGGGTGGTCTTTGATGGTGCAACCGACCATCTCTTGTTCATAGTGTGGTTCGGGTAGGTTAGGACTCATCTTGGTTAGTTGGTTCGTCCATTGGTAAAATTACAACTCCAAGTCACTTGTTTCTGTGTTTGTAGCGTAGTTTAGTCTTTTCTCTTTTACCCTTTGATCTCGCCTAGATTGAGACGCTCTAGTGAACTCTGGTAGTTGGAAACACAATTTCCTGCGGACGACACCCCAAGTACTCAACGATACACCTTGCACTTGGGGTTTATAAATATTAAAACTTTTTCTGCAACAAGTTTTTGGCGCCGTTGCTGGGGAATTGTCGTTTTTCAATATTGGGGTTTACTTTAGCATTCGAGGCTAGGCCTTTCGAAAATCCAAAAAATTTAAAAAATCAAAAATTTGAAAAAAAAATTTCAGGATGGCTATTTTCCATTTCCCTCAATTTGGGCACGAACCTTTTTGGCAATATTTATCTCAGTTTAATGATTATTGTGCTCAATATGTGCATTTCACGTATGAGAAATGGGAAGTATGCGATGCTATGCTTGAGGGGGTAACATATGAGACTTGAGCAATCCTTAAGTCCATGTGTTATGGTGGTTTGTGTTCCTTAAATGCCGATGACATGTGGGATTTGTTTGAGTCTCTAGCTTGGCATCAATGGCAATCTAATGATGTTAGAGACCAATGTCATCACTATTCTGCTTACCCTCAAGTGTTGTGCTCTTTTTGCCAATCTTTTGACCATGATGTGAATTCTTGTCCCCATCGTGATGTTTCCAATGAATGCTATGCTAGACTTGATGCCATGATAGGGGCAATGAATGAGCAAAACGAACGCTTTGCTAGTAGGATGAGGGAGTGGAGTTTATCGCATGAGACCAACTCTAGTTTACCTTACCCTAGACTTGAGGCTCGTCTCTATGATGATTGTGAGTCTTCCCTTCCCCTAGGGTCGAATGTTATTGATGATGCACCTTTGACCGACCCAGGAGAAGTGTTTGACCTTCCCTCGACTCCATTGGCGTTCGTTGCTCCATCCTTTTCTAGTACACCTATGGGCACTAGCGTTAGTGCTCTGACCTTACATGCTTCTCCCTTCCCTTTAACTCAGTGCACGGGGTTAGAGATCGGCGAGACTTTTCAGGGTGATGCTAGCTTTGTAGAGGATGTTTTACTTCCTTGGTCAGGAGAACTTACATTGGTTGAGCCATATCTTGAGGAGGCTCCTTCCGAGGAGTTGTGTGATGACAGTTCGGTGGTTGGTGCCGCACCTAGTATTGACCACATCAGCCCAATTTGCACCAACCCACTTGACTTCACCCCCACTTCATCTCCTCTCCTTTCCACCACGCACTCCCACTTGCATGCACTCCATGAGTCCCTAGGTGACATTCGGGGGTATAATCCCTCCTTGGACCCTTTTTGTGCATACCTAGAGGACATGCCTAGAAAACCTGAGTGGACCACTTTCTTTCATCATTATTTCAATTTTTCTATTGCATTTGATAAGTCTAAGAGGACACTCACTTTGTTTGCTCAATTCTTACTAGTGTTCTCTTATTCGCACCATTCGGAGATGCATGCACAGGCACACGATAAGCTTCTGAGAGTTTTGACTGCATCCGAGCTGCCGACTCGCATCTTGAGCGGCAAGGAGTGGCTGATGCTCCTTAAGCCGTCATGGCATAGTTCGGGTACATTCAGTACCCGACCTGGTATACTTGTTCTCACTCTTCCCCCCCTTCTTTCTATTTTTCTTTTCTTTCTTTTTATTTTTGTTTAGTTGTGGATATTTAGGATTGTGTTTTGGTTGGTGATCATCTTGTGGTGAAATGTGGATGCTGCCGAGCCGTTGTTGGCTATGATCACCATTTTCGTGTTTTTGTGGATTTTTATTGTGTTGTGATTGGTGGTGTTATTGGATTGGTCCATATTTGTTTTTGGTGGTGTCAGTTTGTATATATGTGTGATTGTGTTGTTGTTTTGGTGAGATTGTGTTTTTGGGAGAGTGTGTTAGCTTGTGTATATTTTTGTCGCCTTTTGTTTTTCTTGTGTTTGATTTTGTTTTCTTTATTTTTGTGTGTTGGTGATGACTCACGGCTCCCAATTAGGACATTGTGAGATTTAGGTGTGGGGGTGGGGTCATCTCCCATTTTTCTTCTTATTTTTGTGAAAATTTTTCATTTTTGTGTAAATTTTTCTTTTCTTTTTGCATTTAAGGGAGTTTTGTACTATTTTGATCAGCCTTGATCCCTGATACCTTGACTATTAGCTCGTATATAAGTATAATGTGCATGATAGATGTTCATCCCCAGTCTGTCGTTTTAGACCTCAGTTCTAACCCCAACAGTCCATCGTAATTTTGCAATCCAGTCCTGAATTCATGTATTGTCATCATCCTGAATTCTTAGTCTTCCACGATCGACTCTCCCATTGTCCACTGCACAGTTCCCTTTATATGTGCTGGCACCCCCTTTTTTCCAAAACAAAAGCAAAAACAAACAAATTCAAGCGCTACTGGGTGTATCCCTTTGAGGCGTGACATGAGTTTGTAATGAAAAAAATAATAATGGAAAGAAAAGAAAGTGGGGAAGAAAAGAGTTGGAAATGACAAGTACCCCTTTGAGGCATGCGCTACTGGGTGTACCCTTTGAGGCAATACTGCTACTGGGGAAGCCCGCTTTCCATGCTAGCCAATCAAAAAGGTAGCTTGCGTCAATTGCGTGGGATTGAGTTTGTTTTTGGTAGGCTTAGTGTTAGGGTGATGATACACTTGCACACCAGGCACCAGGATGGATTCATTATTTTCATGTGTCGTGGGGTGAAAAGCTGATGTCTGGATGCCATTCTTTGGGATGATTTGTCCTGAAATGCATATAATGCTTGTGTACAGACTGATACTTGAGCTACTAGGTGGTTTTGGTTGATCCGAACGTGTACAGTTCACCCTGTTGTATATATTGTGTTTTGCCATTTTTATTTTTCGATTTTTGTTTCTCTTTTCTTTGTTTTTCCTTTTTGAGATTTTGTGGGTATATCTTCTGCAAACCCTCACGAGACCTTACTCGTCCACTTGGGGTAACCAAGGGGTTTAAAGGGCTTGTTGCATATGCTAAATGCAACCGTGATTCCTATGAAAGTGAGTTAGCTGTTTACTTTAGTTTTTCTTTTATTTTGCTCGAGGACGAACAAAAGATAGGTGTGGGGGTGTGTTGAACGGTAAATTTACCCATTTTACGCGCCTCTTTCTCCTACTTTTTGCTCGTATAATAACTTTATTTTATAGGATTTTACCTTATTTTATTTATGTTTTGTAGGAAATAACTCCAAATCAAGCAAACGTCGCAAAAAGGGACGAAGACGGGACAACACAGCGAAAACCGGCGGAAACGGACAAAACCGGGCAAAACCGGGGAGACGGCCCACCGTGCCAGCAATGTGGCACGGTGGGGCCGTGCCACAGGGCATGGTCGTGCCATCCTCCCTGTTTTGCCCGGTCTCGGTTTATTTAAGGCTTCGTTCGGGCGTCTGTTAAGGGGGGTCGTTGAGAGGTCGCACGGGAGCTTGCTTGGGCGTCTCTCTGGCGATTTCTAGAGTAGTTTAGGTTAGATTTTAGTTAATAAGGGAGATTAGTTTAGGATTGAAGATTGTAACATTGGATTCAACCTTTGGATTTCAAGTTCTTCATCAATTCAAGACTAAGTTTTCTCCTCTTTTATCTCTCTAGTTTTTATGTTCTTGTTAATTATGTTTTGTTGATTTTGATTCTTGTATTGGTTTTGGTTTGATTTATATGTTTAATTTCATTGTTAATTTATGTTGTTTACTTGTTTAAATTCGCTTTATTTCATTCCCTTCGTTTTGTTCTTCAAGTTTATGTTCTTGTTGGTTAGTTTAGGTTTTCATGCGTTTTTCATGTTTTGTTGGTAGATTTTGTTGGCTTGGATTGTGATTAGCCTCTTGATGGTAATTGATCTTGTACTAGGCCTAACCATACCCAATCTATGCCTAGAACTTAGAGTTTTCCTTCACGCCCGCCAAGTGTTCGATGAAATGCCTGAGAGGGTTTTCATCCATATTTTTGGGCAACTGACTTATGCTGAGAGGTGAGGTCAATTTGCTAGTGTGGGAGAGGGAATAGCCGAGTTCGGGACACGAAAGTAGTATCCGAATCGAGCTAGGTCCGGGGTTGCTAGTTTTGTGGTCTAATTCGCCTAACCCCACGAAAGTAGGTGGTTACACGAGTTAGACTAGCTCATGACCCTTGAGAGAGGGCTTGGGTGGTCTTTGATGGTGCAACCGACCATCTCTTGTTCATAGTGTGGTTCGGGTAGGTTAGGACTCGTCTTGGTTAGTTGGTTCGTCCATTGGTAAAATCACAACTCCAAGTCGCTTGTTTCTGTGTTTGTAGCGTAGTTTAGTCTTTTCTCTTTCACCCTTTGATTTCGCCTAGATTGAGACGCTCTAGTGAACTCTGGTAGTTGAGAACATAATTCCCTGCGGACGACACCCCAAGTACTCAACGATACACCTTGCACTTGGGGTTTATAAATATTAAAACTGTTTCTGCAACAAAGATGAGGCTAGTGCCAGGAAGCAAATTCGCATTGAGGCCCCGAGTGAGAGGGCTTAGATTAAAGAGCCCAAGGAGGTTGAAGCAGGGAACACCTCATCTCTCGTGAAGCCTTACAAGCCTCCTGTCCCCTACCCTTAAAGGCTAGTAAAGGTTATGGAGGAGCACAAGTATGGGAAGTTTCTCGAGATATTAAAAAAATTTCACATCAATATTCCCTTTTTGGAGGCCATTACAGACATGCCCTCTTATGCTAAATTCTTGAAGGATTTGTTCTCTAATAAAGGAAAGCTGCTCGAGAATGCCACAGTGTCTCTCACTGAGGAGTGCAGCCCTATTATTCAGAACAAGCTTCCTCCCAAGCTTTCAGACCTAGGATGTTCCTCTATTCCCTGTTTTATCGAGGATCTGACTATCAGTAGAGCGCTGTGCGATCTTGGGGCTAGTATAAGCCTTAGCCATACTCAATTTGTAAGAAGCTGCAAGTGGGGGATTTGAAACCCACTACCATCTCCTTGTAGCTCGCTGATCGATTTGTCAAGTATCCCTTTGGCGTTCTCAAGGATGTCCCATTGTAGGTGGGAAAGTTCTTTATTTCCTGTGACTTTGTTGTCATGGAGATGGAAGAGGACTCCTGCATCCCCATTATTCTAGGGAGGCCCTTCTTGGCCACTGCAGGGGCTATGATTGATGTGAAGAACAACAAGCTCTCCCTCCAGGTTGGGGATGAAAAGGTCGAATTTTGCTTACCCCAATCCATAGCCTCACCTTCTCCAGACGATACATGTTGCAGTGTCGATATATTGGAGAAGTCACTTAATTAGGAGGCTATGACTTGCCATTTTGTGGAGGATCCACTGGAGGCCGCCCTAGTCAGCTGTCATGTGATCGGTTCCCAATCAGGCGAGACGAGGGAGTATGCCAGACTCCTCGATGCCTCCATTGCCTACACAGGGAGACAATCCCCCCGGGAGGTCCTTAGTGTGGAGCAGCATAGCTCCAAGGAGGAAAAGAAGAGCTCACCGAAGGTAGAGTTGAAGCCTCTGCCCCCCTCATCTCAGGTATGAGTTCCTTGACCCTGATCATCAGTTCCCTATTATTGTCAGTGCTAAACTTGATGGCCCCAACTTGAAAAACTGTTAGGCGTGCTCAGAAAGCATAGGGGTGCCATCGGTTATAGCATCGACGATGTCAAGGGACTTGGTCCTTCATTATGTATGCATCACTTCTTTCTTGATAAAGTCACTGTTAAGTCAAAAATCATGCATTATTTTAATAATTATTTTGATTATATTATATACATTATTGCGTCTAATTTACTTTATTTTATATATTTTTCAGGTTAGTATTAATTTAATAAAGAGGAGAAGAGAGGACGTCGAAACTCAAGTTTTACGCGCTTGGCTATAAAGACGGTCCAAAAATAATAATTATGGAGAATATTATTTTCATAATTATTTAATTGGGCTAGGATTTCAAGAGTCGGTGAAGAACTAGAAGTCTTGAGGGAGAAGAAATCTAAGGAAGAAAGGAAGAAGGAAACCCTAATTACTAACCCTAATCACACCCCCCTTTCCTCCCTATATACATCAATCATCACCATCATCATCTGTCTTCTACATCCCCTCTCATGCAGCCACCTACGCCTAACCCATCTTATTCTTCCTCCTCCATATGCCACGCATCATTCACCACCATCTTGAATCACCTCCCCATCTCAAGCCTAACCCCCCTTTTATCACCATATCACCGTCTTCATCATCACTATCATTCATCACCATAAATCATACCCATCATCATCTTCTGATCATCATCATCCATCATAATTCAACGGCATAGCCCCCTACGGCTCAATCCTTTTTTTTTAATTTTGTGTTTATTTTGTTCTATTTTGTTTTTTTATTATTATTATTATTATTATTATTTTTTGCTTAGTTTGTTATTAAACATGAAACCCTTGTTTAATTGTTATGATTTTATTTTTAATATGAATGAGTAATTCCTTTTTGCTTAGTATAATCTCCTTGAAGCCATGCTAAATTTACTATTTTGAAACAAGTCTTATACTTTATTGCCTAGTTGATTCATATTCATGATTCTATAGCGATTCACGTTTATCGTTTATGATATTCATGTTACATTAATTAAAATGCATGCTAGTTAGTTTAATACAATTTCGATTGATAGTTTAGAAGATTATAATACGTAAAAGTTATAGTCTTTTATACTTAGGTATCACCCTAATTAATCATGGATGGCTCAAACCATCTCTTTTAATTAGGTAATCGCTTTAGATCTTTGTTAAATCGATTTGCTGGTAAATTGGTTACAAAGTGTTAAATGATGTTTTTCTAATTCTTAATGCTCTAGTTTGATTAAATTCTTGCGCTGGTGTGAGGGTTATCAAAACTAGTAGGGTTTATATTAGGGCTGGACCTAATTAAACTAGAATCTAAGGAAAAACGGGGAAGAACCGCTGGTGGATGTCTTCTACAGTTTAACTCATGAATGAAATTAACTTGTGTGTTAATGATAAATATTAATTTGCATGGTGGATTGAGATTATACTAAGTATCCTTCATAAATTTGACAATTTTTGAACATTATTTATTGCTTAGAATTAATTTGATTAGTTTGTTCTATTTTTATTAGCTTCAATATAATTTCAATCGAACCCCCCCCCAAAGAATAGTCTTTTAGGAGTGTCTAGGTATTTTTAGATGGTTTAGATTTTGATTTTTAGAGTGGTTATAATTTTAGATTGATTTATATTCAATTTTCGTATTTAATTACCGGCTTGTTACAAATTAGACTAAAAATAGTTATTTTTGTTCTTTTTCGATTTTTATCAGTTCCTAGGGTTTATTTAATGTCCTAGTCTGCCCATATTTAATTTCATAAATTTTGGAAGCTATTTGATAATTTTTCAGAATTATTTTGAGAAATTGATAAGTGCAGGCTTTTAGGTTATTAATTCTGAAAATTTCGATTTTTAATTTTAATTCATGATTATTAGGTGTTGTTAAGTCCAGAATATTGTGTCCTAGAATTAGGGTAATTTTTGTCTTTATTTTCGTATTTATATTTATGCAGATTATTTTATTTCTAATTTTAGATTTCATATTCTGCATTGATTTTCTGTGGTAATTTTCTGATTTGATTTTTCTGGAATTTTTTGGATACAATTTAGGAGTTATAAGCTTATATACCTAAAGAATGATATTTTAGGTTACTGTTTGACATTTGTAATATTTATTTTCTATTTATTATTTGCTGTTTTGATTTTTAATTAGAATTTCAGTTACTATTCTGATTTTATTTTTCTAGATTATTTAGGAAAGCTTTTTACTGTTTTATTTTCAGAATATAATCCAAAATATTTAGGAGTATCATTGGGTGTTTTTCCAGATTTTTATTCATTAGATTTTAATTATTTTAGAATTATTAATATTAGATTTAATAAATTAGATTAGTAAAATCATTTAGGATTAAGCTAACCTTTTTAAAACAATCTTTCCTTGTAGATCGATCCCTACTTCCCTATGCTATAAAAAGTATTTAATAACCAAAGTAGTGGTTAAATTTGTAGCTCTCGACAAGTTTTATAAATTTTGGCGCCGTTGCCGGGGAAAGAAAATTAAATTGCTAGTTTACTTCTATTTAATTTTGCTACTTTTATTTGTTTTATTATAACTCTAGTTTTTTTTGATTTTATTCTTTTTAGATTTCAAGGAGTGTATGAAATTAAGGAGTGGTAAGGAAATTGAAGTAAACGAAGAACCAGCATTGAAAGTTGAAAACAAAGAGAGTCGGCCTGACCTAGTAAGTTTTAGGGTTAAAGAGGTAAGCATGTCTACTCTTCGAGAACTTGCTGCCCCTAACTTAGAAACCCAACCAATGTCCATTACTTATGCTGTTTTGGATAGCCTTTGAAATTAAACTCAGGATTTATTAATTTATTATCTAAGTTTCATGGATTGGCTAGAGAGGACCCCTATAGACACATTAGTAAATTCCTTATTACCTGCTCTGCTATGGTACCTGAAGGAATTCCTGAGGACCAAATTAGACTAAGGGTTTTTCCCTTTTCTTTGCTTGGTAATGCTAAGGACTGGTTATATTATGTGCCTGCTGGATCTTTTTCTACATGGACGGCATTGCATAAATTGTTTCTAGAAAAGTTTTTTCCTGCATCCCGTGTTGGATCTATTAGGAAAGAAATATGTGGAATCAAACAAATGAATGGGGAAACCTTTTGTGAATATTAGGAAAGATTTGATAAGTTATGTCCTAGTTGTCCCCAACATCAAATAACTGAACAACTATTGATTCAATATTTTTATGAGGGTTTGCTTCCTATGGATCGTAATATGGTTGATACTGCTAGTGGGGGGCTCTGGTTAATAAAACCCCAGCTGATGCTAGAAATCTATTTAATGTAATGGCCCAAAACACTCTGCAGTTTGGTGCTAAGGACTCACAAGTTAAAAGGGTAAATGAGACAGGTTCTAATTCATCTAGAGAATTAGTTATCTCACATTACTGCTATGTTAAATAAGATTATTACTGGGGGTATTCAAAAAGCAGTAATATATGGTATTTGTTGTCTAGAGGGGCATTCTACTAATGCATGTCCTACTCTACAGGAAGGTAATGTTAATGCTCTTTACTCCAACCAAGATCAAAAAAGGTATGATTCCTATTCGAATACTTATAATGAAGGATGGAGAGACCACCCTAACCTTAGGTATGGCCCTAAGCCTAATCCACCTGGTTCTAACCAACCCTATCATCAACCTTCTAACCAGGATAGGACCAACTTTCTACTGGAACAAGTCCTCAAGAAGATGGATGATAGGTTCTAGATTTTGGAGACAACTCTTAAGCAGGTTCAAGAGAAACATACCGCAACTGATATCATAGTTAGCAACCTGTAGGCTCAAATGCAAAATAGTTACCATCTCTGCCTTACCCTAACCTAAAGAGAGTGTTAGTACCATAACAATTAGGAGTAGGGAAAAGTTAAAAGAACTTAGGAAGAGTAGAGAATTAGAACCTAAGTTAGAGATTAAAGGGGCTGTACCAAAGTTAGACATTAATTCTAATCAAACTACTAAGGAAATAGGAGAAAAGAAAAGAGAATCTTACAAACCAATCCCACCTTTCCCTAGTAGATTTAGAAGCCCTACGTCTAAGGTAAGTGAGGCTAACCAAGAAATTTTAGCGACTTTTAGGAAGGTAGAAATTAATATACCTCTTTTTGATGCCATTAAACAGGTGCCTCGTTATGCTAAGTTCTTAAAAGAATTATGCACTACCAAGAGGAAGCTCATTGGTAATGAGAAGATAAGTGTGGGGAAAAATGTATCTGCTGTTTTTAAAAGAAAACTTCCCCCTAAGTGTCAAGACCCTGGTATGTTTTCTGTCCCTTGCAAAATAGGAAATCTTTTCTTTGATAAGGCTATGCTTGATTTGGGTGCTTCCATTAATGTTATGCCTAGGTCTGTTTATGACAAACTGAACTTAGGAAAGTTAAAGAAAACTGGTGTAGTGCTTCAGTTAGCTGATAGGAGCAGTATTTACCCAGATGGAGTGTTAGAGGATGTTTTAATCCAAGTGAATGAACTTGTATTTCCTGCTGATTTTTATGTGATGAACATGGGTGATGCATATCATGATATTCCCATCTTACTAGGCAGGCCATTTTTGAAAACATCTAGGACTAAAATTGATGTGCATGAAGGAGCATTAACCATGGAATTTGATGGTGAAGTGATTAAATTTAATATTTTTGATGCCATGAGATTCCCTGCTGATGTGAGTTACGTATATGCACTTGATGTTATTGATGAGTTGCCCCAAAATATTTATGACTTGTCCAACAAAGATGAATTTTTGACTGTGCTTACTAAGAGTCTTGATCATGCTGAGTTTCAAAAAGTGCCTTACCAGATTAATGTTGAATTATTGGAAGAGATCCAACTAGAGGATCCAGGAGTTTCATGAAGTCGAGCCAACGACTATAAACAAAGGCGCTGGTTGGGAGGCAATCCAATGCTTTTAGGGAAGTATCCATTTAATTTTGCTTTTATTTTCATTATTTTCATCTTTTTGCATGCATTAAGGACAACACATGAATTAAGTGTAGGGGGGTGCATTCTGCATTTAATTCCTGCAGTTTTTATTCTTGAAAAAAAATAAAATCAAAAAAAAAAATTCTTTTCTTATAAATAATGCATGATATGAGTTTATGCTAGGCTTGCTTGTTTAGACAAAAAATTTTTTTTTTTTTTTGGTTTTATTAGCTATTTTGTAGTTTATTATTTTATAAGTGAAGACTTCTAAGCATAATAGTTATCCTTTAGGGAAGTTTGAGCTGATCCTCATACAACTTCTTAATGAGTAACTCTTTTGATTATCCATCTTATCTAGTCATGTAATATATTCGATTCAGAGGCAATAAAATGACCTGGCCCATCTCCTAGACTATTGAATTAGTTGAATAATTCATTAAAATTGTGATTTTACTGGTCTATACAAAGAAAGGAAAAAAAAAAGGAGAGTCAAAGTTGGAAATGACGTATACCCCTTTGAGGCATGCACTACTGGGTGCTACCCTTTGAGGTAATACCGCTACTGAAAAGCTTACTTCCTATGCTAGTGAATCAATAAAATAAATAAAAGTAATGATGAAAATTAAATGTTTGCTCCCGCACCTCTATTTGGGTGAGTGTGAGACAGGGAGTGCTTAATTTCTAAGACCCTATATGGGCCTCGAATATGTGCGCAAGTGGAGTTGGAAAGATAAGAAGAAGAAGAAGAGAAAAATAATTACAAGGCAAGTTTTGAATCAATTCAATGAGTTATTCTATCTAATTCAATTGTCTTTATAGCCAAACCATGACTAAATTTTTCTATCTTAAATTTTTTTAGACCTCTTGATCGGTATGCATATTAAAAAGAGATGGATAACCATTGATCTTGTTATTTCATTAAGGAAATGTTCTGAGGTTGATGAATAAACTCTCTGATGGTAGTTAGATGTCTAGTAGTTATTCACTTATAGGAGGAAAAACTATTTAATTTTTAATAAAACTGTTTTTAAAGCAAGCCAAGGCCTAGTATGAATATTATAGTTATGCATGACTTTATAAGAAAGGAAGAGAGCGAATTTTTAGTTCGAGTCTAAGATTTCTTTGCACGAGGACATCCAAAGTCTAAGTGTGGGGGAATTTGTTAAGTCAAAAATCATGCATTGTTTTAATAATTATTTTAATTATATTATATACATTATTGCGTCTAATTTACTTTATTTTATATATTTTTCAGGTTAGTATTAATTTAATAAAGAGGAGAAGAGAGGACGTCGAAACTCGAGTTTTACACGCTTGGCTATAAAGACGGTCCAAAAATAATAATTATGGAGAATATTATTTCCATAATTATTTAATTGGGCTAGGATTTCAAGAGTTGGTGAAGAGCTAGAAGTCTTGAGGGAGAAGAAATCTAAGGAAGAAAGGAAGAAGGAAACCCTAATTACTAACCCTAATCACCCCCCTCCTTTCCTCCCTATATACATCAATCATCACCATCATCATCTGTCTTCTACATCCCCTCTCACGCAGCCACCTACGCCTAACCCATCTTATTCTTCCTCCTCTATATGCCACGCATCATTCACCACCATCTTGAATCACCTCCCCATCTCACGCCTAACCGCCCTTTTATCACCATATCACCTTCTTCATCATCACTATCATTCATCACCATAAATCATACCCATCATCATCTTCTGATCATCATCATCCATCATAACTCAACGGCATAGCCCCCTACGGCTCAATCCTTTTTTTTTGGTTTTGTGTTTATTTTGTTCTATTTTGTTTTATTATTATTATTATTATTATTATTATTATTATTTGCTTAGTTTATTATTAAACATGAAACCCTTGTTTAATTGTTATGATTTTATTTTTAATATGAGTGAGTAATTCCTTTTTGCTTAGTATAATCTTCCTGAAGCCATGCTAAATTTACTATTTTGAAACGAGTCTTATACTTTATTGCCTAGTTGATTCATATTCATGATTCTATAGCGATTAGCGTTTATTGTTTATGATATTCATGTTAAATTAATTAGAATGCATGCTAGTTAGTTTAATACAATTTCGATTGATAGTTTAGAAGATTATAATACGTAAAAGTTATAGTCTTTTATGCTTAGGTATCACCCTAATTAATCATGGATGGTTCAAACCCATCTCTTTTAATTAGGTAATCGCTTTAGATCTTTGCTAAATCGATTCGCTGGTAAATTGGTTACAAAGTATTAAATGATGTTTTTCTAATTCTTAATGCTCTAGTTTGATTAAATTCTTGCACTGGTATGAGGGTTATCAAAACCAGTAGGGTTTATATTAGGGCTGGACCTAATTAAACTAGAATCTAAGGAAAAACGGGGAAGAACCGTTGGTGGATGCCTTCTATAGTTTAACTCATGAATGAAATTAACTTGTGTGTTAATGATAAATATTAATTTGCATGGTGGATTGAGATTATACTAAGTATCCTTCATAAATTTGACAATTTTTGATCATTATTTATTGCTTAGAATTAATTTGATTAGTTTGTTCTATTTTTATTAGCTTCAATATAATTGCAATCAAACCCCCCCCAAAGAATAGTCTTTTAGGAGTGTCTAGGTATTTTTAGATGGTTTAGATTTTGATTTTTAGAGTGGTTATAATTTTAGATTGATTTATATTCAGTTTTCGTATTTAATTACCGGCTTGTTACAAATTAGACTAAAAATAGTTATTTTTGTTCTTTTTCGATTTTTATCAGTTCCTAGGGTTTATTTAGTGTCCTAGTCTGCCCATATTTAATTTCATAAATTTTGGAAGCTATTTGATAATTTTTCAGAATTATTTTGAAAAATTGATAAGTGCAGGTTTTTAGGTTATTAATTCTGAAAATTTCGATTTTTAATTTTAATTCATGATTATTAGGTGTTGTTAAGTCCAGAAAATTGTGTCCTCAAATTAGGGTAATTTTTGTCTTTATTTTCGTATTTATATTTATGCAGATTATTTTATTTCTAATTTCAAATTTAATATTTTGCATTGATTTTCTGTGGTAATTTTCTGATTTGATTTTTCTGGAATTATTTGGATACAATTTAGGAGTTATAAGCTTATATACCTAAAGAATGATATTTTAGGTTACTGTTTGACATTTGTAATATTTATTTTCTATTTATTATTTGCTGTTTTGATTTTTAATTAGAATTTCAGTTACTATTCTGATTTTATTTTTCTAGATTATTTAGGAAAGCTTTTTGCTATTTTCTTTTCAGAATATAATCCAAAATATTTAGGAGCATTATTGGGTGTTTTTCCAGATTTTTATTCGTTAGATTTTAATTATTTTAGAATTATTAATATTAGATTTAATAAATTAGATTAGTGAAATCAGTTAGGATTAAGCTAACCTTTTTAAAACAATCTTTCCTTATGGATCGATCCATACTTCCCTATATTATAAAAAGTATTTAATAAGCAAAGCAGTGGTTAAATTTGTAGCTCTCGATAAGCTTTACAGTCACCGACCCTCCCGACAACCTCACCGTCGTTTAAATCCTAATATGCAAGAGGTTGTTAAGAAGGAGATTGTCAAACTCCTTAACACTGGGGTCATCTATCCTATCTCCGATAGTGAATGGGTGAGCCCAGTTCAAGTGCTTCTAAAAAAGGATGGTGTGACTGTCATTAAGAATGAGCGTGACGAGTTCATTTCCACTAGGACTGTTACCGGGTGGCGCATGTGCATTGATTATCGCAAACTGAATCAAGCCACCCGGAAAGATCATTTCTAACTTCTCTTTATTGATCAGATGCTGGAAAGATTGGCCAGGCACTCTTTCTTCTATTACTTGGATGGGTACTCCAGTTTCATCCAGATTCCTATCCATCCAAGTGATCAGGAAAAAAACTATGTTCATATGCCCTTATGGCACATTCGCTTATCGTAGGATGCCTTTTGGGTTATGTAACGCCCCTGCCACTTTCCAGCAGTGCATGACTGCCACATTTTTTGATTTTATTGAGAACATCATGGAGGTGTTCATGGTTGATTTCTCCATTTATGAAGGTACCTTTGACCTGTGCTTAGAAAATTTAACCAAGGTACTCCATAGATGTAAGGAAGTCAATCTTGTGTTGAACTGGGAAAAATGTCACTTCATGGTGCAGGAAAGGGTGGTATTGGGTCATGTTATTTCTGCTAGGGGCATCGAGGTCGATAAGGCTAAGATTGAGGTCATAGAGCGATTGCCCCCTCTGACTTCGGTCAAAGGGGTGCGAAGTTTCCTTGATCATGTGGGGTTTTACCGCCGCTTCATCAAGGACTTCTCTAAGATCGCCATACCTCTAACTCAGCTTTTAACAAAAGATGTCCCATTTATATTTATTAATGAGTGCCATGAAGCTTTCTGCAGGATCAAACAGGCATGGATTTCTGCCCCCATCATACAACCACCAGACTGGGATCTCCCCTTTGAGATCATGTGTGATGCTAGCGATCATGCAGTGGGGGCAATCCTGGGAGAAAGACAGGATAAGAAGCCAATGGTGATCTCCCATGCTAGTAGAACACTAGATAAGGTGCAGCAGAACTACACAACAACTAAAAAGGAGTTACTTGCGGTCGTGTACGCGATGGAGAAGTTTCGACCTTATCTCCTCTATTCTAAGGTCATCATGTGCACTGACCATTTTGCACTCAAGCACCTCCTAGAGAAGAAAGATGCTAAGCCTCGCCTCATGCAGTGGATTCTACTACTCCAGGAGTTTGATCTGCAGATCAAAGACAACGCGGGGGCCAAGAATGTTGTGGCCGATCATCTCTCCAGGCTCGTTATTGAGAGCCATGGCATCCCCATCGATGATGCTTTTCCTGATGAGCATCTCATGGGCATCGCCTCGGGACAAGCTCCATGGTTCGCTGACTATGCGAACTACCGAGCTTTAGGAATCCTCCCCCATGATTTATCCTCCCATCAGAAAACGAAATTCCTCCATGATGTTAGGATGTATTTCTGGGAGGGGTCCTTCCTTTACAAGCTGTGTAAGGATGAGATTTATAGGCGATGCCTTCCTGAGGGAGACATTCAGAGTGTGATCTCCCATTGTCACGACTCTCTATGTAGAGGGTATGCTAGCACCTCCAAGACAGCCGCTAAAGTGCTCCAAGCAGGGTTCTTTTGGCCCTTCCTCTTCAAGGATGTCCATGCATATGTTCGCGCATGTGATCGCTACCAACGGATGGGAAATTTGTTCAGGAAGAATGAGATGCCCCTTAACTTCATCCTTGAAGTTGAAATCTTCGATGTTTGGGGCATCGACTTTATGGGACCTTTCCCATCATCGAGGGGCAAGAAGTACATCCTGGTTGCTGTGGACTATGTCTCCAAGTGGATAGAGGCCATGGCTAGCCCTACCAATGATTCAAGTGTAGTGGCTAAGTTGTTCAAGAAGGTGATCTTTCCCCATTTTGGGGTCCGAGGGTGGTTATTAGCGACAATGGGTCGCACTTCATAGAGAACAAACTTGAAGTTCTATTGAAGAAATATGGAGTACACCACAAGTTTGGACTTGGCTACCACCCACAAACCAGTGGCCTAGTAGAGATTTCCAACCAGGAGATTAAAGCCATCATAGAGAAGACGGTTGCTAGATCACAGAAGGATTGGGCGGACAAATTTGACGATGCTCTTTGGGCCTACCGCACCGCCTTCAAAACCCCCATTAGCACTACACCCTTCTAGCTTGTCTATGGTAAGCCCTGCCACCTCCCCGTAGAATTAGAACACCGGGCATATTGGGCTATCAAACAACCCAACTTTGATCTAAAGTCTGCGGGGGAGAGAAGGTTGCTGCAATTAAATGAACTTGAGGAGATCTTCCTAGACGCCTATGAGAATTTAAGGATATATAAGGAGAGAACGAAGCGGTGGCATGACAAGTTTATCCCTAGGAGGGAGTCTAGGGAAGGCGACTTGGTCCTCCTCTTTAATTCCCGC
The DNA here is from genome assembly GCA_029747015.1 of Carnegiea gigantea. Lineage (NCBI taxonomy): Eukaryota > Viridiplantae > Streptophyta > Magnoliopsida > Caryophyllales > Cactaceae > Carnegiea > Carnegiea gigantea. The sequence goes on along the minus strand of JAKOGI010000823.1, from coordinate 208,323 downwards.
TTGAAGCTCTTCCCGGGAAAGCTGCGTTCTAGATGGTCGGGCCCCTTTAAGGTATTAAAGGTGTACCCATATGGGCCTATTGAGATCGGCACTGAGACTATCGGCTCGTTTAAAGTGAACGGGTCTCGTCTGAAACACTACATTACCGGTGAGTCACTTAAGGGGAAGGTTACTTGTGCCCTCCCCGATGTTTCTTCCCCCTAGAGATTCTTAAGGTCAAGTTCGGGACCTAAAATAAGCACTTCTTGGGAGGCAACTCAAGTTTTTCTGCTTTCGAATAAAAAAATGAAAAAAAGAGAGGAAAAAGCTCACGAAAAAATGAGTGAGAAAAAAAGAAGTAACGGATTTGGAAGGAGATGACTTAGGAGGCAGAAAGTTTGCATGGGTACCCCATGCCAGGTGGCATGGCCGTGCCACCCCCATCTAGACTTCATGAAAAAAAAAAGAGAAGAAGATGGAGCAAGAAAAAAAGCATGGGTCATTGATCAGCAAAGTGGCACGACCGTGCCGCATTAAAAATCGGTTAAAACAGCTGAGTTCCTTCTTCTTCCTCATTCTTCCCCATTCAATCTCTTCGCTTTCTCTCTCTACAGCCACGACATCTCCTCTCTCTCCCTCACCATTACCCCCTCAAATCCTCCATCAAAACCCTCAAATTCTCTTAAATTTTTTCAAATTTCTTCAATTCCTTCACTTCCCTCCACTTTTCTTTCAAAATTTCTCTCTACTTCACCCCAATACACCTTCCCCACAACCCACTTTCTCTCTTTAAAACCCTAACCTCCATTGTTGAGGTTGAAGGTTGTAAAGAAAGAAATTGTCCTTTCTCTTGTCATTTTCAGCTCCTACCTCCACTTTTGGGTCCCGATCTGTTGTTAATTCACACCTTGGGCAAGAAACGAGTTGGAGAGGCTTCAAGGGCTCCATCCCAACCCAAGAAATCATCAAGAGCAACCTCATCTTTAACTGCAACCACTTCTACTAAAGGTACTAAAGATGCATACCCTCTCATTTTACCTGCTAGCACTAGGGGTTTGCACTTTATCAATGATGAACAAATGTCCCGTTATGAGCTTTTAGCCACTAGGAACACTAGTGAGTAGAAATATTTTCATCCTGACTCATTGAGGTCTTTGGCAATGTTGGATGACATGTTGACTCTAATTGGTAGATTAAGATGGACTGAGTACACAAACATGCAATGTACATCCTATAATTGCCTTTCGATCGAGTTATTGAGTTCCTTAAATGTCGATTGGGATGGAAGTTATGGTGTTCATAAGGTAGCCATTTATTTTCGTATGTTCAACATCGACCACCGGATGAGTTTGACGATGTTTAATGAATTGTTGAGATTCCCGGTGGTTAACGGAGCTTTTAGAGATGTGCCCTCGTTGTGGCGACCTGATCCCGTTTGGCTGAGCATTACCTACTCCAAACAGAAGGACTACTATAACCGGTGGAGAGACCTAGGATTTTTGACCCTTGATAGGCCAAGGCCGCCAACATTTGTAATGTCAACCTCCGATACCTTCAGCGCCCAACCACTAACATCACTTTCGGGCGTAACGACAACCAAAATGGTCATTGGAAGGCAGAGTTGTTTATTATCTAGTGTGCCATATCAGGTACCCCCATGGACATGAGGGCATTCATAATCCACCACTTAGTGGCAGTAGCCAAGACTAGCAATAGGAATGTCATTAGCGCTGGCGGCACTATTACCGCCATTGCTAATGCCCTAGGCTACAGCTCATGGCTCTTTGCTGTCGAGCCCCATTTCCTAGGTGGTCACCTCGACCTCGGCATCCTCCATCATATACATATTATTAACCCCCGAGGTGACATTATTAGATACCCCAACCACAAAACATCCTTTTCACCCTTCCTAACGTTGAACGCACCACGATCGCCAACAAAAGAAATCAGAACTGCGACCAGAGGATTATTAGGGCCACTGTTCTACCTAGGGAGGAGCAATTCGCGGCTGATGATGACATCGAGTTTGATGAAGGGGAGATGATGAGCATGATGAGGAGGAGGAGGAGCAGAAGGACACTGATGCAGGCCGAGGAGAGCTCGAGCCCAAGGCTACTCATGCTGAAGAGGCGGCCATCCCACCACCTCTACCACCACTTTACCCACAGTTCACACATGAGATGGGTGGGCCTTCTTCCTCGGCGGCATACATGCCGCTTGACCTCACCTTTCTCCAGTCTTTCTCCAACCTCCAAATGGAGGTTTCAGGGCTTCGGGAGGGATTCACTGGCATGCATGCGGATATCGATTGCCTATCCAGGCGCATGGACTCCATTGAGGAGCGAGTCTCCTATTTTCGGGGTTTCGTCGACTGCTAGGAGGAGCGGAAGCAGCGGCGGATTCAGAGGGAGGAGGAACGGGCTATGAGGAAAGCCCGGGAGTACGAGGAGTGCCAGTGGATGAACGAGCTACTTTGGCGCCAGTCGGAGTCCATTCGACAGATAGAGGAGCGTTTACGCTCCTTTTAGAGTGGTTAAGGCGACTCCTCATCTTTCCCATCTTATGATCCCTCCACATTCCATCCATTCCCTCTGCATTTCTGTCCACCTCCAGGGCCCGACAGCACCCAGTGACTGTAAGTGTATTCCCCCTTCCCCCTCTTTTCTTATGCATCATATTTTCAATGGAGACAATGAAGGGTCCAAGTATAGGGGGATGTTTATATCTATTTAGTGGGGTGCATTGTATATATTTCCTTAGGTAGGCTTCATTCTAGTTTAGCGGCATTCTTAGGTCATTTTTAGGTCTTTATTTCATTTCATGCATTAGGTAGGCATATAGGACATCCTATTTAGGTAGATGGTGTATTGTACATATTCCCTTCCGAACTATTGATCTGAAGTGGGAACATGATGAGTAGGGTCATACAAGACCACGAGGTAACCCTTTTCACCCTTCTCTTTAGTTATCTGCTTATGGATCTTCTCGTTAGTTTTACCGCTTGCGGAAAAAAAAGAAAATAGAAAAAGAAAAAATGGTTGTGAAATGGTTGTGAAAAACCCCTCTAATGATGACATTCAAGGGGTGAAGATGTGATTGGTTAGTTGTGGTAGCTTGTGGCAAATGAGACTTAATTTAGGCTAATATCTTGTGAAACTATTTTAGAAATAATTTTGACTACTGGGCTTTGTGTGCTTGTGTATTTACCTTTGATGACTGCTGTGATGTGAATTGATTGAACCTTGGTTGTTAGCCATCTGAGCTAGTTCATGATTTCGGTGAAGATCCAGTGAGATTTTTAAGCCTATAATGACCATTCACTCTACATGGTCTTGAACATCCTTTCATGAGTGTTCACCCCTTTTCATAAACTTCTCTAGAACTTGGCCTAACACTCTTCAAGGTCACGGTTGGTATGTGCATGGTGTTAATATGATTGAGGCATTTGTTTGTTTATAATGCTATATGGGCCAGAAAGCCACCCTGTGTTATTATGATCTGTTTGTCGCCCCCTTTGAGCTGTTCGCCTGTCATTTGATTCACCCATGTCTACTTAACCCATGGCCTGAAATGAATAATCCTATCCTATGCTAAGTTAGTAGAGCAATGTCGTGAGTTACTTTTGATTTAAGTGATATGCTTGTTAGCGCGTTCCAGCGATTGGCTTTGATTGGTTGTTAGCATTGTACAGCTGGGAGTTAAAATAGTCCTTGGACCTTGGCCATTCTCTTGCCTCATTTTCTTTCAAAAGAGAAAAAAAAACAAAAAAAAAAAAGCAAAAAAAAAGAGAAGAAAAGCAAAGGCACAAATAAAGAAGAAGAAAAGTGTATGAATAAGATGTGTGGTCAAGGGATTTAGCAAAAAGAGAAGTGGTTTCAACTCCCTTTTTCATTTGTGGTTTGAGTTGTGGGATATGGGTAATGGTTGTATTCCTGGTGAGGAGATGGTTGTCATTATTCTCTACTTGGCTTTTTAGCTTCTCCCTCCTAAATTCTATCCCCCTTTACCTCTAGCCATAACCCCGTTATAACCCTTGAAAAGTCCTTACGATTGACACCTGTACATTTTGCCTCCATTGATGGAGAATTGAGAGTTTTGCCAAGCCTATGGTAGAATGCATGCATTGAGGGTGATTTTGAGTGATCGTTTTCTGCCTCAACCACATGAGAGGAGTGTTTCAGCTCTTATTTCGAAAGTGAGAGCCTACCGATCTAACTAGCTCATCAACGATTCAAGGGGAAGAAGAAAGCATCTAAATGGTTCCAGATAGGGTGTTCACTCCGAGCAATTTATGTTTTGGAACATATGTTTTTGAAAAACAAGGTTTTGCCCTTGTTGTACTCCCGAGCCATGGGTCACCATGACTATTGATTTAGTTGTCACCGCTTGCCTGAGGAGGGTGACAATTCAAGGTGTCTTTCCCTATTATCCCATTAGTTGACAATCTTGCTTGGGGACAAGTAAGAGGTAAGCATGGGGGAGTTGATAAACATCTATTTTACCTCCTTTAGACTTGACTTTTACCTCTCATTTCAGTGGTTTTCGATAAAACATCAAGAGTATAGTGGTTGATTAGGCATTCTTCACCCCAAATCTACCTATATGATGTGTTTTTTTGTTTTCAGGAGTTCGATTGGAAGAAACGAGGAAAACAAGCTAATGCCACGCCAAACCGGAGCCAAAAAGGTAGATTTTGAGCTAAGAGGAAGTGGCATGGGCGCACCATGCTAGGTAGGGTGACCGTGCCACCTAAGGAAACAAGAAAAAGCGAGGCAGCAAAGTGACACGATGGCACCGTGTCACATGGCACGATAGTGCCACTTTAGTAACTCCCGATTAATTGCGAAGGAGCATTGTAAGTTGGGATTTTGTAGTTTTCTCTCTTTTTCTCTCTTGAAAATGGCGACTTTAAGTTTTCTTTTTAGATTGTTTTTGTTGTTCTTGATTTTGAAGCGTTGGATTTGGATTGATTTATGCATTCGGTAGACTGTTGCTGCAGTTAATAAAAAGCACGTTCCTTTCCCTTTTTCCTCTTGTGTTTTAGTTCAAAGTTAGTACTTTTAATCATGTTCGCGTTCTTGATTGTGATTGTATTAAAATGATGATTAGAGGCTAAATTTGTTGTCTTGGACTAGGTATAGCCCCTATTGTGCGAATTGAAACCATGTTCTAGGTTTTGTGAATAAATACCCATGTTTATGATGAATTCTCACTTAGCACACCAAGTGTTTGATGAATTACCTGAAAGGGTTGAATTCTTATTCTTGAGTTAGGGTTAAGGAGATCGACGACAGTTGAATCCTTTACTTAGAGCTATTTTGTGAGCAATTTGATTTCTTAACATGAAAATAGTTAGGAGTTCAATTGGGAATAACGATTACTTAATCCTGTGGTTTAGTTGATTCATGTTTCATGAAAATAGATACTTAGGATCACCTAACCAGTCTAATGACCTTTGAGAGAAGGCGTAGATGCGCTTTAATTGATAATCATTCCATTTCAGTTGTCTACATGGGTCGAGTTGCGTGACTTAGTTTATAGTCCAAGGAGCACAATAGTGTGGTGAACCTCAATCCAGGACCCTTGTTAGTATTGATTTAGATAACAGCAGTAGTCTTCAGTAGAATAGAACTGTTATTTAGTGAAAACCAATTTTAGTAGATTCTGGCCTAAATAGAGTGTTATAGATTGGTTCGGTAGTTGAAACTGAGTTCTCTGTGGACACGACCTGTACTTGCCGTTGCTAGCTACAACTGACACCGTGCACTTGCAGTAACACAATTTAAAACGTAACATTGTCAGTATGACAATGATATGGAACAGATCCTCAATAGGCGAGTAAAGGGCTAGAGCAAGAAAAACCGAAGGGTTGAATTCTTGGTCCAATGGAAGGGACAGTCAGAGGCTGAGGATACTTGGGAGAGGGATGTAAATCTTTGGCAGTTCGAGGACCATAATCAGGACTACTTGACGAAGGCTTCAAGTTCTTCTAGCAGGGGTGGTTTGTAAGACCCCTCGCTACCCTATCGTAGCTTGGCATGCCACTTTGCATGTCTCGATTGGGTCTTGACAAGAACGGGGTTGTTTACCCCTTGGTTATTCGTGCGCCCGACTTGTCAATGCGATTGACATTGTCCGTGAGTCTTGACTGGGGCACGTCGGACATATCCCTTGGTTGTGCTGGGTCACGTGGGATAGCTCGTGGTTGTGACTAGGTCACATGGAGCATAGTCGAGGTGGATTCCTCGACGGGATGATGAGTGAGCATTTGTCCCAGGGCACGAATAAGGTGACAAGGGTGTTGTGCGACAACGTCTAACACCTATGGTTGTGCGAATAAGTTTGGTGTTATGCAACGACACCAAGAACCTATGGTGGTGCTAGGCATGCCGAATGCCCGGGCGTTGTGCGACAACATCCAGCACTTTGTTAGTGCAAATCATGCTAGTCGTACTCTTGGTGTGGGCCGAGACAAAGTACACATCATACTGGGTTGGATTGCTTGGTGAAAGATAAGAGCGCAACCCTTTGTCAATGTCCATGTGGGATTGGACTTAGCTCATGGTGGATTCCGTAATCTATGCCAATGTTTTCGATAAGCTATGATGTATTAACGTCGTAGCTAAAGTCTCGTGAAGACTTTACATAGCTCAGCTAAGGTGAACTTAGCTTGAATGAGCTAATGAGACTCAGCTCGAGTGTCAGCTCAGCTGAAAGTTCACGATGAGCTAGTCGGTCGACCTGTGGGAGCTCCCGACTCAAACGACCGAACGGGGTAGCTAGTGGAGCTACCTAGCTGGGTAGCACCACAGCTGGATGTGGCGCCAGTTGGACAGCCGTGGGCTGCCTGCTGGCCGTGGGCTGCCTGCTGGGCATCACCTCAGCTGGATGTGGCATCAGCTGGATGGCCATGGGCTGCCTGCTGGGCACCCATCCCAACTGGGTGGTTAAAACCCCCAAGAGACTCGCCCCTTGGAGACGTCCCTTGGCAAGGCACCTACCCAGCAGGCGCATCCCTTGGTAGCCATGGAGGCCTAGCGGAAGGGACATGTCGCTTGACATGGCGGTTGCAAAGTGGCGGTTATTGGGCAGCGGTAACTTGGTGGTTGGTGTGTCAAAAGACACACCCATTCTCTTGTGCCTCTTTTTGGATTACAAGCACATAGGAGGAAGATATGGGTAGTGGTTTTCAAGAGGAGATACGCCCCTTTGGAAGAGATGCACCCCTTGGCGAAAATACATGCCTCCTCGCATAGATGTGAGGGCGGCCCGCTTTCCCCTATAAATACATGCAACTCCCTTGTGGTTGTGAGCATTTCAGTGTGTAAGCAATTCGTGTATTACTTTACTATAATTCGAGTGAATTACCTTGTAATCCTTGAAGTCCCGTGATCAATAAAAGAGTGTTGCCTTGTCCATTATTGTCTTGTGTTCTTTGCGTGAATTTAATTAAATCGTGTATACCTCTTTATCGAGTTGTGAGTAGGCTGGGTTGACTTGTGGACTTGACCACGCACGGTGTAAATCCAGGCGAAAAGTTGGCCGATTATCGTGTGACATGAACCATCAGTTTAGGAGGCCATCAAAGGTCAAATATACGACAAAGGATGTCACAGGTGTTTGCAAAGTTCTTACTAGAAATGCTTAAGTAAGACGTTCAGAGAAAAGTCAACAAAATAAATCAAATTCCCTGACCATATAGACAATGTGTTGGACAAGGGACATCAAGATCCTCTGAAGGCACAAGTGACAGGTGATGAATGTATGTTAAGTCCCAGACCTGTAATAAGCAGCTCTAGATTAGTTGAGGCATTTCTTTCAACCACTTTATTAGTGCTCTATGCCAGAACACCCTTCTAAAATATAATATATAATATGATATGGCCAATGCTCTGTCCATCCAACAACTGGTTTAACCAAAAGAAATGCCCAAATGAAGCCAATCTAATTTCTACAAACAAATAGAGGGCGTAAAATCCACCAAGCACTACTTTTTTACACCACAAATTCCCATATGGCTTAATCCCAAAATGTGACAAATGACCAATTGTAAGCCATAAATAAGCTAAGAATGCGAATGGATTAACTTCTGACACGATCCAGGTAGAAACAAAGCAAACCCAGCAACCAAAAGCCAATATTTAGGTAGTGTTAGAAATTAATAATCTAGAAACATCTTCATATTCTAGAACCTTCCATAATATTTCGGTATCTTCTAGATTATTGTGAAACCTTCCAAAATGCTCCAGAACATTCCCGATAATCGTACAAGCTTTCCAATTACTCCAGACTCTTCTAGAACTTTCTAGAAGATTGTACAATATTCTACATCATCTAGATACTTCCAGATACTTATTTTTATCTAGATATTTAAGAAGATATTAGCATGAAATGTTGTAGAAGGTTAATAATAGCTGTATGATCAAATTAATCTCCATCATCCATTAAGGAGGTGGATGGCCGTAAATACCCTTAAGGAGGGCTCATTTGTAAGCAAGCCAAAAAGAAACCAAGCATTGTAATACAAAGTATCCATTCCATCAAACAACTTCCATCCTTCATCTACTTTCCCATATTTTCTATCAAGTGGTATTAGAGCCACTTCAACCCAAGTCCTCCTCCAAATTTCCACCTTTAAGAAAAGTAACCATCCATCCATAACCCTTATCTAACTCTTCAAACCTTGCATCAATCAAATCTGACTCCACAAAACTATGGTCTCCTTTCCTCATTCAACCCCAACCTTCAACTACATATCAAATTTGAGGCCACCCATATTCGATGGAGAGAATTATCACATGTGGAGTATTCAAATGAAAACCTTTTTCATGGCACAAGCTCTATGGGATGTAGTAGAAAAGGGGTATGAAGAACCTCTTAAGGATCATGAGAAGAAGGAAGGAGATGGGAAGCAAAAAGAAGGTGAAGAAAAATCATCATGGAATGAAACCAAGCAAATGTTATATCTACAAAACAAGAACAAGGATATTAGAGAACATTCATTCATTCAACAAGCGGCTACTCCAACTATCTTTCCTCAAATCATGGCTACCTCAACAGCCAAGGAGGCTTGGAGCATTCTAAAAGATGCATTTTTTGGGGCATCGATAAGGTAATATCTGTTAAACTTCAAACTCTCTGGAAAGAATTTGACAATTTATCAATGAAAGAAGGTCAAACCATTCAAGTATTTTTCAATCTTGTCACCAACATAGTTAATAACATTAAAATATTGGGAGACACTATCGATGGCAAAAAGGTAGTTCAAAAGATGCTAAGAAGTCTTCTTCTAGAATTTGATCACAGAGTGGCTCCAATTGAAGAACCTAAAGATTTATCTATGCTCTCAGTAACGAAATTAACAGGGCCTCTTCAAGCACATGAGGAAAGATTACGTAGATTTACAGACCCGCCACTAGAGCAGGCTTTTCAGGCCAAAGTAAAATTCTTCAATAATGCAGAAAATAAAAATGAAAATGGCTGAAGAAATTTCCCCCAGAGAAATGATGCACCAAATAACCGTGTTGGGGGGAGGGAAAGTTATAAAAACCAACGAAGCCATGATAATAAAAAATTAGGCCCACATTGCACATTATGTAGAATGAACAACTACAACACAAATGATTATCGGTAAAAGTGTAGAAGATGCACATGGCACACACATCACATACGAGATTACTGAAACCGACAACAAGACAAGGCTATCTGTACTGAAGGAGGTGACTCTGAAAATGTCTTCTACTCTTGCTTAAATACTTAGCATGAGTCACAAGACTTGTGGTATGTCGATAGTGGTTGCTCAAACCACATGGCAGGAGATAAAAATTCTTTTGTTCAACTGGATGAAAGCATAAAATCAAATATCACCATCACTCTTGGTGATGAAAGAACACAAGAGGTAGCTGGCAAAGGGACGATTACCGTGAAAGCAAAAAATGGCTCAACTAAATGTATTCAAGATGTCTTACATGTCCCTGGTCTAGCCCAAAATCTATTAAGCGTTAGCCAGTTGATGCAAACGGGCTATATAGTGACATTCGATGACGACAAGTGCCTCATATTTGATAAAGAGAAAAAGCAGTTAATAGCCTCTGTTACAATGGCACAAAACAGAATCTTTCCTCTAAGAATGTCAGTAGAAGGTAGCCCTCAGCTTCGTCATAGAGGATACGACATTATGGCATCACAGGTATGGCCATCTAAATCTCAATAATCTTAAAGTTTTAAAGCGAAAAATATGGTTATTAGTCTGCCCACAATAGATGCCGACAAAAGTATATGTGAAGGTTGTATTATGGGAAAGATGCATAGACTCCCATTCACTAAAACTGCTTGGAGGGCTAAAGCTCCACTTCAACTAGTCCATACTGACATTTAGGGTCCAGCCCATAATCCTAACCTGGGAGGAAAAAGATACTTCTTACTATTCATGAACGACTATACTTGTCTGATGTGGGTGTACTTCCTTGAACAAAAAGCACAGACCTTCACATATTTCCTACAATTTAAGGCTCTCTAGGGAAACAAAGTGGGCATAGTCTAAAAATTCTGAGATGTGATGGTGGGAGAGAATTCAATTGGAATGAATTCAATAACTTCTGTCACAAGGAAGGCATTAAAAGGGAGCTCACAATCTGGCGCACACCTTAACAAAATGGTGCCATGGAAAGAAAGAACAGAACAATAGTCGAAATGGCTCGCAACATGTTACAAAGTAGGAATTTGCCAAAACAATTTCGTGCTGAAGCAGTAAATATAGCAGTCTACAATCTTAATCAATCTCCCACGAAGGCAGTTGCTCAATAAGACACCATATGAAGCATGGTTCAAGAGGAAGCCCAAGATATATCATCTCAGAGTTTTCGGATGTATTGCCTATTTGCATATTCCAAAAGAAAACTGGGAAAAGCTAGATGGCAAAGGAGAAAAGTGCATATTCATTGGCTACAATGATGAATCCAAGGGGTGTCACCTCTACAATCCAGAAACTAAGAAGGTAATTATTTCAAGAGATGTCATATTCGATAAAGCGTCCAAATGGAAATGGCCAGATGATCTACCCCAGCAAACATCTCAAGAAAATTGTCAAATTCAAAAAATCAGAGAAGATAGGCCACTTGATTTGGGTCCATCTTCACCAATAAGACTATCTTTAAGTGAATCAAGTTCTTCAAGCACTATTCCAGAATCAAGTCCTTCTCAATCCGTTCGGAGGTCTCAACGAGAAAGTCGTCCACCAAGTTATCTACAAGACTATGAATGTGGTCAGGTAATCACATCATTCTTCGCTAGTAAGCCACAAACATTTCAAGATGCAGTCCAAGATGAAAAATGGATTGAGGCTATGAATGAAGAAATCGGAATGATCGAGAAAAGCAACACTTGGCAGTTGGTGGATAAGCCTCAGGACAAAAAGTCATTGGGCTTAAATGGGTTTATAGAATCAAATACAATTAGGATAGCTTGATTCAAAAATATAAAGCCCGAGTAGTCGCCAAAGGGTATTCAAAACAACCTAGAATTAACTACGATGAGACATTTACTCCCGTATTCTACATAGAGACAATAAGACTAGTAATTGCAATAGCAGCACAATTGAAGTTACAAGTCTTTTAACTTGATGTCAAGTTAGCATTTCTAAATGGTGAGCTAGAAGAAGAGGTCTACATTGAACAATCTCAAGGGTATGTGGTAGAAGGCCATGAAGACAAGGTTTACATGCTAAAGAAAGCTCTCTATGGTGTCTAACAAGCACCACGTGCTTGAAATAGTAGAATCGATAGGTATTTACTCAAAAATGGATTTATGAAGAGTCCAAGTGAGCCATCCTTATACATCAAGACCCAAGGACAAGATCTTCTAATCTTGTTCTCATATGTTGATGATCTTATATACACAAGTACAAATCAAAGAATGATTGAAGATTTCAAGAAGGCTATGATGGATGCATTTGAAATGATCGATTTAGGACTAATAAAGTACTTCTTCGGCATGCGAGTAAGGCAAAGCTCAGGTCAGATTTTCATCTCTCAAGAAAAATATGCAAAAGATCTCCTTAAGAAGTTTAATATGCTTAACTGCAAGCTACTATCAACACTTATGACAACAAATGAAAAACTTTATAAATATAACAGACAAGATAAGGTAGATGGATCAACTTATCGAAGTCTAGTCAGATCATTAATCTATCTCACTAACACTCGACCAGATATAATCTATGCTGTAAGCATTGTCTCTCGATTTATAAGTGAGCCCAGTAAAGCTCACTTCGCAGTAGGTAAGAGATTTTTGAGATACATCAAAGGTACGAAGAATTACGGTCTTCTATACAAGATAGAGAAAGACGCAAGGCTTATCAGGTATACAGACAGTGACTGTGGTAGATGCATAGATAAAAGAAAGATCAGAAGTGGATATGTGTTTCAATTAGGCTCTGAGGCCATCTCTTGGTCATCTAAGAAGCAACCAACCTCAACACTATCTTCAGCAAAAGCGCAACATGTGAAGCAGTGTAGCTCAGAAGAATACTGGATGAGCTACAACAAGACAACAAAGAACCAACTACACTTTTGTGTGACAATATGTCAACAATAGCAGTGACAAGAAATCTAGTATTCCACAATAGAACCAAGCACATTGAAATCTGACATCCCTTTGTAATAGAACTCGTGGATAAAAAGGAGATCAAGCCATAATTTTACAGAACAAATGAGCAACTAGAAGATATATTCACAAAGGCTATCACAAGTGAGAAGTTCATCTACTTCAGACAGTGGCTTGGAGTACAAGGATGTTTCTAGATTAAGGGGGAGTATTAGAAATTAATAATTTAGAAACATCTTCATATTCTAGAATCTTTCACAATATTTCAGTATCTTCTAGATTATTGTGGAACCTTCCAGAATGCTTCAGAACATTCCAGAACATTTCTGATAATGGAACAAGCTTTTGGATTGCTCTAGAATCTTCTAGACTCTTCTAGAACTTTTTAGAAGATTCTACAATATTTTACATCATCTAGATACTTCCAGATAATTGTAAAATATCTAGGTATTTAGGAAGATATTAACATGGAATGTTATAGAAGGTTAATAATAGCCGTAGGATCAAATCAATCTCCACCATCTATTAAGGAGGTGGATGGCTATAAATACCCTCAAGAAGGGTTCATTTGTTAGCAAGCAAAAAAAGAAGTCAAGCATTGTAATACGAAGTATCCATTCTGTTAAACAACTTCCATCCTTCGTCTATTTTCCTATATTTTCTATCCGGCAGAATTTCAATAAGAGTTTGCTTTTGTCTAGCGATGTAATTTTGTTAGCCTCCATGGGTGCAATTCCTTTAATTAGCAATTAAATCAAGCAAATGCAAAACCTGATGACAGCCGAATCGAGTTCATCAATCAACAGTAGCATTCAAGGGGAGAGAAAAGAGCTTAAACAAACTATCTAGCAAATGGGTGGTCAAAATTCCAATTTCAAAATTGAAATTTCAGCTGAAAAAATTGGTATTCAATCAGCAAATTTTGCAAAGACCAAAAACTGATAACTCCGGAGCAGTTATGGAATCCCTAAATTACAAACTGATAAACTAAATCACGAATTGAAAATAATAATAATAATAATAATTGGCATGAAACGTAAAAACCCTTAAGTCCTCAATTGAAAGAGGGCAAAATTTTTCAATGTACCTTAGACAGCACAGCCAAAGAGTAGCAAGAGAGACAGCATGGATTTGGGAAACAGGAAGAATACGTCGGACTCACGTAAAATAGAATTTACCAATAGGGGATGAGCTCTTCCATCATGAATTCATGATACATCGACTTCTTTTTTACTTTTATTAGAAACTAACTTTAACTCTCAAAAAAAATAATTTTAACCCAAAAGAAAATCATTTTTGAACTTGTGTGATACACAGGTTAATTATCATAGTAATGATTGTTACAACAACTGAAAATTTGGGATTTTAGGCCAAAGTAAAAAATAGAATATGTTCTTTTCAACTTATCATAATCAATTTATTGATGGTAAGTGTTGATAAGCACTAATAAGTGCTGATGAGTACTGATTAGTGGCGACAAGTGTTAACAAGTGCTGATCAAGTTAAAATTGTGAGTAGGACATATGAGTATGTACTGATAAATGCTAATTGGCATTGATCAATGCTAAACATTAATGATAAATAATCATGATAATTGTTAAAAGGCATAGTCATGACATCTTAATATATTTTCAAGTTGGTCCAGTTAAGGTATTATTTAGTCCTCGTTCATGTAGCTGGGACACAAGTCAAGCAGAGTCGAGCTACTCGTTAAATTGCTGGCTGATGGGTCAAAGTCCCTAGAACTGTACCAACCATTTTAGTAAATGAGAAATGGTTAAGTGGGTCGCAGATTTAGCAGGATAATCGTTTTAGTTACACATAACATCAATAAAATTTCTTTGACTTCAAACATACGCTGCACCATAGAAAAGGGCTGGTCGGACTTGTTGACTATAGGCCTAGGCTGGGCTTGACACAAGCAAGTATGAATGAGTAGTATTTGAACTGTCAAAGTGTAACACCCCGAGTGTGGCTTAAAAGAATTTGAAGTGACTCTTTATATCACCAAAGATGCACCTTTCTTTTTGGGAAACCCACTCTTAAAAACTCCACAGTTAAGCATGCTTGCTGAGGAGCAATTTTGGGATGCATGACCTCTTGGGAAGTTTTCCAAGCAGCTTGTGAGTAATGACGAAGCACGCCGAAAAGACTCGTGATGATTTGTGTGGCCAGTCGACGATCCTTGAAGCCATTCCCTGTAACTGTTCGTGACCTAGGAGGGGTCGGGGCGTTACACAAGGTCTCAACTCTAGCTGCTGAATGCCAAAATTTTATAATTGATAATTAATTGTAACTTTCAAAAATTTGATAATTTTAAATCATAAAACCTAATATTTAGGCGAAGGTTACGCATTTAAGAAGCGTGTTATCACAAGATATATGTTATGATCCTTTCATATTTGTCTTTTATATACAAGTAGGTGCAAGAGCATCACAAGTTACCTTTGGACTATGATGTAATTTACTGTAAAAAGATAAATACAGGGTGCATACGCTGTGCTTTTGACATGTGATGATTCAAAGGTGGGATTTAAAGTCATCGTTGCTAGTATATAATGTAGGTAAAATCACGTTGTTCATTCGTTTAAACTTTCTTTACAATTACTTCTGAATATCCTTCCCTATGATGACTCTAGGCGAACCGTAGGAAACCCTAGCAGGCCCCCAAAATGCCATAGCAGTGCAAAGCTTCTCACCCTTGCATAGGGTTCATGGTGCCTTTCTTTGTCTCTCAGTAGACATGACATATTCCTCGCCTTGGTGGATTTTTCTTTCCCTAGGGTTAACTTTGTGAATTTCTCACAAGACTCAGAGTTATCTCTCTAGGGTTTGGTTGGTAAATTGCTAACCAAAAATTAGTTTAACCCTAAGGCTATGAAGACAACTTTCAAAAACATTTGGAAACCAATGAAAGGATTGTTGATTAAAGACCTTGACAAAAATCTATTTGCTTTCCAGTTTTTCTCTCATGGCAATAAAGACATATAATCCTCAATGAGGGACCTTGGGAATTCAATGGTTTCTTGCTACAGTTCAAGTAGTTTAAAGGTGATTATAACCATCTGAAGTTGAGCTCAACAATGTGGGATTCTAGCTTAAGGTATGTGACCTTCCCATGAAGGAAAAAATGTATTCTTTTACTGAATTCTTGGGCTCAAAGTTAGGAACATTTGTAGACGTTGTTGAGGAGGATATTCTTGCTCCTTCAAATTATCTCAAAATTAGGGTTGACACGGATGGCACGAAACCTTTAAGAAGGGGGGCTAAGGATTAATGTTAACCACAAACCTAAACGGATTATTCTAAAGTATGTTAAGCTATTAGATTTTTTCTATGCTTGCGGATTAATGGGCCACATATACAAAGGTTATAGCATGTATGACCCTGGTGTGCAAGAATGGCAGATATAATATGGTCCTAAGTTATGTGGCTCACCTGTGAAACGCAAATAAAAGGGGAGGGATAAGGAGTGGGACAAGGAACTTCAAACATTTCTTGAATTAAAAGGTGGGGATAGTGTTGCTTGGGTAAGGATTAAGATTGGGACAAACAAGACCGAGGAGAGGATTGTTTCGGCAACCCTTAATCATGTAATGTCTAATATGATTGTTGATTTTACAAGTGGAGTGGCTACAAAGAGGAAATCATCTGATATAAAAGGGGAAATCATTGCAAATGCAGAGGTCAATGTTGACCAATCTCACAAGTCACCATGAAAATTCTATGTTGGAACTGCAAAAGGTGTGTGTTTGCACTAAAATTATGATAATTTTTACAATATTCCTTCATCTAATTTAGCTCCTAATAACTTGGATTTCGATATTTTTAATTGAGTTTTTATTATCTTGTAAGTCTTTCAATAAATTGGAAAAAATGTGAAAAAGCTAAGGAAAAGAATAATTGGGCCAAGTTGATTAAATCCAAACAAAACTTCTCAACCGAATCTCTCTTATGGCCCAAAAGAATACAAAAAGAAAACACAAAAATTAGGAGGAAAAAAATAGCTTTCCTCACCACGCACCTTGCACGCGACCACCCCCCTTAGTCCTCACCTTATCTCTCTCTCTCTCTCTCTCTCTCTCTCTCCGTCTTCCCAGGGACCCCGATAGAACCACCCTTCCATCTTCTTGATCTCTAACTCATTTCTCTCTCTCTCGCGACCTCGCACCAGACACAACTCACGCATCATTGTCAGTTCACCATCGTCATCTGCATCTAACTCACAACAAGCGCACACTACTGCCACACCACACCAGCGCAGCATTCATCACCATGGTCCACGCCATCTGTGAGATTGACGGCGAAGATGAAGCCGGTTCGAGTATAAAGGAAAGGGTAGCGACGGGGAGGAGGTAATCTAGGTCTTTAGGTTTTAATTTTAGGGTTTTAGTTAGCCTAATTCGAGTATTATTAATTTAGGATTTTATTTTGTTGGTTTGCTTTCTGATTTTGAATTTTTAGATATGTTTCTAGGGTGCAATTTCATGTATTTAAACATCAAATTCATCAGTTTCTTAGTAGAACTCAGTGATTTCTAGGTTTGAATTCATCCCTAGTCGATTCGATTTTACTTTTTTGCCTCCCTTTTTTGCGCTCCGCTGTCTATGGAAACCATGTTAATGGCATTTCCGCCATCTTGGTGAGCGTTGAAGCTTGGTTGTGGCACGACCTGAGGTGCCCTGTTCTTGCTTTGTTCATTTTGCTTTTGATTCATCAAAATCTGGGTAAGCCAACTAGTTCATATGCATTTTTGGTTTACTCAGTTGCTGCCTCCCTCCCCTGTTTATCTATTTCAATTCCGGCTACTTCCTCTGTTCTTCTGGGTATCAATTAGACGCTTTTTGCTTGCCTTTGATTTTGGGTCGAGCTCTTGAAATTCAGCTAATGCCAGTGCTGGAGGTTTACATCCCCATGATTCAGTGTATGTTTCCCCTATCTGCCCCTTTCTATTTGATTTCATTTTGCCTAATTTATTTCCAATCTTAGTTTAATGGCTATTCTAAAGGGCAATGAGTAGGATCTCACAAATTCGATGCAGGTTTTATGGATGTAGTTCTTTGAGTTGGTTTGTTTAGTTGCTGGATTAACATTACTAATCATATTAGCCCATTGTGATCTTACCCTTTTCATTGTGCCATGATGATGCAGGTTTAGTGGCTACTTTGTTTTATTTATTAACTTGGTGAACTCTTTGATTAACATAATGTTGTTAGTTCAGTTTTGTTTCGTGACCATTTAAAATTTATGATTTTAATTGTTTATGGTTTTAACTAGTTTAGAATGATGCTAGACTAGTTTATTTTCATAATTAGTGACCTTATTCTCATCTTCATCCTTGAGGAGACGACCCGTAAGTACTACGACAAAAGTCATTCGCTTGCGGCTCTTTATTTTTCACTCAAATTTCTCGTACAAGTTTTTTACACCGTTGCCGGGGATGCTAGGATGAGATTTGGGTCATTTTTTGGGTTGTTTTGTTATTAGTTGTACATGGTTTATCTTGCTTTCTTTATTTCATTATTAGTGTTACTTAGCTTAGTTTATTTCTTGAAAAATAAAAAAAATAGAAAAGGCTAAAATTGGAAATAAAATTGGAGAAATTTTGAAAACCCCTAAAAATTAAAAAAACTTGAAAAATTTTAAAAGCAAATGGCAAGTTTCTTTTTCCCTCAATTTGAGCATGAAATATTTTGGTAATATTTGAGTAGATTGAATGACTTTCGGACTCAATGTGTTGATCGATATTTTGAGAAATGAAAAATTTTCCAAGTGATCTTTAAGGGTCTTAATAATGAATATTAGGGTCATGTTGAGACTATGTACCTCAGGAGTTTGGGATGTTTATTCACTAAGATTCCTGATGAAATTTGGAATTTCTTTGAGTATTTGGCTCATGATATGTGGGAGTATGACAATGCTAGAGAGACTTTTAGTCACCCCATTCCTAAGCCTTATATGATGCATTCTACACTTTTAGATGAGAGTCAATATGGGGGCATATCTTACGAGCACTCTCACACTCCATGTGCTCCTGTTTCATGTGATTATTGTTATTCCTTTGACCATGATGTTGATACTTGTCCATTGCTTGGTAGACCACACAAATTAGAGGCATTGACTACCTTTAATGTGGACATTTACTTGTAGAGTTTACTCAAGACTGACAATAGTTTAGACTCTCCTACACCTAAGGTCAGGACTTGCGAGGACTTTGGTGTTAGGCAAAAGGCATCGATTCCTTTAGGGCATGGTTTTCATCATGATACACCCTCTGATGACCCGAGGAAGCGAGTGATCCCTTATCACCTTTAGCACTCGCACTCTCCCTAGAGTTTAGCATAGTTAGTGACCACCCCAAGGGTAAGTCTAATTGTTCATCACTCATCTCTTCCTTCGGCTTCCTTAGGAGAGCTCGAGGAAGGAGATGGATTTAAGACCGATGTTAGTTTTGATGATTAGTGTGACATATTAGTTGAGTCAGAGGATACATTCATTGAGGAGTATTCTTTTGATGAGCCTTTTGATGTAGAGTTTAGTGAGGTTTCACCTCACATGGAGTTTAGTGGTTCCATTTCTGATGAGTTTTGCCCTGACTTAGCTGCCACACCTTCTATTTCACCCCTTTCTTCTTCCCTCCTCATTCTTTTCCCTTCTTTAGACATTCCCGAGTCTACTTTTGTAGAGCTTGAGATTTTTGTGCTTGCCAGTCCTCATTTAGATCAGACTCTTGATGATAGTGATAGAAAGACTTGAGGATCACTTTTGAGATGTTGGATTTCATTTGGATCATTCAGACTACTCTCGATGGCTTATGTCTTCATATAGTCACATCATTATTAGCCCATTGACTTGTGCATCTGATATTCCATATATACATCTCTCTTTTGATTGGGCTGAGAGCTTTGATAACCTCAAGAGAGCCATGACTTTCATTCCTTTTATGCAATTTATTTGTGTTATACCTCATGTTTCTAAGTACTTTCATTTATGTAAGGAATGTGCCTGCATGTTTGATAAGCTACTACGAGCATTGGTCGGTCTTGATGAGCAGTAGCTTGTGAGTTGAGATGGAGCGGTTGATGCTCCATGGACCTCATCGACATCATTTGAGTGAGGTATTAGTTTGGGTACAATGAGTACCCAACCTGGTATGATCGTTCCACCTCTTCCCTACTCTTCTTTTTCGTTTCTTTTCTTTCTTTTTGTACATAGTTGTAGATATTTAGGATTGTGATTGTATGGATAATCAATCCTGAGGAGAAACTTGGGATTTGTTGAGCCGAGTTGGCAATGATCACCCTTGGTTATGTTATGTGTTTTGCTATTGCTTGTGTATTTCATTTTGTGAATACTTGTTAGCTATGGATATCTAGACCTGTGAATAATTGTGGATATCTAGGATTGTTTTTTTTTATATGTTTTAGTTGTGTGTTTTGTGAGATTTTGTTTTGTGAGATTTTGTTTTTCTTTGGTTTTGTTTTTGTTTCATAGTTTATTTTTGTTTCCTTTTCGGTGTTTTACTGGTTTTGTTTTTGTTTGCACTTTGTTTTTCTTTTCTTTTGAGTCTTAGTTTGTTTTAGGTTTGCTATTCTTCTGTCTTTTATTTTGTGGTTTCGTGTTTATGTTCGGTATTTTTGTTTGTTTAGAATGTTATATTGTGTTTTGTGTATTGGTCGTACATTTTTTGTAAGTATGTGATTAGTGCTTTCTTTTTTGTTCCATTGGTTTTATATTTTGTTTTTCTTTAGTGTCTTGTTTCGTTTGAGGTTTCTTTTTGTTTTGCTTTGTATTTAGTAGGTTCTTGATCTTATTTTTATTTTGGTGATTATGTGTGTTTTAATCTTGCTTTAGTTTTGGTTTTGTTTTGGTTTTGATTTTGTTTTGTTTTAGAGTTGGTTTTGTCTTTTGCTTTCTTATGTGATTTTGATTTTGCTGATTTAGTTTTTAGTTTAGTTTTGAATTTTTGGTGGTGTCCTAATTTGTACATACCTATAAATTCATATTGGTTTACAGTTGTATAGCTTATATAATTGCTTTTTAGCACCTTAGCTCCCACAAGGGGGACATTATGGAATTTTGGTGCGGGAGTGAGGTGTCCATTTGTATTTATTTTTTGAAATTTTTGAAAAACTCAAAAAGATATTTCTTTTTCTTTGGGGTTTAGTGTTCTTTATTTGGCAATTGTGATCCAATGTGGTTAGATTATTGAGTTATATTTGAATAGAGTTTTCATGATTAGATGTCTAGCTGAGCAGGTAGATTCAATTTTCATAATAACCTCATCTCATATGTACAATTTTGTGCCTACCTTGCTCATTTTACTATCAATTCTTAAGGTCCTATTGTTAAGTTGGCGTGTGAATTTTTTATTTATCGAAGTTGCCTTCTATGCTCTAGAAAAATGTGAAAAATGAAAAAAACAAAGAGAAGAAAAAAGAACAAAAGTCTAAAAATCACACATTTGTTTAGAAATAAAATAATTGCACAATCAAATAAAGCCCCTTTTTGGGGAAAGCCCGAATATTTGTAAATCAGGCTGGATTAGAGTGTGTGCATTATTATTCTTGAAAAAAGGAAAAAAAAATGAAGCAAATAAGGCAATGAGGCAAAGAAACGGGGATTGTATCGATATTAGCAACTTGATTCATAAGGATTGATATACATTTCTACATGCATCAAGGTGTACATATCATTGCATATTGTGTATGGGTTGAAAAAAGAGAGTCTGGATGCTTCTTTTGACTTAGTCATCTCTGAGTGTACATTCTATTTGTATACACTTTGGTGACTTGGTTGTTAGGGTGTTGCAATTACCTAAGTCGTATACATGATTTCCCCATTAATTGTATATATGTTCATGTTTTGAAAAAACCAAGAATATTTTCCTTTATTTTTGAAATGATATTCGTGGGTGCTTTACTAGAAAACCCTAACTAGACCCCTTTGAAAAACTGGGTGGTTTAAAGGGCTTATTACGTACGCTAAATGTAGCCGTGATTCCTACGAAAGTGAATTAGGATTTTCTTTTTCTTATTTTCCATTTCTTTTTAGGTAGTTTAGTTGTTTTACTCGAGAACGAGCAAAATCTTTGTGTAACGGTATTTGTTTGCACCCAAATTATGATAACTTTTGTAATATTTCTACACCTAATTTAGCTCCTATAACTGTGATTTCGAGATTTTTAATTGAGTTTTTATTATCTTGTGAATCTTTCAATAAATCGAAAAAAAGGTGAAAAAATTGAGAAAAAGAATCATTGGGCTAAGTTGATTAAATCTCCAAAATTCCTCAACCCAATCTCTCTCATGACCTTAAAGAAAAAAAAAGGAAAACAAAAATTAGAAGTAAAAATCGGCATTCCTCATCACGCGCCTTGCAGCATGTGACCACCCCCTAGTCCTCACCTTCCCTCTCTCTCTCTCTCTCTGTTTGCTCAGGGACCCCGATAAAATCCTCCATCCATCTTCTCTGTCTCTAACTCATCTCGCTCTCTCGACCTCGCACCAAACGCCACTCACGCATCATCACCAGCTTACCACCATCATCCTCATCCAATTCACAACCAGCGAACACCTCTGCCACACCACGTCAGCGCAACATTCATCGCCACCGTCCACGCTATTTGTGAGATTGATGGCCAAGATAAAGCCGATTCGAGTACAAAGGAAGGGTAGCGGCAAGGAGGAGGTAGTCTATGTCTTTAGGTTTTAATTTTAGGGTCTTTAGTTAGTTTAATTCAAGTATTAGTAATTTAGGGTCTCATTTCATTAGTTTACTTCAGATTTTGAATTTTTAGATCTGTTTCAGCAATTTCATGTATGAGCATCGAATTCATCAGTTTCTGAGTAGAACTTAGTGATTTCGGGTTTGGCTTCATCCCTAGTTGACTCGAATTTGCCGTTTTCCCTCCCTTGTTTACGCTCCTCTGTCTCTGGAAGCCATTTTAATGGCGTTTCCACCATCTTGGTGAGCGTTGAACTCGGTTGTGGCACCGGTTGAGATGCCCCGTTCTTGCTCTGTCTATTTTGCTTTCGGTTCATCAAAATCTGGGTAGGCCAACTGGTTCATATGTGTTTCTAGGTTACTCAGTTGCTGCCTCCCTCCCTTGTTTATCTATTTCGAATCTAGCTACTTCCTCTGTTTTTCTGGGTATCAATTGGATGCTTTTTGCTTGGTTTTGATTTTCGGTTGAGCTCTTGAAATTCAGCTAATGTCATTACTGGAGGTTTGCATCGCCATGATTCCTATTAGTTGAGGCCCGACGGTCACAAATCAGCTACCCTAGACCCTAGTTGTTCCTTCCCATTACCTATAAAAGGAGGATTGGGAGGGTTAGCCAAAATACACACAAAAAGGAATAATTATACTCTACTCCCCTCCTCCCCACGGTTGCCCTACCATCATTGACGGGTATTCGGGTTTAGGACGTGGACATCTTCTAAGCGATTCTAGTAGCCGCTCGGGATTATTACTCGCGTGACTGGTATTCTTTATTATTGTAGATTATTACGAACAGTACGCTTCCACATTAAGGTTAGTCCTAATCTTTACTACAGTGGTATCAGAGCCAAAACTGTTCCGAATAGTCCCGATTGAAATATTATTAAAACTGATTCGATAAAAAGCATTTTTTTTTTGTTCGATTTGTTTAATTTTTGTAATTATGCAAACCGTACAAATTAAAAGCATGCTCCTTTGTACAAATTGCTTAATTTTCGTGATTATGCAAACCGTTAAAATTGAAAGCATGCTTCTTTGTTTATTTACTTTGCTTAACTTTGTGATTACGCAAATTGTTAAAATCAAAAGCATGCTCCTTTGTTTAATTTGCTTGATTATCGTAATTGGGCAGACTGTTGAGAATCCCGAACATACTCATGCTTTTATGATGCTTAAAATGAATTAAAGGTTGCAGATTTAATTGAATAAAGACCCGAATATGTCTACACCCTCAATCTGCCTTGATAACATGATATACAGCATGCCCATATTGATCTCTGATTACATGATTCGTGTATAACATGCCCATAGATGCATACAGTAATTATGCTAAGCATGCTCCAATGCAAAGACTGTTATTTTTTTTTTTTTTTGATTAATTCGGTCATGAACATAGGGGGGAAGGAAGAAAGGGCTTTTGAGACCCGAAACCCTAACCCTAAGAGCCCCCCTTACCCGAAAATCCTAACCCTAAATTCCCCCTGCCTGAAACTCGACTTCGCCCAAAGATAAATCCAAACAAAAAAAAAGGGAGGAATTGGAACCATACCCATCAGAAAACGCCGCGGAGGGGTGGCGCGTGACTGTCACGCGCCGCCAACGAAGGTCGTTTCACGATCTTCTTCCTCCCATAGCCCCTTCTCATCGCCGATCTACGCAACCTTGCGAAAAAGAAGGCGAAAAACACCGTTTTAGGGGGCGCGTGAGACCACGCGCTACAGCCTCAGTGGCGCGTTTGGCGCGTGGGCACCTTCCCTAGGATCAGATCAGGCCGATCTACACCTCAGTACCCTCAGTTGTCGTCGGTTTAGCGTAGATCAGGGCTCAAAGGGGTCGGCGGTGGTTTTTGCATTACTTGGGTATTTTTTTTGGGAAAAACGACAACGGCGGTGGTGGCTGCCGTGGTCACGACGACCTGTGCCCAGAAAGGAGCTTCGTGCTCCTGGCTATGGCGTCGAGAGATTTCGAGAGCCAGAAAGGTAAAAGATGGGCAGAGAGGTCGAGAAGAGTGGAGAGAGAATTCAGGCAGAGGGGAACCAAAGCAAAGAGAGCCTTGGGTCAGCCTTTGGGGAAGGGGGGTTAATCTTACTCAGACATAAAAGCCGCCCCCCGTTTCTTCAATTTTTTTTGGGTCCGTTTTATTTTTTGGCCCAAATTACTTGACCCGAAAGATAGAACCTCATTTGTTCGGCCCTGAAATATTTTTTCTTATAATATGGGCCGATTTTTATTTTTGGGTTTGAACTGTTTCAAATTTGGGTTATTGAATATTTGCTCTCATGTTCATATAAATTTGTTTTATATGTTGGAGATGGTCATTATTATCATTAATTATGGTATGATATTTTGAGGTTGATTATATAAACTTTGCGTTATATATATATATATATATATATATTTACATATGTATAGTTGTGTTAAATGAATTAGTTTCATAAATACTAAATACATATTTACGTAATCAAAAGTGGATGTCTTCGTGATATTCATTAAATTAAAATGTTAATTAGTTTGACAAAAACATGAAATTCTATAAGATTAATAATTAAATTAAACAAGCTCCAAAATTCGCAAAATGTACGTGATGATTATGAGCTTGGCGAAATTTTCGAACGTATATTGTGAACGATGGGGCTTTCTAGGTAATTTAATTATTAAACAATATGTCTAACAGATAAAATATACTTTTCAGATATGGCAGCTAGAAACATGATAGGTTGTATGCAATCAGATGACAAACTAGATGGTTCGAACTATGATATTTGGCATCTGAAAGTCCAGTTTTATCTAAACAATGATGATATGCTGGATCTCTTAACCTCCTCCATGGCTCCTCCTGCGGAAAAAGATGAACAAGGTAGAGATACTACTGCAATTGAGCAGTACAAAGAAAACCTAAAAACATACCAAGCATGGTTCAAACGTGATCGTTCTGCACGCTACACTATGCTGTCTTGCATGCGGGACGATCTTCTGGGAGAGTTTGAACGCTTCCACACTGCTAAGGACATGTGGATGCAGCTTAAAATCAGGTTCGGGCAGACATCTGCTACAAGGTTACGTACCTTGCAGCTGAAATGGATGCAATATACTATTGACTCCAGTCGTAGTATCTCTGAGCACCTTCGAACTATGAGTGCTATGGTTTGAGACCTTAAGGCTGCGAGGCAAGAGGTTTCTGAGCAGGAACAGGTCCTGAATGTGATTAGGGCTCTTCCGAATGACAATGAACATTGGAAGAGTTTTAAAGTGTTCATGGCACACAGTGAGCACATCAACACTTTCGAGGCAATCTCCAAACACCTCGAGATGGAGGAAGAGCGCTTAAAGCTATATGCGCCTCCTAGTGTGGCATTCGTTGCCAAAGGATTGGGGCCCAAGGGCAGGAAATCTTACCGTGGTAAGAAATCTAAAAAAGGCCCCCGTCCTCCTCAGAACTCTCGTTCCAATGCTGGTACTGCCAAGAAGCATAAAGCTAAGGGCAACGGAGCTAAGGATATAGCACGTGTGAAGTGCTATAACTGTGGAAAGAAGGGTCATTTCGCTCGGGATTGTCCTAAGCCAACCAAGACACGGGGGCAACCAAACACATAGTTCAGGATAGAGCTGGATTCGTGGAGTTCCACCGTTACCCGGTGGGTTCACGAACTGTCGTACTGGGGAACGGCAGCGAAGAAGATGTTCTTGGAGTAGGAACATACCAGCTCAGACTCCGTGGAGGAAACAAGTTGTTCCTTCATGACGCTCTCTATGCACCTGGGGTGCGATGTTCCTTAGTTTCTTATGTTTCTTTAGTAAGATTAGGTTTCACTTTTGATTTTCGTCCAGACGGTTTAGATTTGTTCTACAATGGCAATTTGTTTGGCCAAGCAACTTTGAAAGGAGATTTCATTGTTTTAGATTTGGATTATAACTATAATAATATATCCTCTGCTTATGTTTCTTATTTTGACTCTAATTCTGAATCTGTTAAGTGGCATGCTAGACTTGGCCATGTGGGCCAAGATAGGATAAACAGGCTAGCTAAAGAAGGTTTTCTAGACCGACTCACTAGGGTTAAGTTACCTAGGTGTGAGTCATGTTTAGCTGGAAAGGCAACAATAAAGCCTTTCGGTAAGGTCAGGAGAGCATATAGTCCCTTAGAGTTAATCCACTCAGACATATGCGGACCTATGAACGTCAAAGCCCGACATGAGGCTATCTATTTCATTACTCTCATAGATGATTATTCACGATATGGGTATGTGTACCTATTATCTCATTGCTACGAGGCACTTGATGTATTCAAACGCTTCGTAGCAGAAGTAGAGACTCAATTGGAACGTAGGGTTAAGATCCTTCGAACTGATCGATGTCGTGAATACCTCTCTGATATGTTCAAGGAGTTCTGTGAGGAAAAAGGTATACAAAGACAGCTAACGATTCCACGCACCCCACAACATAACGGTGTTGCGGAGCGTAAGAATCGTACATTGCTTGACATAGTCAGGTCAATGATGGTACATGCTAGCCTCCCAATCAGTTTTTGGGGGGATGCACTGCTTACGGCAGCCTACATACTCAACCGTGCGCCAAGCAAGAGTATACCTGCCACACCATATGAGTTATGGTTTGGTAAAAAGCTATCCTTGGATCATTTGCGTCCATGGGGTTCGGCCGGCTATGTGCATAACCCAACCCACAAACATGGAAAACTTGGTCCAAGAGCCACCAAAATGATGTTCATTCGGTACCCTGCACAATCAAAAGGATATGTAATGTACGGGGAACATCCAAATGATGGCATGACAGAAATAGACTCCCGCAATGTCGATTTTCTTGAGGATGAGTTCCCGACCATTGGTGAAGTCAAGAAGGATGTCGAATTGTTTGAATTATAGCAAAACATCCCACCATCGTTCGGTGAGGGGGAGAATTTGGATTCTAATCAAGTCACCGAAGATGGTATGCCTTCCCCATCCAAAGGAAATGGGGGAAACTTGCCTGCCCAGGAAAATGAGAATCGTTCTTAATCTCCTGTACATGAGGAAAGTGACTCTGTGAGGGAGATCCGTCCTCAATTTCCAGTTTTCGAACATGCATTTAGCCCACATGTTCGGGACCCCATGCCCCAAAGGGACAGTGGGAGCAACTCTCCACATGTTCAAGGTCCCACACCCCTTAGAGAAAGGGGGAGTGATACCTTGCCCAGGCAAGCGAACAATGAAGGCCCCAGGCCCCGAAGGAGTGAGCATGGAAGAATTCCTCGACGATATTTCCAAATTGAAGAGGAAATATTCCTATGCACTCCCTTGGAAGTCGAGAAGCCTACCTTTTACCAAGAAGCACTTGACTCACCAAGCCACAAAGAGTGGATGAATGCCATGAAGGATGAAATGGACTCGATGGCAAGAAATAAGGTTTGGGAACTTGTTGATCTTCCACCCCAGCGTAAGTCTATTGGAAACAAGTGGGTTTTCAAGATAAAACATCGGGCAGATGGATCGATCGATAAGTTCAAAGCCCGTTTAGTGGCAAAAGGGTTTACACAAATTGAGAGTGTAGACTATGAAGAGACATTGTCTCCTGTGGTGAGATTTGCCTCTATTCGCCTATTCCTGGCCATGGTTGCCCATTTGGACTTAGAGTTATTCCAAATGGACTTAAAGACTGCTTTCCTTAATGGCAGCCTTGAGGAAGAAATCTATATGGACCAACCCATTGGTTTTGTATCAAAGGGACAAGAGGACAAAGTATGTCGTCTTAAAAGGTCCATATATGGTCTTAAGCAGTCTTCCAGATCTTGGTACTTAAGATTCCATGAAGTCATAACTTCGTTTGGCTTATCCATGGTTTCGGAGGACCATTGTGTGTATGTCAAAAGATCAACCGGGGGGATCATGTTGTTTACCCTATACGTTGATGACATACTATTGGTTGGGAACAATTTGGAGATGATTGAAGCCACTAAGAGGTGGTTATCCTCTGTCTTTGAGATGACGGATATGGGTGAAGCCAGGTATGTCCTAGGCGTGGAAATAATAAGGAATCACCCTAAGAAGCTTTTAGGTATGAGCCAAGAGGCATATATCAAGAAAGTCTTAGAACGATTCCGTATGCATTATTCCAAACCGGTAGACACTCCAGTTGAGAAGGGTTTAACCTTGAGCCTCGATCAATGCCCAAAAACAGACAAAGAAAAGAAAGCCATGAGCAATGTCCCCTACGCTAGTGCTGTAGGAAGCTTAATGTACGCCATGTTATGTACATGACCGGACATATGCTTTGCGGTTGGTCTGGTAAGTCATTACCAAAGCAACCCAGGACAAGCTCATTAGCAAGCAGTTAAGAGAATCATGCGTTACCTTCGTGGTACAACCGACTTGGTCCTATGCTATCAGGGCGGGGACCTTAAGTTGAGAGGATACTCAGATGCCAATTGGGGCGGTGACCCGGATGAGTCCAGGTCAACCTCAGGATATGTGTTCACCCTGAGTGGGGGAGTCATATCATGATGCAGTAAGAAACAAGACTGCATAGTTCTGTCAACCATGGAGGCAGAATATGTCGCATGCAGCCTAGCCACGCAGGAGGCAATGTGGCTTAGGAGCTTCCTCCAGGACCTCAACTTCACTCCGAGAGCTGATGATCCTATAGAGATGTTATGTGACAACACAGCTGCCATCCAGTTCGCTAAGGATCCGAAATTTCATCGGAAAACCAAACACATCAAGAGGTGTTATCACTTCGTGCGAGACGCCATAAAGACAAAGGAGGTTGCCATCAAGTATATACCCACCAACAAGATGATTGCTGATCCATTAACTAAGCCAATTCCTAGAGATGCATTCAAAGCACATACATTGAGTCTAGGACTTTGCAGAGTTTAGTTTTTGGATAAAATCTTGTTATATATAACCGATACGTTCTTCATGTAAAAGGCATTTATGAAATAAAGGATAAGAGTTCTTTTCTAAATGCTTTGCGACTTATCTGTTAGACATGTTGAAAGAAAGTCACAGGCTTCTGATTGGCCTAGTCACACAGGCAATCGCCCCGATGCTTGAATAGCGGGCGGGATGAGACGTAATCATATTGGCACTAGGTGTGCAATATTGATAACTTATAACGTATGAATGAGAAATAGTCGCCCTAGTAAGTCTAAGATGAGACTCGAGGAAGTCGAATATGAGACATGATGTCATATTGAAGCCTCAAAAGCCGAATCTTGAGTGTTAAGATTAGCATTCAGTATGTTAATCTAGTGGCTCACGTTAGATTTTTTGGTTGAAAATCTAGACTGATGATTCGCATGGCATATAAGGTGACGATCCCAAGAAAGTGGGAGCTATGTTATGACACGCATTTCATACTGTGTGTGCTTAAAAGACGACCATATACGGAGTGACAACTGACCTCCCTATCTCTTGTCACTGTGTGACCCTGTAGGCGAGAACCCTTTTGACTTAAAGTTATGATACGAAATCAAAACTTAATGTAGCTACTTTAATGTGTTTTTCAAGAACCACGATGTATTCGGTTCAGTGAGGACATATTAGGAAAGCTGTTGAGTTATGATGTAGTATCATGAGTGTTTAAGGAAAAGTCTATCTGTCATCACCAATATCAGCCCGGGCGATTATACTAAGTGTATAATCAAAATGATATATCATGGCATAAAGGGATTAGGAATGCCACTGCTGATGTTTAGGATGACTTGAGGTATCGCATTCTGTGAAAACGCTATGTTAATTAGATAGTAACTTAATATAGCGCTATTTGTTATTTCCGGTCGCACGTCCTATTCCCAGTATGACGTGTGAGGAGGGATGGTTCATGGAGAGCATGTGAGTTTGCGGCCTTTGTGGCCGAGTGGGAGCTGTTGGACGGGCCTATTAGTTGAGGCCCAACGGTCATAAAGCGGCTACCCTAGACCCTAGTTGTTCCCTCCCATTACCTATAAAAGGAGGATTGGGAGGGTCAGCCAAAATACACACAAAAAGGAACAATTATACTCTCCTCCCCTCCTCCCCACGGTTGCCCTACCATCATTGACGGGTATTCGGGTTTAGGACGTGGACATCTTCTAAGCGACTTTAGTAGCCGCTCGGGATTATTATTCGCGTGACCGGTATTCTTTATTATTGTGGATTATTACGAACAGTACGCTTCTGCATTCAGGTTAGTCCTAATCTTTACTACACTTTCGGTTCATCAAAATCTGGGTAGGCCAACTGGTTCATATGTGTTTCTAGGTTACTCAGTTGCTGCCTCCCTCCCTTGTTTATCTATTTCGAATCTAGCTACTTCCTCTATTTTTGTGGGTATCAATTGGATGCTTTTTGCTTGGTTTTGATTTTGGATTGAGCTCTTGAAATTCAGCTAATGTCATTACTGGAGGTTTGCATCGCCATGATTTAGTGTTTGTTTCTCCTGTCTTCTTCTTTGTGTTTGATTTCATTTTGCCTAATTTATTTCCAATCTCAGTCTAATGGCTACTATAAAGGGCACTGAGTAGGTTGCCACAAATTCGATTCAAGTTTAATGGATGTAGTTCTTTAAGTTGGTTTGTTTCGTTGCTGGATTGACATTACTGATGATATGATTAGCTTATTGTGTTCTTATCCTTTTTATTGTGCAATGATGATGTAGATTTAATGGCTACTTCATTTTATTTATTAACTTAGTGAACTCTTCGATTAACATAACATTGTTAGTTCAATTTTGTTTCGTGACCACATAGAATTAATGATTGTAATTATTTATTGTTTAAATTGTTTTAGAATTATGATAGATTAGTTTATTTTCATTGTTAGTGAGCTTAATCTTATCGTTGTCCCTAAGTAGACGACTCTGAAATACTACCACAAAAGTCGTACGCTTGCAGCTCTTTATGTTTCACTCAAAATTCTTGTATAGTGTAGCAACCCTCTACCAGTTCAAGCACTCCAGTTTTGGAGCAAAAAGCATGGCCCTGACATCATCTTCCTCTTTGAGATAATGTTAGTAGTGTGCAAGATGCACATATTAGGTGTTAAGTTTGGGTTTAAATACGCTTTTAGAGTCAACAATAGGGGGGTTAGGTGGATCGATGATGCATTGGAAAGAAAATTTGGATTTCGAGCTTCTAGTACTACAAACTATATTATGGGTGACATTATGGATGGTAATTAAACCACAATGCATTTCATAGGAATATACGCTGGCCTGAAGTTCAAAACAAATGGCGTACTTGGGAACTTCTTAAGGAAAGGGTCAATGATGTGTCTATACCTACCATTGTGGACGGATAATTTAATGAAATTTTATCTTTTAAAAACGAACGTGGCGGTGTTGATAGCGGACTACGTTTGATAGACAACTTTCATAATGCAATGCTCAATTGCAGTCTTCGATATTTAGGATGTTCAGAGAACCAATTTGGTTTTATGTCAGGCAGGTCGATCACTGAGGCGATTCACCTCCTCAGAGGGCTCATAGGCTTGTTCAGGGATAGAAAGGTGGATCTCCATATGGTGTTCATTGACCTAGAGAAAGCGTATGATCGAGTCTCGAGGGAGGTATTGTGGAGGTGTTTGGAAGAGAAAAGGGTGTCACCCGCGTACATCCGTGTAATCAAGGATATGTATGAGGGAGAGCGGACGCGTGTTAGGATACCGGGAAGGGTCTCTAACAACTTCGCTGTTAGTATGGGCCTACATCAGGGCTCCGCCCTAAGCCCATTTCTTTTCACTTTAATTATGGATGAACTCACTAAAGGAATCCAGGACGAGGTGTCTTGGTACATGTTATTTGCAGATGACATCATTCTTATCGATGTGACCAGGTTGGAGAGTTGGAGGCATACGCTGGAAGTTAGGGGTTTTCAGTTAAGTAGATCAAAAACGGAATACCTCCATTGCTGTTTCAGTGGTAGGATAGAAGAGGGGGGAGAAATCACACTGGATGGGAGGGTGATACCAAAGGTCGCTAAATTTAAGTATCTGGGCTCGATCATTCAGCAAAATGGGGATATTGATGAGGATATTAGCCAGCGGATAAGAGTGGGTTGGCAAAAGTGGAAGTCAGCGTCAGGGGTACTATGTGACAAGAGAATGCCCATAAGATTGAAAGGCAAAGTATATCGGATAGTAGTTAGACCGGCTGTCCTCTATGGATCGGAGTGTTGGCCTCTAAAGAAGACGCAGGCCCAAAGGTTGATGGTAGCTGAGATGAGAATGATCAGGTGGATGTATGGTTTTACGAGATTGGACAGAATTAGGAATGGAGTAATCAGGAGCTTAGCTGAAGTGGCCCCCATAGAGGAGAAGATGAGGGAATCGAGGCTCAGATGGTTCGGCCATGTAAAGAGGAGAAGTGTGGCCGCCCTAGTGCGGAGGTGCGAGATGATGGTCCCCTGGTGGAAAGAGAGGGAGGGGTAGACCGAAGAAGAGCATAGAGGAAGTGGTTAGAGAGAACCTGAGAGTTACCGGTCTGACGGAGGACATGGCTCAGGATAGGAGGTTGTGGCGGGATAGGATTAAGGTCTCTGATTGCAGGAGACTGGCCGCGTAGGTGGTAGTAGCTTCGGTGGGGTGGGGCGAGTAGGGTTTTGGTGTGCTTGTCTGCAGGTCGTGCTTTTCTAGGATGTGACTGCATCTAGCGCCCCTGGTTGGTTGAGGTATGTCTCTGCTCCTTGTTTAGTTTGCTCTCCGGCCCATTTTCTCCTCCTTGGTTTTGGTTTGCAATCGTTTTCTCTTTAAACCTTTTTTAAAAAAAAGAAAAAACTATTTTGTGGGTCTTAAGGAATCAACCTCTCTATGGGTAGGAATACCGGTAGGGGTAAAGTTGCCTACAGCTGGATCTCCCCAGACCCCGTGAAAGCGAGATCCACACTGGTAGTTGTTGTTGTTGTTGTTGTTGATATTTAGGATGTTTGAGAACTTGGTACCCATGGAAAAGGGGAAGGTGAAAGAATGTATTTGTATGAAAGGCTTGACCGCTTCATGCCTAATGATAGGCAAACTACTGAATTCCCTAATGCATACGCAAAGCATGCAGTTAAACATAAATTGGACCAAGCGCCTATTATTTTGAGAACAGAGAGGCCTAAGAACTTGCACTTGCGAGCGACAAAATCATTTCAATTTGAAAATGGGGGTGGAGGATGATGAATGGGAGTAACTTATCAAACAAGTTTGGGCGTAACATCCAGGAGTTCCTATTTAGGATGTGATAACGTTTGCTTCAATTCTACGCGAGTGGAGTTCAAGGAAATTTGGACACATTGATGGATTTTAGATATGAAACAAGAACCCACGTTGTTGCAGAGTAAGTCGGCCCATTAGAGGAACCTTGATCAGTGTCAGGTGCGGCAGAGAAAGCTTGATGAGTTACATTGAAAATATGAGTAGCAATGGTTCATGAAAGCACTAGTGCATGAGCTTAAGGACGAGGATCACAATGTCCTATATTTCCATCACAAAGTAGCCTAGGGAAAGAGGAAAAACTCGATTCAAAGTATCATGGATGATGGTGGCAGTTGGGTCTATGAAAGGGATCATTGAGGTCGTTATGGATTACTATGCCAAGCTCTTTCAGTCTAAAAAATCCAGCTGATTTTAAGGCAGCTTTGCATGGCGTTTCTAGTATGGTTTTAGACCACATAAATGCAGAGTTGACTCATTGGTACAATAGTGAAGAAATTAGAATGACACTCTTCAAGATGCATCCCACTAAGGCTCCAGGCCCTAATGGTATGCATGGATTTTTTTTATCAAAAGTATTGGCATATGGTGGGCTTTATTGTCATCTCTCTTGTCAGGGCTATTCTGTCTGGTAATTTGTTCCTTCTTGATATCGATAAGACTCTAATTCCGTTGTCCAATAAAAGAAATCTCCTGTTAGTGTTGCTGAGTTCCGGCCCATTAGTCTCTACAATGTTCTATACAAGATTGCATCCAGTACGTTCGCTAATAGGCTTAAGTTAGTACTACCAATCCAGTCTTATAATCAGAGTGGTTTTGTGTCAGGACAGTTAATCACTGACAATGTACTGGTGGCTTTAGATATCTTTTACGCCATGAAATCCAAGTCTAAAAGTAGGAAATGGATTATGACAGTAAAACTGGATATGAGTAAACCCTATGATAGATTGGAGTAGAGCTTTTTACAGGTTCGTATTAAAATGGGTTT
Source organism: Carnegiea gigantea (assembly GCA_029747015.1). Taxonomy (NCBI): domain Eukaryota; kingdom Viridiplantae; phylum Streptophyta; class Magnoliopsida; order Caryophyllales; family Cactaceae; genus Carnegiea; species Carnegiea gigantea. The sequence continues at coordinate 173,865 of JAKOGI010000823.1, read as the reverse complement.
TGTTCAATCTTGGATGCGTATTATCATGAAGTGCATCTTTTCAGTATCCTATTCTTTTATTATTAATCGCCGATTGACAGTTTGTGGAAATATTGTTCCTAGTAGGGGTCCTAAACAGGGCAATCATATTTCCCCCTACCTCTTTATTCTTGTTACAGAAGCTCTTGCAGAACTTCTATTTAAGGCATTTTTGGAGAACAGTATTCAAGGCGCTAAGGCTAGTAGGAATGGACCCAAAGTTTCTCACATGTTCTTCGTTGATGACAGTTCATTCTTCACAAGAGTCACCCGACAAGAATGCTTAAAGATAATTGAGATTCTCAACCAAATATTTGGTTAATATATGAAAAAATACACCTGCAATGTATTTTCCAAATGAAAAAAATTATAATTTTTTGGGGTAACAACGGGCACGAAACATTATTTCGTAGTCGAGTCAACACAGAAAAATATTTTTTCAGTCTAAAAATTTTTTAATCATCAGTAATTACTAACACAAATAAAAAATTACATTAAAAACAAAATACGTAACTTAAATCAACTTTCCTACTTCATTCTACTCCATCCCACTTTTTCCCACTCTCGCCCACTTCTTTCCCCCTCTTCCCGCACTTAATAAAAATACCACTCCTACCCACTCCCACCGACTCCTTCCCCCCTTTTCCACTCCAACACATTCAACACCTTCAATTTTCCAACGGAAAGAACAGGGCCAAAGTGTTCATTCTTGAGGCCTCTTGCTAAATATATTGAAAAATACTTGCTGCTCTTTCATTGCATACATTTAGCACCATGCTTAGGTCCATTAATGTAGGGGTTGTTAGTACTAAACCTAATTTATACAATGTATGTGTGTCTAACGAATGGTGGATGGACTCTGATGCTTCTGTGTATGTTTGTGCTAATAAATGTTTATTTTGCTCCTATATATGACCCTATTGGTAGTAAAAATGTTTTTATGCATGCTTGACATATTGCATTTGTTTTAGGAGTGGATTGAGTGAAATTGGAATTCTTCTCTGGCAAGTTTCTTGAGTTAGAAAATGTGTATCGTGTTCTTAATATTAGAAAAAATCTTGTTCGTACTTCTTTGCCGAGCCAACATGGCTATAGCGTTCTTTTTACCTATAATACAGAGGTGGTTACTGGATATGGTTCATTTGTGTCTAACGGTTATTTGATTGATGGATTGTTTAAGCTTAATGTTGGTAGTCATAAGGTAAACAATGTGTTTGGTATCTCGTTATCTATTTCAAACGTTGAGTGTACTAATCCTTGGCATGGTAGACTCAGTCATCTCAACATAGAGTATATTAAACGTATGATGAACCTAGACCTTTTACAAGATCTTCTATTAATGTGAAAGAAAAATGTCAAGTATGTGTTCAGGCTAAATAACCTAGAAAATAAGTTGAAAAGAATATGAAGTTCCTTGAGTTGATTCAAAGTGATAGTTGTGAGTATAATGGTGTTTTGACTTGTGATGGTAAGAGATACTTTATTACCTTTATTGATGATTTTTGTAAATATTGCTATGTTTATTTCATTAATCACAAGTGCGATATGTCTGATAAATTTAAGGTATATAAAGCGAGGGTGAAGAATCAATTGGAGAAGAAGATCAAAATCTTACAATCTGACAGAGGTCGTGAGTACGCTCCAACAGAGATGGAAAATTTTTGTGAAGATCATGGGGTGATACATCAAGCGACACCTGAATACGCATCTCAATCTAATGAAGTTGTGGAGAGGAAAAAAAAATCAAACATTGACTGACAACGTTAATGCCATGTCGCTCAGTTTAGGTTTCCCTAATAGCTTTTGGGGTCAAGCATTATATTATGCTTGTCTTATTTTAAACAGAGTTCCTTATAAGAATTTTGATAAAACCCTCTATGAATTATGGAAGAACAGAAAACCTAATTTGAAATGCCTCAAAGTATGGGGGTGTTTAGGTAAAGTGCATGGTTCTGTTAATAAAAGAAAGTTGAGTCCAAAAATTGTTAATTTTGTATTCATTAGATATACCCCGAATAGTGCCACTTATACATTTTTTGTTATAAATTCTAAAGTTACTGAGATTTCTAATAATACAATTAGAGAATCTCGAGGCACTAACTTTTTTTGAAAATATTTTTCTTTTGAAAATAAAATTCCCTTGCAACCGGGCGAGTCTAGCCCTAATCCAAGTTTGAATTCTGGTTTTGAAAATAAAAGTGTGTTCCATTAAGAAGAAGTAAAAAGCCAAAAATTGCCAAGAACTTTGGTCTTGGCGTCTTTACTTAATCGAGGATGAGCCTAGGCAAGAGGAAGTGGTTGATCACCTTGATGCATATTCTCCTATTTCTAAGATCAGCACTATTAGATTGTTGATTGCTTTGGCTTCTATGTACAACTTGCATATTCATCAGAAAGATGTTAAGATAACATCTTTGAATGGAGATCTTGAGGAGGAGATTTACATGAATCAACTAGAAGGTTTTGTAGTCTATGGACAAGAGGGAAAGGTATGTAAGCTTGTAAATCCTTATGTGCACCAAAGCAAACTCCCAAACAATGGAATGAGAAGTTTGATTAGGTGATACTTTCCAATGGCTTTACCGTTAATAGTGACGGTCAATATGTTTATATGAAACAAGTTAATGGTACTCGCATTATTTTGTGTCCACATGTGGATGATATATTGATATTCAGCAATGATGTTGGTGTGACATTCATCACATTACGTTTGACAAGTATTGAGGCTGAATGGCAGAAAAATTTCTTGTATGACATTCGATTGTTGCATAAGCCTATATCTCTTGTGTTGTTGCATTGTGATTGCCAAGCTACTATAGCTAACGCAATGAGTAAAAAATTTAATGAGGAAAGGAGACACTTGAGAGTGAGACATAAATCTATCAGACATTTGATATCTTATGATGTGATTTCTGTTGACATTGTTAGGTCAAATAATAATGTTGCAGATCTACTTTCAAAGGGCTTGGCACATCAATGAGTTCTTGAAACGTGAAGGGGAGTGGGAGCGAAGCCCATAAATTAGTCACTATAGGGGACAACCATCTCCAGAGGTATGATGATCCCATGGATGGAGTTCAACGAGTACAAACGAAACTGATAGGTGAACATGAAAGAGCACCACAACTAAGCCAAAATTATGGGTCCCATTCCTATGGCGAGGCGCTCTTTGATGGCTGTGACAATTCTCAAGAATGAGTTACTTCTAACTCTTAATGACCTGAAGACATGATTTTGCGAAGTGGTGGTCAGAGGCCACTGTTGGAGGGTTCACCTAGTGGATCTGGTGTTGGGGTCGCTAGTATGGATTGGGCTATTGCCTAATGGCATCCATGAGACACGATACTGCACATGACCAAAATTACGCACCCTCGATCGGAACTGATGAACACTCATATTGTGTGTATGATGCGTAGAGATTTAGCTAACGGGACTTCAGTTTAGGACATTAGATCACCGTTTTCCTCAAGTTCAAGCTCATCTATACTAAGTGGAGGTTCAAACCAGAAGGTGCCTACATCGATTACACGAGATAAAGATGCTCTCTATTATTGTACTCTTTTGAGAAGTTACCTGATTTTTAAATCATGTGGGGGGAATGTAAGAATATTTATGACTTGAAATTCATATTTTCACTAAATTTATTGTATCTTATAAAATTATTTATCATTTGAAAGTCTTTAATGATTGATAAAGTTTTGGGAGAGTGCAAGTAGAGATTTTATCCCGTGTATTTATAAGTTGTTATAGTGGATCAAATATATAGTCTCCCATATTTTCTGCTAATACTTTTATTTGTTGTTAATGCTTTAACAGGGGGGCAAAGAGTATTAATATTCTTTCCTTTATATGAGAAGAGAATAAAGGCTTAGTGTACTATTCACTTTGGCTTTTATTGACGTTGGTGATTGTTAATAGCCGGATGGATTTTCTACGCATTGGGACTTTGAGAGGCTCAAATGTGGTTATTTTATATAATGATTCAAAACCCTTAATCATTCACCTCTCTTTGGAAAAAAAAAAAAAATCAGCCCGATCCTTGAGTCACAAAGTCTTATTATTTAATTGCTTGACAGATTTAGTCCTCTTGTGTTGCCATACTTTTTTTTTCAAGCAGCCTCAATTAAATTGTATTTCTTATCCATTAGTCACAACTCACTTTCTGTTTGGCGATTCTTCATATTGATATTGAAAAGTTTAGGTAAGCCTTCTATGATTTTAACTAATTTCTTTATTAGTTTTCTTAAATTAAATTCTCAATCTCAAAGTTTGATATGAAGTTACTGTTACTGTATTGATGTAAAGTATTATTTTGAGCATTGGTCTATTAGTCAATTCGGGGGACCTCTTGCTGCATCAAAGGATTCCGATGGGTTGTCGTGTCTCAGGAGAAGATCTCATTCAAATCAAAATACCAGTGCAGTGAGGGCATTTCTTCTCTTAGTAAAGCGAATGCGCTTCAACCTAGGCTACTTCTAAAACTAATCTCCATTATTTCTTGTTCCTATTAAGTTGTAATTTTTAGTTGTTATATTTTCATATATTACATGTAAAATTGTGGTGTATTATGTGATTGCTTGATTATAGGAAAAATCACTGCCAGGTACCCCACTTTGTGTGGAAATTATAACTAGGGGACCATGTTATTAGAATGTATTTAAAAGTACACAACATTCTGTGAAAACTATTTTAAGGAGACCATTCACTGTTTATATTTTTTTTAAGCCCTTAAACTTTTCATATTTACAAATCTACCCTCAACCCTTAAAAACTTACTTTCGAAAAATTGGAAAAAGTGTTTGTGGTTTTTTGCTCACTAATAGATCTCGTCATTCTCTTTCATCTGGTATCAAAGCCACGTGCACAAAAATAATTACGATTATTAAGCTAATTAATGACTAATTAAGCTAATTAACTGTGATTAGCTAAGATTAATACTTGAACCATCATCTACTTGCCCTGGTCCTAATTATTCACATATTGTCCACTCACCTAAAGGCAATATCTCATTAGCACCTCAATTAAACTATATCACTGATATAGTTTTAGAATTAAAAGTTGAATTAGTTAAAATTAAGACTAAACTAAAAGATCTTAAGAACCAGTTAACAGTTATTTATCTTTCTTTTATTAACGAAATTAGACATAGCGAAAAAGCTACTCCTAAAATTAGCACTCTTTTTCAGCATAAATATCCTTTTCAAAACCCAAAAAACAAAATTCCATTTCCTTTGCAAGAAATAAAAATCCAAAAAGAAGTAGGAGAACAATCTGGTGAAAAATCTACTGAAAGAAAAGAAAAAGAAGATGGAGTATAAACAACATTCCCTTGAAGAACTACAAAAAATGTTTGATAAAAAATAAAATCCCGAAAAACTAAACAAAATCATGAGCGCTATTAGTGATAAATATGATGTTTTGTCTGATGATAATGAAGAGACTAATAATATCCAACTAGAAGAAGAAATATATCAGCAAATGAATTTTATTAAACTTGATGATCTTAATGCGTTACCATTAGAAGAAATTAAACAAAAATTAGATAAAAAATATGGTAAAATGATTGCGGAAAATGAGATTAACGAAACCGGAGAAGAAATTGACTTGCATAAAACAGAGACTAATCTTATTAATAATGTCGTTCCTAAATCTAAAGAATTCAGAGAACCTTTCAGAAGAAACACTCATTTCTTAAGACCTATGTATATTCTTGCAGGACGAACAAGTAATTTTTTCTTTGGGTTTGTCCTAAGGAAAACCACGACCTATGAAGAGATTGGCTTTACCCCAATTAGTCAAACTGGTTATATCTTAAACATTGATGGGACTTGTAATAGAGAAGAAATATTTGAGCACGGGAAAAGAGGAATGAACAATGTCTTAAATTTAAATACTACATGGACTGCGGCAAACTTTCTAAATTATATCGAGCATAGTTTCTCTGGCACTGTAGCTGACTGGTATGATTCCTTAAGTGAAGACAGTAAAAATACTTTAAGAACGGTGGAAACACCAGCTGCTTTGTTTAGAAGTCTGTGCAAAGAAATTGAAACTGAATTCATCGGAGCTAAAATTGATTCTGAAGAAAAAGCACGAGAATGGCAAAGAAAAATTAACAACATAGAACTATGGGATATGAGATACCTAGAAAATTATATTGCAGAATTTAGTCAATATTATTACAAAATTGGACATAATGAAACCAATCTTGGCATGTTCTATGACAAATTGCCATATCCCATAAATTCTATAATTAATGAAAAATACATGGCATGGTTTGAACGAACAGATGTTGTTGATACCCTTGGTTCAAGAATTTTCTATTTGCGAAAATGGGTCAATGAACAATGTCTTGATTTACAAAAGCAAAAGAAGATTAAGAAGCAGTTCTTGACTTATTGGGATTCACCTCACCAATGGGGAAAAGAATCTGAGAAAAGAAGAAAAAGAAAATTCTATAAGAAAAAGAGTTTTAATAAGCAAAGAGGCAAAAAATATAGTAGAAAATATTACAACAAACCAAGTGCTAAAAAATGTAGATTTTTTAGAAAAGCTGCTTATTGCCCGGCAGGGAAAAATAACTGTAAGTGTTGGGCATGTGGAGAAGTAGGGCATTATACTAACGAATGCAAAAACAAAAAGAACAATAAACTTATAGAAACCTTGGGAAGCCTAGATTATATTGAACTTAGTGAAGATGAGGCATTAAACCTAGCCTTAAGCAACAACAAAGGAATTGTTGAAATTATAGAGGACAATGAATATGAAAAAAGTGATTATGAAGAAACTAGCCATATGATGGAAAGTAGCTCAGTTAGCCTTGGTGATATTCAAGGAGAAGAGTTTGTAGTAGACAATGATCATGAAGAAGTCAAAGGAGATTGAGTTCTTCCCATAATCCAAAAGGACATGATCTATAAAAAATCTACTTTTCAAATAAAAAGCAAATATGTATGTGAAATGATGGAAGGAGATCTTAAAATAAAGGATTGTGAGTATGACGTTGGAGAAGTTAATCTTATTAATTGGGAGAATATCCTTAAGCATAACAAAGATAGAAAGTATAAGTATATCTATATTGGAAGCGTTCAAGTTCAAATCACTCCATTACAATATTATGGTAAAGATATTGATCTTTACGCTTTACTCTGTGATATTAGGCATACCAAATTTAATAATTAGATAATCACAGGGATAAAAACTAATTTATGCAATGAGTCAGTAGGTTTCAACTGTCGACCTGGATATTATGTGACTTTAAAAGATGAATTTGCTAAAAACTTCCTATCCCTTAAGATAAAAACAGTTGGGATGGATATGAAGAGAGGAGGATATCTTTTAAGGATATTTTGGAAAATTATCTACAAACTAGATAATACAATAGATCATAAGACTAAGGTAACAATGATAAAAGTAGAGAAATTTGAAAGTTCTACCCCCATGCAAAAGATCCAGAGGATCAAGTCGAATCCACAGGAAATAAAAATAGATCGTTCATGGATATCTAGTTTTGTCAATTCTACCAAAATCAATAAGAAAAATATAATAAAAATTGATGAGGAAGGAAAAATTACCATTAAACTCCAATTATTAAGAAGTATAAGCACAAGGTCAGATTGGGGAGAAGGATCTTCATCCCCTAAAGAAGAGCTTAAAGAAGATGATACAATGAGCATAGCCAGTGAAATGAGTAGAATGAGTTTTGAAGCGGCAAGACCAAGCCTAGATCGATTAACAAGCCTAGATAGGAAGGTCATTGGATACAAAACAAGAACTCTTAGCGAACCTATTTATGAGGATGAATTAGTCAAAAATATGACTATGGAAATATCCTATGAGGCTACTAATGCAAACCCTAATAGCATCTATATACCAATAAAGGTATGTTTAGAGGGATATAATAAATATGAACTGGGCGCTTAGATAGTGGTTGTTCTGTATGCTTTGGAAAACGAACACTATTTCCTGAGTTTATGTGGAAAAGAGTTAAAAATCTATTACAAGTAAGGATAGCTGATAATAGTGTTATGAGCCACAATGAAACCATAAAAGGGTTATCCATAGAATTAGGAGGAGTCCAATGCATTATACCAGTTTTATGGGCTACTGATCAACCCTCTCATGATATGATTATTGAAAATAATGTTCAAAGATTATATTCTCCATGCACCCGGACTATAAACCAAATAATATTTACGATTAATGGTCACTCAGTCCCTATTGAAAAATTAAGTAAGGCTTACACTCATCAAAAAATTGAATTTACAAGCAGCCAGCGTGGTGAGAAGGTAATGCCTGCACAACGTGAAGTAGCACTAACAATCTCATTACTCGAATTATCTGTTAAAGAGCAGATAATCGAACAACAAAAAAAATTATGCAAAGAACTCTATTATGATAATCCTCTGAAATTTTGGGATAAAAACAAAACATTTGCTAAAATCACGTTATTAAATCCCAACACTATCATCCAAGTTAAACAAATGGTGTATACCCACCAGGACATTCAAGAGTTTAATAAACAAATCAAAGAACTTCTGGATAAAGGATTAATTAGAAACCGTAAGAGTCCTCACACCAGTCCCGCTTTTATGGTAAGAAATCATGCTGAGGAAAAAAGAGGAAAAGCCAAAATGGTAATCAATTACAAAAAGCTTAATGATAACACTGTCTTTGATGGTTATTACATTCCTAATAAAACAGTCCTTTTCAACAGAATTCAAGGAGCCTCTTGGTTCTCGAAAATGGATTGCAAGAGTGGGTATTGGTAGATAAACATGGAAGAGGAAAGTATTCCTTTAACTGCATTTAGTGCCCCATAAGGACATTATAAATGGATAGTAATGCCATTTAGTCTTGAAAATGCATCTCAAATATTCCAAAGAAGAATGGACAACATCTTCAAAGACCTTAATCATTATTGTCTAGTTTACATTGATGATATCCTTATCTTTTCTAAAACCATAGAGCAACATAAAAATGATGTTCTGGCTGTCACCAAAAGATGCATTGATCACGGTATTATACTTGGTAAAAACAATTGCATTTATGCTGAACAAGAAATCGAGTTCTTAGGTCTAAAAATAAAAGTTGGATAGATTATTCTACAAAAACATATTTTAGAAAAAATAGAAAATTTTTCTTAAAAAATTGAAGATAGAAAGCAATTAGAAAGATTTCTAGGGTGCTTTACTTATGCTTCTGATTTCATTAAAGATTTAGCTAAACTAAGAAAACCATTACAGCAAAAACTCAAAAAAGATGTTAGCTGGACGTGGACTATTAATGATACAAAGATTGTATAAAATTTAAAGGAGATATGTAAAAATCTTTCTGTCCTTAATTTGCCTAACGAAGAAGATGATTTAATTCTTGAGACAGATGCCAGCAATGAGCACTGAAGTGCGGTACTCAAAATCAAAGAAGGAGAAAAACTCTGCAAATATTACAGTGGAAGTTTTAATAAAGTAGAATGCAACTATCCCACGATGGAAAAAGAAATTCTTGCAGTCATAAGGGGAATTGAAAAATTCTTAATCTTTTTAGCCTCTAAACCTTTTTTCATTCGAACTGATTGCGAAGGAATACTCAGTTTTGTGAAAAAGAATTTATCAAATATGCAAGTGCAGGAGCGACTCCTGCGTTGGCAATTATGGCTTAATCAGTTTTCCTTCTCTATTGAATATATACAGAGATCGAAGAACTCTCTGGTAGACAGTCTAACTCGAGAACTCGCCAAGGGTGATCATCAAAGCCGACCTCCTGTCAGAAAAGGAGGAAATTCTTAATGAAATGCCACTTCTACTAGAACGGGTTATACCTTCTAGTAAAGTCCTTATTGATAACCTGGAATTCCATACAAAAAGTAGATCATGCTTTAGTCTGCTTTTTACTACCTACCTAATAGCTCAAAGATTTTCCCTTCTAGAATTACAAATTAGCTATCTTCAATGTCCTTGTGATATCCAAGAAAAAATAAGTTCTCATATCCAAGAAAAATGGTTCTCAAGGAATGGTATACAGCCTGCATCGATTTTTATCATCATTATTCCTATGATATTTGGGAATCTTGGAGCACAACGATCTATTTTCCCGACAAATCTGGAGTCAGTGGCATTTGTTTCCCAATCAATTCAATATCCCCTCGAGATCCTGTCTTCAAAGCCTGGACATATGGGATTGTTCTTTACTTCTCAGAAGTCCCAGATCCTAATTTTCCATTTTTTTCAACCTTAACTAAGTTCCAGCAATACATGTTCAAAAGATTCCATTGGATTCTTAAATCTCCTGAGGGACCAACAAAAATTCCAATTCGCAGATACTTAACTTTAGAGGTTTATAGCGCCCTGATTGAATATGAAAATGGAAAAGTCAAACCAGCCCATTATCTTGTCCAAATGGTTGATTGTGATGATCCAATTGATCAAAGATAAAATTGGATTCATGGAGATCCGGTACATATAGTTACTGATCCTACATTAGCAAGGGCTATTGGGTTTTTCAACATTTATCATCAATGTTGGGCATTGATTGAAAAAGAAAAAACACTAATACATTATGGAAACACTACTTTTGCCTATAGTAATGAATTCAATGACCACATGAAAGTGGACGGCGCAGAATCAGAAGATATTTTCGATTATCTCTTTGATATCGGAGCTGAAAAATTCTTATCAGAAGAAGAAAAGAAATATCTCCTTGAGTTGTTTGAAGAATATGATCCAGAGCATCTTAACCAGATTAATGAAGATTTTGATGATTATTCAGATAATGATGATCTAGAAAATATAATTGGAGATGAAGGTTTGCAGAATCTCAATAATGATGACTAGTCTTGTCATCATTAAAAGTTCTGAAAAGGCTGCCCCATTATTATACTATTTTGATAAGTGTCCGGTCTGTACAATAAAGTATGTACTGTAGCCGTCAGTTTACTGTTGGCAACTGTAGCCATGTGAAAAATCTATAGCCATTAGAGCATCCTATGTACTCTCATCCCCTCTATAAATAGAGAGGTCAAGAGCTGAGAAGGAACAGAGTCATTTGAGCATTCTTAAGCAAATGAGAAGTTGGGTTTCTCCATTTCTCTATAAACAAGCATCTCTAATGATCTTAGCTTAAGTTTCTCCTCAAGCTTTCCATTGTAATATTTCCACTTTCAGGCTTTTAATAAAAGAAGTTTTCCAGTAGGAAACGTTATCCAATTGAGCCTTATATCCTAAATATTATAAATTCTTGATTAAAGTTCCACTACCCTTCAAAAAGATTAAAAACTTGATTAGTGACTACGGTTTGAGGTAGGAAATGAAACAAATCTGTGCTGTGCCTAATCTAAGGAAGGTGGGGTTGAGATTAGCAATCTCTGTAAACCGAAAGTTAGAGGAACACCGGAGTCCAACGCCAACTACGTTCAGGTAACGGTTGAAACTCTCTAATTAAGTTTTAATTACTTTGCTGAGTATGATAGGCCTACAACCATAGAAATTATAATATATACGATATAAGTAGGAGATTATGATAACTAGTACCAGTAAAGTCATTATAAGAAGTTAAATCAGTTAAAACAAGTATATTTCCTGAAAAAAGCCCTAAAAATAGCTTATTTATACGTTTTTACTATTTCAGGGACTATTTTGCAAATTCTAAAAAGTTCAGGGACTAAGTTACAAAGAAAAACTTCGACCAGTAACTATTTCAAAAAATATCGTTCCCTATTAATAGTTTACCAACAATAGTACGCACTTTGGAATACATTATAAAAATTTTGACCCCTAATAATTATTTTCAGAGAATTAAGGTACCCCACAGTTACAAATTGCTCGATTATATGTAACCGATCTCCTTAGTCGTATTGTCATTTATTTATTGGCATATTTGATTAATAATGTCACTTCTGAAGTATTATTCATATAAATCTTCCAACATCGACAATTAAGCTAGGAGTGTTATGATAGCTCTTAAGTTTAATTCACCCTGGTTCAATATTCATGTAAAACATCTTCAAGATGTGAGCTATGTCCCTTGGCCTTAACTTCTAATTTAAACCTAGAATTAATCAGCGCAAGTTAACATCTAGTTTAAGCTTGTATATATAACCTAGAATTAATCAGCGCAAGTTAACGTCTAGTTTAAGCTTGTATACATAGGAGCAAAATATGACTGAAGATATGTTTAGCTACATATATAGTTTCAATTGTTAAGTTACTAAGTGTCACGGGAAGAATAACTTATTATTGATGTATAAAACTAATATAAATCAAATATAGAACTTGTATATGATATAATTGGAACCAAAATACAGTGTAACACATTAAGACAAGCCTAAGAACAGCTTGTAAGCGTTGGAGATCTGAGAGGGGAAGTCATACAAAAATGAAAAAAGGAATGAGAAACAACATATTAATATTAATTACTTGCAATATCACGTGACAGTTTATATGTAGGGGAAACCAGATATAACACTTACGATTAGCTGTCCAAGTTAAATATACCTTATAAGAGGTCGTATAATAAATAACAAAAGAATCTAATAAAGAAAGATACAGGGTTGAAGGAGATAATGAGATCATGGAGACAGTTGAGCATGAGAGAAATTGATGATATGTTGGATCAATTTTTTTTAACATGTACATCAACAAATATGATTACAAATTAAAGGCTAATTAGAAGAAATATTTTTTGGGAAGAGACAGTTAGATAGCTAATAAGCATGTCATGACCACTATATAGTCCTTTATCATCTATTAGTATTGTCCATAATGTTAAAGTATAAATCTATTTCTGAGTCTTTAACAATCATCTTAAACTTTTGATTGAGATTGTTCTTGAACATATTGCTTTATAGTTCACAATTGGAGTATTTCGATTTATATTTCTTTGACAATTGTACGGAAATCATGATTCATCATAGTTATGCACTTGATTTATATGGGTTTGGGATATAAATGTGGTGTAATATTAAGGAAATAATTGTATCAAGGAAATTATTATTATGATAGAATTTGTATATATTCATAAGTCTGTTTCCTTTCTAAATAGCTGTATGTATTGTATTAGGATTAGGAAACTTGATCGCCAAGTTTGGATAGTACACGGCTAGCGCTAGGGTTTCTTGGTGATGATGATGCTCTTGTATATATACCCATGTACTCAGTTCATTCAAGATATACAAACACAACAATTCCTTTATCCCGCTTATAATTTCTTCTTGGTATCAGAGCTGATTCTGGCATATTGTATCTTCTAAAAAAAACACAAAACAACCTTGCTACGTGGGCCGAGGGAGCCGAAATCATGGGTGATGATGGCAAGAAACCACCTTTCATTATAAATAGCCAATCACCATGTTTCTTGCACTCTTCTGATTCACCTGGAGTGATCATCACTGTAAAGCCCCATCCGAAGGGGGGAACAGGCGTGTCACTGCTGTGAATGTTCGATTAAGAACACCCGCAAGGCTATCTAAACTTCTTAACCTTAATTAACCTATTAATAGGCGATAGCAGCGGAAGCTCTCATCGAAATCTAATTAAAGTTCGAGAGGGTAATTCTAAAACATGCATTACATATATACCTAAACCATATCCATAAAATCGTTACACATGTGCAATTCAAAAATTACATTCAGATCAGTATTTACTGAACATAATCCATAACATAAACATACAACGAAGCTTGCATTCCCAACTAAATTCTTCAAAAGTGTTTCACAACTAGCTATCTTTCTTAATGCTCCTATGGTCCCTTTTTGCTTCCAAAAACCTGAAATATGGTAAGGTCATCAGCCCCCCGATCATAATAAATAACCCTTACTTTCCCCACTGTTGCACTTTGCAGATTATTAGGTTCGCACCTAATCACATAAAGCATATATCATAATAAATCAAAGCATAGCATCAAAATAGCACATTTCAAATAATGTGAGATAAAAAGATACTCATGCTTCTAAAATAGGAAACAAACTCATACAATTTATATATTCCATAAGACGGGTAATTAGTTAACCTAGTCATACCTGTCCGATACCAGGTATGATTTAAGGACCACGGTTTCCCTTAAGTCCTTAAACAAGCTCTGCTATTAGTTTATTCACTAAACTACCATGATTGTCCCATACCAACCATGTCCTTTGGGCTCTTAATCCTCATTAGAGTCCAAAGGAAAGCAAAACTTGCTACGTTAATCTAACGACTCATCTATAGCCATAACCAGCACATTCGTAAAAGCAAAGTGTTCACAAACTTCACAAAATATTCCAAATTTAAGCTAAAACCTAGTTCCATAATGTATCATATATTCTTAGGATAATGGAGTTCTTTAACTTGGGGAAATCCACCCATGAGCTACACAAAGAACTATCACAAAATACAAGGGTCACAAACACATCCTGGCAAACCGGGTGATGCCCACTCAAGCTATCCACCAGGGACCCAACGTGCTAGAGTACGTAGATGCCCTCAAATCATAAACTGTGGAGTCACATTCATATCCTGGAGAACTAGGGACCCACACATCTCCCAAATAACACAAACTGAGGAGTCAATTAGGAGACCGGGCATTGCCCACTCAAGGTACCAATCAACTACCCACACACCTTCAAACGCAAAGACAATTACTTCTATGACCATAACTCTGGAACGCGACTATAGTAGCCCTAAGACATGACTTCTTTCCCCAAGAAAATGCAATTTAGCTACGCCATACTCATATTATCATAACTTATTAGCTTCAAAGAAACTTTTATTTACATCATGTACCAAAATATACCCGCAAGAAATAATCCAACTTCAAATAGTTTTCACAAACTTCCTATACTTCATCTCACACAATTGAAATACTTAGGAAGCTCAACAATGGCATTTTCATATCCAATGTACGGAATAAACATACAAATAATCCATAATTACACTGAACAAGACAATTTAGTTCAAAAATTCATAACTCAAAGAATACACATTCTATCTTCACGAACTTTTGCAGGAAATTGAAACATAATATATATATTCTAACATAACAATTTCAAGATTTTTCTCCCAGTTAGTAACACCCAAAAATTCAAACAGTAACCCAAAATTATGAAAAATCTGGGAGTTAAGCTCGAAAATTCACAACTTATAGCATACACAACTAAAATTCACGCAAATTTACAAGAAATCACCCAACATCATGAGGAATGTATAGTAATATTTTCATATTTTTTTCTCCAAGAACGTCTTCAAAACAAATTAAAACAATAACCAAAAGTATACATCGAAACAGAGCAGTTTCAATCAAAAATTCATAACTCCTAAAATACATATCCAAAATTCATGAAGCTTTATCAAAAATCTCAAAATAAAATTTATATTCTCCAGTAAAAGTTTCATAATTTTGTTCCAATCCAATGGTTCACAGTAATTCCAACATCATTTGAATTTTCACACCACTTAACAGGATAGTTCCAATCAAAAATTCATAACTCACAAAGTACAAATCAAACGTTCACGAAAATTTACAGAAAACCTGCCCAATATCATAGGTCACTTACTGTAAAAATTTCACAAATATTAGAGCATCCAATAATTTGTAAAAATTCAAACAGTATATGAATTGTGTCAAAATCCGAAATTAATCTTGTTTTCTACCTTTTTGTTCTTCCAATACAAGCAATCAACCCAAAATCTATAGTGTAGTATGTGTTCGGATGAATTCACAATATACCCATTAATTCACAACACCTAATTAATCCAAAAATCACAACTAAGCATACAACTCATAGAGGTGGGTTTCTAAATGGTGGAATTAAGGTTCTAATCTACTAAACTCTAAAACATCAAATTCATAGCTTCAATTCTCAATTGATTGATCAAACTCACACATAAACTTTCAAATTCATCTTCCCCTAATCAGTTTTAGATTGAAGGAAAAGCAAAGATTGCTCATCTTAACTTGAAATCGAAATCAAAATCCAAACTTCTTCTCTTCTCCTCCTCTTCTTCTTCTTCTTCTTCTTCTTCTTCTTCTTCTCCTCCTCCTCTTCCTTCTTCTTCTTCTTCGTCTCCTCCTCCTCCTCCTCCTCCTCCTCCTCCTCTTTTTCCCTCCTCTCCTCTCTCTGCTATGCATTATTTTGGGGGAGGAAAAGCATAGCAAACCCCCCTTTCACGTGATATTAAAAAAATCTCCCCTTTTTGTTTTACTTCTCTTTTTTGTCGCCTCCTTTTGCTTTTTTTTTTTTTTTTGGTTTGGGTCAAGTCATCTTTTTTGACTATTCCTTCCATTTCTTTTTTTTTTTTTAACACAATTACTACTAAATGATTAACATTTTCTAATCACTCCCAAAAACATAATATTAATAATAACGTAAAACACACACATTTGTCCAAAATAAAATGCGTACAAGATACACATAATTTTCATATTGCACATAATTCAAAATAAGTAACAAAAATTTCGGGGCGTTACATCCTTCCCCCCTAAAAATAAGTTTCGTCTATGAAATTTATTATCACCAAGTTTCCAATCTCAAGTTCCAACCATGTCAAATAAAGTCATAATGCAAATCACATAAACTTGGCGTTCGCGTAAAACACATGTTGCTAACATAATCACACATCATCAAATAAATAGTCAATCACATACACACAAAAGCCCTATAGGTCAGCGGTCGCAGGATTATTGCTTTGATATCACTTCTGTAATGCCCCGCACGAAAGGGGGAGCAGGCGTATCACTGCCGTGAATGTTCGATTAAGAACACCCATGAGGCTCTCTAAACTTCTTAACTTTAATTAACCTGTTAATAGGTGATAGCAGCGGAAGCTCTTATCGAAATCTAATTAAAGTTAGGGAGGGTAATTCTAAAACATGCATTACATACATACCTAAGCCATATCCATAAAATCCTTACACATGTGCAATTCCAAAATTACATTCTGACCTTTATTTATTAAACATAACCTATAGCATAAACATAAAACGAGGCCTGTATTCCCAACTAAATTCTTCAAAAGTGTTTCACAACTAGCTAGCCCTCTTAATGCTCCTTTGGTCCATTTTTGCTTCCAAAAACTTGAAATATAATGAGGTCATGGGCTCCCCGAGCCTAGTGAATAACCCTTACCTTCCCTGCTGTTACACTTTGTAGGTTATTAGGTTCACACGTAATCACATAAAGCATATATCACAATGAACCAAAGCATAGCATCAAACATAGCACATTTCAACTAATGTGACATAGAACATGCTCATGCTTCTAAAATAGGAAACAAACTCATACCTTTTATGTATATCATAAGACAGGTAATTAGTTAACCTAGTCATACCTGTCCCATACTAGGCATGATTTAAGGACCATGGTTTTCCCTTAAGTCCTTAAACAAGCTCTGCTATTAGTTTATTCGCTAAACTACCATGAATGCCCCATACCAACCATGTCCTTTGAGCTCTTAATCCTCATTAGAGTCCAAAGAAAAGCAAAACTTGCTACATTAAACTAATGACTCATCTATAAACATAACCAACACATTCGTAAAAGCAAAGTGTTCACAAACTTCACAAAATATTCCAAATTCAAGCTAAGACCTAGTTCCATAACGTATCATATATTCTTAGGTTAATGGAGTTCTTTAACTTGGGGATATCCACCCATGACCTACACAAAGAACTATCACAAAACACTAGGGTCACAAACACATCCTGGCAGACCAGGCGATGCCCACTCAAGCTACCCACCAGGGACCCAATGCGCTAGAGTACGTATATGCCCTCAAATCACAAACTGTGGAGTCACATTCACATCCGAGAGACCCAAGGACCCACACAGCTCCCATATAATACAAACTGAGGAGTCAATTAGTAGATCGGGCATTGCCCACTCAAAGTACCAACCAACAACCCGCACAGCTCCAAACATAAAGATAAGTACTTCTATGGCCATAGCTCTAGAATACGACTGTAATAGCCCTAAGCAAGACATGACTTCTTTCCCCAAGAAAATGCAATTTAGTTATACCATACTCACATTATCATAACTTATTAGCTTCAAAGAAACTTTTATTCACATCATGTACTAAAATATACCCCCAAGACATAATCCAACTTTAAATAGTTTTCACAAACTTCCTATACTTCATCACACAATCGAAATACTTAGGAAGCTCAACAATGGCCTTTCCATATCTGATTTACGGATTAAATATACAAATAATCCATAATTACACTAAACAAGACAATTTAGTTCAAAAATTCATAACTCAAGGAATACACATTTTATCTTCACGAAGTTTTGTAGGAAATTGAAACATAATATATATATTCTAACATAACAATTTCAAGATTTTTCTCCTGGTCAGTAACTCCCAAAAATTCAAACAGTAACCCAAAATTATGAAAAATCTAGGAATTAAGCTCGAAAATTCACAACTTATAGCATACACAATCAAAATTCACGTAAATTTACAAGAAATCACCCAACGTCATGAAAAATGTACAGTAATATTTTCATATTTTTTCTCCAAGAATGTCTTCAAAACAAATTAAAACAATAACCAAAACTATACACCGAAACAGAGCAGTTTCAATCAAAAATTCATAACTCCTAAAATACATATCCAAAATTCATGAAGCTTTACCAAAAATCTCAAAATAAAATTTATATTCTCCAGTAAAAGTTTCACAATTTTGTTCCAATCCAATGGTTCACAGTAATTCCAACATCTTCTGAATTTTCACAACACTTAACAGGATAGTTCCAATCAAAAATTCATAACTCACAAAGTACAAATCAAATGTTCAAGAAAATTTACAGAAACCTGCCCAATATCATAGGTCACTTACTGTAAAAAGTCCACAAATATTAGAGCATCCAATAATTCGTAAAAATTCAAATAGTACATGAATTGTGTCAAAATCCGAAATTAATCTTGTTTTCTAATTTTTTGTTCTTCCAATACAAGCAATCAACCCAAAATCTATAGTATAGTATGTGTTCGGATGAATTCACAATATATCCATTAATTCACAACACCCAATTAATCCAAAAATCACAACTAAGCATACAACTCATAGAGGTGGGTTTCTAAATGGTAGAATTAAGGTTCTAATCTACTAAATCCTAAACCATCAAATTCATAGCTTCAATTCTCAATTGATTGATCAAACTCAGGCATAAACTTTCAAATTCATCTTCCCCTAATCAGCTTTAGATTGAAGGAAAAGCAAAGATTACTCATCTTAACTTGAAATCAAAATCAAAACCCAAACTTCTTCTCTTATCCTCCTCCTCCTCCTCCTCCTCCTCCTCCTCTTTCTCCCTCCTCTCCTCTCTCTGCTATGCGTTATTTTGGGGGACGAAAAGTAGAGCAAACCCCCCCTTTCACGTGATATTAAAAAAAATCCCCCTTTTTGTTTCACTTTTCTTTTTTTTCGCCTCTTGTTTTTGTTTTTTTGGGGTTTGGGTCAAGTCATCTTGTTGGCTATTCCTTCCATTTCTTTTTTTTGGGCACAATTAGTGCTATATAAGCAACATTTTCTAATCACTCCCAAAAACATAATAATTATAATAGTGTAAAACACACACATGTGCCCAAAATAAGATGTGTACAAGATACACATAATTTACATATTGCACATAATTCAAAATAAGTAACAAAAATTTCAGGGTGTTACAATCACCACGATTAAGTTTGATGGAAGAAACTACGAATTGTGGGACAAGCCGTACAAACGGCTTTGATGACCAAGAATAAACTTCGCTTCGTTGATGGAACGATAACTGAGCCAACTGACAAACGCTTAGCCGAAGGTAAAGCATGGATCATGGTAAACTCAATGATGACGTCCTGGATAATGAACGTGATTGATCCGAGGCTTCATACAAGCTTTGCCTATGTCAAATCTGACCAAACTTTATGGGATAACATCCATAAGTGATATTCAGCGCCAAACGTACCTAAAATACATCAATTAAAGGCTCAAATTGCTTCTTGTAAACAAAATAAACAAGATGTAGTTGAGTTTTTTAATAGACTTGTAGGACTTTGGAAAGAACTCGGGAATTATGTAAAAATTCCCACCTGCAAGTGTGAATCAGTAGCAAAAATTGCAAAGTTTATGGAAGATGATAAAGCACATCAATTCCTTATAGGATTAGATGATGACTCCCTTTCAACCGTACGAAGTCAGATTCTTGCCCTTGATTCTCTTCCCTCTTTGGATAAAATTTTCAATATGGTACAGCAGGAAGAGAATCATAAGCGTGTGATGACTAGTCGTGATAGCACACATGACACCATGGTTGTTTTTGCTATGTCACACCAAGCAAGACCCAAAATTCACAAGAAAAGACCCACGTGTAAACATTGTGGGAAGTAAGGGCATGAAGAGAGCAACTGCTACGAGCTAGTCAGTTATCCTGCAGGGTGGAGTGCCTGAGGAGGAAGAGGAGGTCGAGACTGAGGACACAGTGGACGTGGTGCAGGCCGTAGAGGAGCAGGCCATGGTCGAGGCTGCACTGGCAATCGAGAAACGGCCAATGCCATGCAACCATTTGTTGAGAACACTTGGGAAGAAAATAAAGCACCTAACTTTATTATCGAGCAGGTACAAAGACTTTTAAGTCTAATTGAGACTCCAAAGTCTAACCTTGACAAACTTTCAGGTAATGGTATTTGGCTCCTAGATAGTGGGGGATCCTGTCACATGACAGAAATAGAAAATCTTTTACATAATGTTTGTCCATTGAACAGATACCGATGGAGTTGGCGAATAGAATGCAAACTTTGGCCATGAAAAAGGGTTTGGTATATCTAAATCCTAAGTTACTGTTGCAGGATGTACTCTATGTTCCTAATCTTTGATGTAGTTTAATATTTATTGTGCAATTAATCAACGATATTTATTACACTGTGATATTCACCCCAAAGCTTTGTGTGATACAGGACCTTGCTACGAGGAACCTGATTGGTGTGGGTGAGCCAAGAAAGGGGATATATTATTACAAAGATGAAGCAACAAATGGAGTTCAAGTTAATAAAGTCTCAACTTATGAACTTTGGTACCATTGTCTCGGGCATCCCTCACACCAGGCTTTATCTAATTTTTCTAGTAGTATTCAGAATATCCCTGTGTTGTCGAGCAAAACAAACTCGTGCGTCTTTTCTAGTTAATGAGAACAATGCCATCAAATGTTTTAATTTAATTCATTGTGATATTTGGGGTGCATATCGTATGAGGGCTTTTTGTGGAGCTCAATATTTTCCTACTATTGTGGATGATGCTATTAGGGGTGTTTGAGTGTACTTAATGAAACAAAGGAGTAAGGCCACCCAAATAGTGAAGATTTTTGTGTCATAGTCAACACTCAGTTTGAGACTAAAGTTAAGACTATTAGAAGTGATAATGGCAGTGAGTTCGCATCTGGACCAGTGACAAAGTTTTATGCTAAACAAGAAATAGTACACCAAACTAGTTGTGTAGATACTTTACAGCAGAATGGAAGGGTTGAAAGAAAACATAGGCATATATTGAATGTTGCTAGAGCTTTACGTTTTCAAGTTAGCTTGCCCATTGAATTTGGGGGGGATTGTGTATTTGTAGCTGCTTATCTCATAAATAGAACACCGTCCTCAATTTTGAAAGGTAAGACACCCTATCAGGCTTTATTAAGGTCAAACCATCTTATGAACATATAAAAGTTTTTGTTTGCTTATGTTATGTTCATAATTATCAAAGGAATAAGGATAAATTTGCTGCTTGAGGAAGGAAGTGTATATTTATTGGATATCCATATGGTAAAAAAGGTTGGAAGGTATATGAAGTCGCGATAGGTGACATTTTTGTAAGCCGAGATGTGATTTTCCACGAAGATATATTTCCATTAGCAGAAAATAATGAAGAAGCACAATCTGACAAAACGAGGCCCACTAATGTGGACTCCGTGGATGATGATTTTGAGTCCGAGTTGAGCCCAGTCCAGAAACAGAAGATAGGTGTGAATTTAGTCAAGGAGCTAACAGTGTTGGGCCGCAAGAAGAAAGCCCGACACCTACTGCTAATGACGGGCCGCGCTCAGGCTCCTCACGAACAGCACCCAGTGGAACACACACAAAGGATAGGGCTACTGGGCCTGGGCTAGGCGACAGGGGGAGAAACGCGCCTAATCAAGAACATCCGCCTGGGCCTAAGCATGTGCTGGTACACCCAAGTTCTCAAAGATCCTGCAAAGGCCAACCAGTTTCATCTCTTGAAATTGCAATACAACCCAATTTAGGTAAGCCAACAAGACCAAGAAGAGAGAAGAAAGCACTGGGACACCTCTATGGCTACATTTGCTACAACACTAATATCAAGAACCCCCCTTCTTCGGTTTCGCCCCATGCGAAAAGGTTTCTTCTGGTAAGCCTTATCCAATGGCTAATTATGTTACATGTAATAAGTTTTTGAAATCGCATAGATTTTATTTGACTAATATTTCCAAGATTATGCAGCCTAAATTTTTTCATAAGGCCATTAAGAATGTCCAATGGTGAGAAGCTATGGCTAAGAAAATTGAAGCATTGGAACACATCAATACATGGAGTCTCGTAGAATTAGCACCAGGGAAGAAGCCTATCAATTGCAAGTGGGTATACAAAGTGAAATATAATTCTAATAGAAGCATTGAGAGATATAAGGCTCATCTGGTAATTCTAGGAGATGAACAAGTTTAAGGTTTTGATTATAATGAAACTTTTGCACTAGTGACGAAAATGACCAGTGTTAGATGTTTTTTGTCAGTTATAGCTGCAAGAGGTTGGGATTTGCATTAGATGATTGTTCATAATGCATTCCTACATGGAGATTTAGAAGAAGAGGTGTATATAACTTTGCCTGCTAGGTATCGTACACCTAAATCTACCAAGGTATGTCAGTTACACAAATCATTGTATGGATTGAAACAGGCACCAAGATAGTGGTTCGTCAAATTGCCCACCAAACTCCTTGAATATGGTTTTACAAGATCTTATGCAGACTATTCCCTTTTTGCTTATAAAAAGGGCGATAGCTATATGGCATTACAAGTCTATGTGGACGATCTTATTCTTACAGGGAATAATGATGTAACGAGTGAACAATTCAAAACCTATCTTAATACTTGTTTTCATATCAAGGATTTGGGACCACTCAAATACTTTCTTGGCATAGAAGTTGCTCGAAACTCTGATGGTTTCTTTCTTAGCTAGAGAAAGTATGTGTTGGAAATAATCGATGAGTGTTGCCAATTAGGCGCAAAGCCCACTTCTTTTCCCTTGGAAATGAACCACAAGCTAGCTTTAGCATCGGGAAAGCTATATCCCTATCCAACCCAATATTGACGGCTTATAGGGAGACTGATTTATCTTACTTTTATCTTACTTTGACTCAACCTGAATTATCATATTCAGTGCATATCTTGTCCCAATTCATGCAAGAGCCAAAAGATGAACATTGGGATGCAGCTAAATGAGTTCTAAAATATTTGAAAGGCAATCCTAGACAAGGCTTATTCCTTAGGAGCAACTGTGATCTGCAACTATATGCTTATTGTGATGCAAATTAGGGAGCTTGCCCTCTTGCACGACGTTCGCTAGCTAGATATTTTATGACACTAAGAAGATCTCCTATTTTGTGGAAAATGTAGAAGAAAACAACAGTTTCTAGATCGTCAGCTGAAGCAAAATACTTACAATGGCTATGGTAACTAGTGAATTGATTTGGCTCAAATCCCTTCTTGCTTCATTAGGGGTATTTATGACCCATCTAATCAAATTGTTTTGTGACAATCAGCTGCTTTACATATTGCCAAGAATCTCGTTTTTCATAAAAGGACTAAGCATATTGAAATATATTGTCACTTCATTCGTGAAAGGATTGTCTCAGGTGACTTAAGTGTTGGCTATGTTACTTCTAAATATCAACTAGTCGATATCTTCACAAAAGCTCTTGGTAGCAAGTAGTTTCATCTTCTTCTCGGCAAGTTGGGCATTGTTAACCCTCATACTCCAACTTAAGGGGGAGTATTAAGGAAATAATTGTATTAAGGAAATTATTATTATGACAGAATTTGTATATATTCATAAGTCTATTTCCTTCCTAAATAGCTATATGTATTGTATTAGGATTAGAAACTTGATAGCCAAGTTTGGATAGTACACAACCAGTGCTAGGGTTTCTTGGTGATGATGATGTTCTCGTATATATTCCTATGTACTCCATTCATTCAAGATATACAAACACAGCAATTCCTTTATCCCTCTTATAATTTATTCATGTAACCTAGTGATTTTTTCTACAAGAAACAAGTATAGAAAAGTACGTGTCTAGTGCATGAATTGAAAAGGTGACATGAAGGTAATTGAGCAAAGAGTGCTAATATATGTTTTGTAAGCAGCAAAAACAAAAAAAAAAAAAATGATATATGTATTGTAGTAAGACACCTTTAAATGTATTCTCTCATTTTAAATTAACATGTTTTATAATTTCATCACACAAATTTCTTCATTTATATAAAATTACTAAGCCTAAATATTCTTCATCTACACCAATGTAGTATTAAATGACATCTTAATAGCATCGACCCTAACAACAAGAGCATATGATATGCTTATTTTAGAAATGTGGTAAATTATAAATAAAAAGATGATTTCACAAAATTTATAAGTTTTAATATAATTCTACTATTTGATCATACCCTTTTTTAATTTGACAATTTTGTAACATGATGTTTAATTAGGATAAAATAAGACACTTACAAAGTGTCCTATAACAATATACTTATCATTTTACTTAAGCAAATTACTTGACTTTACAGTATAATAAGGGGTTACTTTGACGAATAAGTGGCGCCACAAATTTTTCCCTGAAGTAATATCACACCCATTGCTCGCGTGGAGTAAGGAGGAGAGGTAATTGAAGGAATTTGCATGTTAAGATGAGTGATTCACACAAGGAAAGACTACTATGGACAAAAGCTTCATAACTCTCATTTTCCCACTCATACTCCAATTATTGTAAATATTTCACTTTTAGCCCAAGATGTTCTCTTCATCCCAAATGTAGAGCTCTCTAATCCCCAACATTCTCTTCTCTTGCTAGCAAGCAAGAGGCAAGGCTGAAGCACATATACTTGATTTTGTAGGGGATTGAAAAGGGATAAGAAACAAATGAAACACAAGCAAAATGAGCAAATGATTGAGTCTAACCAATGCACTTGAGGATAATAGACTTCAGGATTTAGGGACAAATTTAGTAAGGCGTGAAGATCGAGAGGTTGCATGCATAAAAGTTTGAGGAAGGGAGCACCAGACAAGATCAAGCCTAGAAGAACCGATGCTTACTCTTTCACATCCTCCCACTTTGATGGTCGGGCAACCTTACTCTCAAATACGACTATTTATAAGAGATTTAGACTCCGTTTCAACATTGAAAATTTTGGTAGAAAGAAAAAAAAAATTGGGAGAGTAATAAAATTTTCCTTATTAAATTGTAAGGAAAGTTTGGAAAAAGTCCCAAAAGATTTTCTGACCTCCTCTAGCCTTGCATCACTTAGATAATGTCAATATGATGCAAGTAATTCATCCAAATTTTTCATTTAAATTCTTGTATTTTTTTCTCAATCCAAACAATAGAAAAAACTCACTTTCCCCCTAGATTTTTTTCCTTCATATTTTTTTCCCAATGTTTCTTTACACCAAATTTTCTAAGGAGCAAACAAAGCCTTGTGAGATAAGCTGTAGCCTTAATTTAGGCATTGACCTTACTCTGACTTTGAACATTGTATCATATTTCACTACTATCGAAAAATCTTTTTGATCAAATTAATACTATTAAAATTTTCTCAAAGTTGAAAAGGGGAGAGAGAAAAAGATGAAATGAAGAGGAATGATATACATTCAACTTGTCATATCACCAAGAGTGAAGATAGGGCGTCACGTCAAGGGGTCCAATTTTCACATATGTAATGTATAAAATTAAGATCCATTAGTTACCATAAGGGGAAAAAAACCTCCAATATTTATACATGATAACAATGGCGCAATTTTCAAATGTGCAAATCTAATGTGGTTTCCTAAAATTTTATGATCAAACTAATGACCTTACTTTTAGCTTATACAATTATGAGTTGACATATATAGCTAAAAATAAAAAATTTCAATGTATATGAAGAGTTGCCTCATTATAATTTTTAACTATTAAAAAATCCATTGCACAACTAATTTCTTGAAATAGTTTGAATAAAATTCATTGCACAACCAATTTCTTGAAATAGTTTGAGTCAATATGTCTCCATTCAGATTGTGACAAATATTGTGTGAGTTATTTATTTGTCCAATGGCAACACATTAATGGCTTATTTGGTTGGTGCTAATCAGTGATGTAATGGAATTACAAAAACAAGGTTAATTGCATTACCATATTTGGTTGACTAAAGACCCATGTAATTAAAATTACCTTGCAATAAAATAGCATAGAATGGTGTAATAGGAATAGTAAGGCCCACTCTTAGACAATACCTATTACATTACCAAATGTAATCAACAGCCCACTAGTCATTAAAGACTCGACAACTACGTGAAATAAGAGCTCCCTCAAACTCAAAGTCGTGCTTTATCTGTCTAGAGCTCCATGGCCATCTAAATTTTTCTCTCTCTAGAGTAGCCATGGCCATTTTTAGTCGCTACGCAAGGAGCTCCTCCTCTTTGTCTCAATCTCCTCCCTAATCTACTTCTCGCGTTGTTTTGCTCCATTTTAGAAGTTGTTCATCCATTGTCGATCTGGTATTTGTGACCTTCTAGTTTGAAGATTTATGAAGCAATTTCACTCGATATTCATCATTTGTGTTTAATTTTGCTTTAATGTTTCGAATTTGCCAAAACTTCTTGTCAATTTAACAATTTCTTAGCAGGTCCTGATGCTGCATCTTCTATTTCTGGGCAGCCATTATAGATCTGGTTTTGTAATTCTTTGTTGCCACTCCTCTTTCTCTTTGTCAAGTTCTATGTAAGCTTCCTGATGCTACAACTTTATCATTATATCTCTACATGTTCCAGTAAAAATTTCATGTTCCTTTTCATATAATGTTGTTTGTTTCACTATCATGGCCTTAGTTATTTCTGTGATTGTTATTGGTTGTGTCCATCCTTCTTTATGTACAATTTTTTAGTTATTGTTAACTTGGATGGTTAATTCGTTATGGCTGGTTTTATATTGGTTTTAGTTTTCAAGTTTCTCGGAAGTGTTTGTGCACAAGGTGCTCGATGAAAGGCCTAATGTAGTTCTTGTAGAAATTGGTAGGGAAAGGAGAAAAAGAAGTGACCTATTGTTTGAAAATTACAGCATCATGTTGATTCAAGACCTATGTTATGGATTTGTATTACTGCATCCAAAAGCTATATGTAGAATTGCTTCTGTTATTTTTTTAACCTACATTTGGACATATCTTGTCTAATCTCTTTTTTCTGTTGTTGATTAAAGAAATTGCCTGTTGGCATAGTTAAATTTTGATTCATGGTTGCTCTAGGTGCTATAGTTGATATAATTACAGTAATTTATAGTTTCACTTTGCATTATATTTCTAATTTCTATTTTTGAATATGTCCAATGGTAATTTGTATTCTATGAACTCTTCGAGGTTTTAGCGATGGCTCGTTTGAACTTAGCCACAAGGAAAGCCAAAAAGTGAAAGTAATGTGCAGGTTTGGTGTCATTGTCGGTGGAAGTTTTGAATATGATTGACCTATATTTCCAAATTATTTGTCATATTTTGAAGTACCATAAAGAGAAGTACTCTTTAAAGAATTCGCATTCTTTAACAGAGCATACAAATTAGAGAATCAACTACATAAATGGCTTGATTCGTAAGAGTGATAGGAAATGCATTGACCATCTTAGAATGGACAGGCACACTGTTTTTAACCTATGTAGTATGCTAAGAACTACGGGGAGGTTGGGTGATAGCAAATATGTGCCGCTGGAAGAGCAAGTGGCTTTGTTTCTTAATATTCTTGAACACCACATAAAGAATTGGATTATTCATGATGCATTTAAGAGGTCACGGTGGACTATTAGTGAGTATTTTAATAAGGTGTTAAAGGGTGTTATAATATTGCAAAGTGTATTGCTTAAGAAACCAGAGCCTATTGAAGAGAACTTCAGAGATGAGCAATGGAAATGGTTCAAGGTATAAACTATACCCAGTAATGCTTCGACAATTGTTTCCATGTAAAATTCTTAACTTAGTTATGTTGTCGTGGGTCTTAGAATTGCATTGGGGCTTTGGATGGAAAATATATCAAGATGCATGTGCCAAAAGTGGATAAGGCTAGATATTGAAATCATAAGGCTGAAATAGTCATGAGCTTAATAGCTGCATGCTCAAAAGATATATGTTCTATCAGGTTGGGAGGGATCAACAGTCGGTAGTAGAGTTCTTCAAGATGCAGTGAGTTGAAGAGATGGGGTAAGAATCCCGCACGGTAAAAAATAATTGCTTAGAATAGTTTCCTTTTTTAAAAAATACTTTAGGAGTTAATATTTTGGATTTTTCATATGTTTTAAGGCAATACTTCCTTGTGGATGTAGGTTTTATAAATTGCGAAGACTTTCTTACCCGTTATAGGGGCCAACGGTATAATCTGAATGAATGGCAAAGTGCTTACTAGCTAATAACTCCGGAAGAGTTGTTCAATATGAAGCATTCACTTGCTAGGAATATAATATAGAGATGTTTCGATGTGTTGAAGATGCGCTGAGCTATTCTTAGGAGTCCTCCATTCTATCCCTTTTGAACGGTGAATAGAATTGTCATGGCTTCTTACTTACTTCATAATCTTACTAGAAGAGAGATGGCCATAGATCCTATGGAGGAATACCACGATATGAGTGGACCACGGCGATAAAGGAGAGATGAAGTGTGCAGAGACAACATTAAATCTTTTGACGAATGGGGAGTGAAGTGTGACCAATTAGCTAGAGAGATGGTTGATATTTGGTGGGTTAATTTGTTATGGGTCAGTTTAAATTGGTTTTAGTTTTCAAGTTTCTAGGAAGTGTTTGTGCACAAGGTGTAGAAATTGCTAGGGAAAGGTGAAGGAGACATGACCTGTTGTTTGAAAATTACAACATCTTTTTGACTTGAGACCTATGTTATGGATCTATATTAGTGCATCCCAAAGCTATATGTAGAATTAATTACATTGTTTCTTAATCTACATTTGGACATCTCTTATCTAATCTATTTTATCTATTATTGATTAAAGAAATTATCTATTGGCATAGTTAAAATTTGATTTATGGTTCCTCTAAGTGAAATCAGTGGAAAAAAAGAAAGAAAAATTGATCCCCCCCTTAAAGAAAAATTTAATCTCAAGTAACAATTGAATGAAAATGCGCAAGTAATTAGGAGAAAAGATTCCATTTGCTAACATGTTGGCAGCATACCCTGAAAAATTCGAGCAAATTGAATTGTTTCTTATACCTTACTTCCACCTGATGTGTGTGCTGAGAGCTTTTTTTAAACTGATTGCTAAAGATGATCTATTCACTTATTTCAGAAACTTTCTGTGATTGTCTAATTTGTGTCTATTAATGGCTTCACCCAAATACTATGGTATGGCAAAAAATAAAAGAAAATGGAAAGAAGAAAAAGATGATGCATTGATTGAAATTCATAAAGATCTTGTGAATGGTGGAACATCATTCACAACCGATAATGGGTTTAAACCAGGGTTTCTAAATACTGTCACATAGAAACTTAAGGGCAAATTACTTGAATCAAATCTAAAAGCTCCGCCACATCTGCATTCCTAGCTTCGACACCTTAAAGGAGTCTATAATGTCATACATGACATGGTAGTTGGAAGTTGGACAAGTGGATTTGGATGCGACGTAGAAACAAAGTGAGTGGTGGCCGAGAAAGAAGTTTGGAAAGCTTATGTGAAGGTAAGCAATTATGTTGAAAATTCTTTTAGGGTACCAATGAGCTCAATTTTGTAATTGTTACTTTAGGTTTAGGACATCCATGCATTGCGATTTTATAAGAAATAGAGGAGGGCAAAGCCTTCCCTTTACTATTCTTTCCTCAAATTTTTGTTGCTGTTTCATTTGTTTATAAAAAAATGAATTATCAAGGATGAGACAATTATCAATTGAAGGATGTGTAAGCATTGGAATTATATTTTTGAGTGCTGAAACATTACAAATTTATGACATCAGTGAAAGCATATTTTGTTTTAGGCCATCTAAAAGCACTTACTAGTGTAAGATTCTAATGCGAGTTATAAGCAGTAATATTCAAACTTGGTTCATTTATGAATTAGTGTTTTTGAGGAGATACTCATGAACAAAACCCCTTTTGTTCAGAGATGGAACTCCTGTAAACTCTCTCTCTCTCTCTCTCTCTCTCTCTCTCTCTCTCTCTCTCTCCTGGTGCTGCTGCCTTGGGCTGCTATTATTTTTAATCTTTTTCTTTCTTCTTCTTCAACCTCTGAGTTTTCAAGCTGTGTAAATTAGGGTTGGTTCTCCCTAGATTTGTGGTTGTCTGGGTTGATTTTCTTCTTCAGGTTTTATGACTAGCTTACATCTTGTGTAAGCTTATTCCTGTTGATGTTATGATGTTTGCTCATCCCTGGATTTGTGGATGCTGCTAAGGCTTTCAAAATTTTGATCTTTTTAATGTTTTTAATGACTCTTTTTGGTGGTTGTATTCTGATGTTGGCTTTATTTAATACTTCATGATGCAGAATCGCCCGAACGCTAATGATTAGAGAGGTAAACTGTGCCCTTATTATAAGGATTTACGCATAATATTTGGAAAGGACCCTGCTTCGGAAAAAGATGCTTGAGGCCCAAAAGAAATGGAAGATTGGGCGAATGACTAGGAGGAAAATGAAAAGCCAAGTAAGAAAGATGAACCTGAATCCTCATCTACTTAAGTGCCTTCTGGGGTTGAGATAAGTTCTGGGTAGCTTGGGAACTTAGGAAAACAAGCAAGAGTCTTTGATAACTTAGTTAAAGGCTTATCAGAAGTTATTTAGCTTCTTAGGAGATAGATAAGGGCTGCTAGTAACAATATCAGTTGAGCTATCGACTTCGATGTTGAGTTAAGTGAGAAGCACTCCAAATTAAATGAAGAATTGGCTAACTTGCGGTTGACAACAATAGACAGGCATCGAGCGCAAGAAAAACTGCATCTGAGTTGGAGAGCATGGATGCATTTTTCAGTATGTCTGATGCTAAAAAGGAGTGGGTGCAAGCTCTTCTTCGAGGAGATATTAGACTCGGCAAGAACTTTGAATATAGAGATATTTCCTCTCTATGAGTTATTATTATGATACTTGTTCCAATTTGCCGGAAAATTATGAAACCTATGTTATGTGGTTCAATTTTTTGTGGTTGTTGAAATTTCTCATCTATATGTATTTCCTTTTTATGAGTTACTATTATGATTAAAATGAACTTTAGCATTTAATTTTGAATTAGTTATTTTATTTCTTATAATTTCATATGGCAGATACTCTCTCATCATATCATGTGTAATTGAGGGAGAAAACCACAAATAATAATATTGACTATCTTAAAAAATAAATATTCCTTAACAAAGTTGGACGCAAAGTTGATTTAATTACATGTTAGATAGATAATCAAATCAAACATGGAAATGGAATAGTGATTACGTTAACATTTATAATTAGTTTATAACCAACCAAACATAGTAATACAATCACTATTGCAATACATTTCATTTCCATTACATTACTATTGATTGCATTACAACCTAATTACATTGCATCCAACCAAATGCTACATAAGTATCGTAGTAAAACCTACATTAAAACTATATTGGCAATGCAATTGAAATGTGCACTATGAGATATAATGACTAATATAATAAAACTACAAATTTGGTCAAGAAGGGGAAAAACAAAGGTAAATAGGTTGCGTCCAATCTAAATAGAAAAAAAAAAAGGAAAAGCAATAGAAAAACTGAGAAAGAAAAAGACACACTAGAGAAAAAAAAAAAAAAGCAAATCAGAAACAAGGAGAAACCGATGAAATTGACATTAACATAGGTGTAGAGCCGATACGTTCACGCTCAGGCAGCTCAGGGACAAAAACAAAAAAGAGAAACAAACTATATTAATTGTTTTTAGGCATCTAACTCACGTCCTCAATCAAATGTCCCACCATTATTATCACCAAGCGTAGTTGTGTCATGCACAATAAATTAGGCATGCAGTGGCTTTGACCCTGTTTCACAAAAATTTATTAGCTATTTGTTGTGCTATTTATTATTAACTGTGTGTATCAACTCTTTTTATTAGATGTTGTATTAACAGTTTGGAAGAAAGAGTAAGATAAAATAGAC
This sequence comes from Carnegiea gigantea, assembly GCA_029747015.1. Classification (NCBI taxonomy): domain Eukaryota; kingdom Viridiplantae; phylum Streptophyta; class Magnoliopsida; order Caryophyllales; family Cactaceae; genus Carnegiea; species Carnegiea gigantea. The sequence goes on along the minus strand of JAKOGI010000823.1, from coordinate 141,488 downwards.
TTTTGTAAAAGTTGTTTAATAAAATTATTTTTCTACCCTTAATTCTATTCTATTATTTATATGCACATGGTTTTTATTCTTTAGCATTCAATTTTGTTGTCAATATTTATGAATTAAAATTTAAATAATATGTACAATAACATTTATTCATAAAGTTCTATTTTGTTAACTGTGCTTATTTTTATCTTATTATCTTTTCAATATTACGAAGGAAAGTTTACATTCAATATCTACTATCCATAAGATTATTCGCTTTTTATTTGGACATAATATTTGTATATTATTATTCCATTTTTATTTTTTAATATGAAGTGAAATTTACATGATATTTTGAAATATTTATTATGTAAAACTAATTGACATAAATGGTTTAATCTTTTTCTTGTAAATGACATTTGATGCAATTTAGGTCAACCTTTGGGCATTTGGGTCATTTGGAGACCAAAATCCAAATAGCCCTTTGAAAAAGATACTTGGTTTAGCTTTTTGAGAATTGTCTTTTGGGACCAAAAAGTCAATTCCAAATAACCATTAACGAAACACCTAAATAAATTGTTTGACTCAGTCAAAGAATTAAAATACATCCAAATAGTCATTTTTGATAAAAAAAAGTTATCCAAATTGCTAACAACCAAACATCCCTGACCGCAAACATTGTTGGGCATGTATTGAAATTTTTGAAATTCGTTCAGTGAAACAGGCGCGGCCTAATTCATAAGCTATTGAAATGTTGCATTTTTACGTGGAGCCCATCGGTATACGCGCATCTTACGGTTTCTTATTTTTGGAATGTTGGCATTGAGTTCCTCCGTTAAATGCTTGCCCAGAATTTCTTGGGGATTTAGGGGTGAATTTAGTAGGCTCCCTCTAGAGTTTGGAAATAGGTCGTTCGGTCGGATTAAGTTTGGATTGGGTTATATTTTAGGTTAAGCGACATTTTAGTTCAGTTGATTTGGGCTGATTAAGTCTTGGTTTGGGTCGACTTTGAACTAACCGATTTTTGGTCTAATAAACTACTCATGCAAAAATAAACAAGTTTATAGGAAATTTCGGGTCGAGTATGGTTTGATACAGATCAATTCATGTTTCGGGCTCACTTTCGGTTAAGCCTATTTTAGATGTCAGGTCGGTATGAGTCCGGGTAATTCGGTTTGAGTTCCGAAAATCAAATCAGTTTTGCTAGGTCTAGCTCTTTCCACTGAATTCCCACCATAAATTCCTCACAATAAATGCTCTTGCTGTGGGGAAATTATGAATTTTTGGGCTTGTGCAAGAAAAGATCTTTTTTTTGATAATTCATCATCACTATGCAGGTAAGGGTCATGTGTTTATAAAGTTAGGAAAGTCTGACCCGATATGATAACATGAAATGAACCCGACCTGAAGTTACTGAGGGGAACACAAACCCAATACGAACCAAATTAATTAATTTTGGTCCGAAGTTAACATGATTTAACCGTTTGGCAAAAAAACATATTATTTTTCAATTCTGAGTAATCCATATAACTATATATAAAATTGAGTGATTCGTTGCGCTTTTGCCAAATGTCATAACTCTATTGGTTATGACATTAAATATATTTGGTTTGTTTTGTCTTTCAATATTTATACAACTATTTTTTGTTTTTCCTCTTTTTGAGAATCCGCGAGGCTTTTCATCTTCTCACTAATAAATTATTTAAAAATATCATTAATAGATGTTTACTAGCATATGAATTGGCGCATACATAAACTTAGAAATATATATATGGATAAAAAGCATTTACCTAATAAAATAAATCCTAACAGTGAAAACAAATTGTTGACAAAGAGTATTGGCATGCATCTCTAACCCAACCCTTGCATCGCAAGGAAAATAGTTCTAATTTAAACTATTTTCAAGTCTAATATGAAATTGATCCATTTATTAAATGAATCAACTGAAAGCAACCCATTTCCCAACTCTATGTGCTTATATGCTTCGCATGCAGAGAAGATATTTGATTTTTCTTGTCACGACCAAAAAACCTATGAGTATATGGATATTTGCTTTAACATATGAATTTGGATTTTATCAAAGCGTGCATGATGATTAAAATACTGGTTGTAACCTGAACATTTCGGTGAAGAGAGGCATTCGGGTTAATTAAACAAGTTAGATGAATTCATAAATAAGTTTTAAAATTTTACAGTTTTAATGAAAAGTAAACCGGAAATTAGCCGTAAAGATTTGATCATTTGAAAAACAAAGAAATAAAAATTTATAGTTGAAATAGACGATGATCTAAAAACATTAGAAACCCTAACTTATGCTATACAGACCCAGATTAAACATGTTATTGCTTGTACCTTTCGTGTTAATAACAAGACTAAGAGTTTAAATATATTTTTTACATTTTTATGTCCTCAAGAATCAAATTATATGTAATTGTATGAATTGCTTATAAGGATTGAAACAATTCCTTATTTTCAGTAATTATAAACTAGCTAGCTGTGTTTTACATGATTGTTGAAATCAACATATGAACCACTTTGAGTATCCAATCAAGTACATGTTATACATGTGAGAAACATACATACATACAGATCATTTAACCGGTCGAAATTGGCTTATGCTAAGTGACCTTTTATTTTTGAAATCTTTGAGCATAAGTTATTTGAAGTTATTAGTACATGCCGGCGCAACCAAGTTTTACGCTTAGTTTTTACAATGACGTTATGACAAATAATTATAAAATTTGAGCCTAGTATAAGCGAAAGCATTGAATGGAAGTAGATATTCGAGAAGGATAAAACAAGATTAACAAGCTGATGTTATGCACATGATTTTTTACGTGAAAACCCAAAACGGGAGAAAATCATAGGCGGCAGCAATGACACAAAGATCCACTGTAATATGAGTAAGTACAAAATGATCTCAAAAGTGAGTAAAAAGAGATCAATACAAAAGAAAGATAAAGGTCTTCAACCGCCATGAGATCACAAAAACAAAAACTCTTATAACTCTCACTCAAATCTAAGATGTGGAATAGAAGAGGCAAATGAATCACAAGCGTCTCATAAAACTACACGTCAGAGGGAGGTGCCTAAAGACACTCCTGAATGTCTAAAACACCATACAAATGCCCGCAGAAAATGCTTGCTAGAGATGCCCAATTTATAGAGTTCATGAACATGGTTGAAACTACCATAATGAAGGAGGACAAGACTGGTGTATGAACGCTCATAAATTCCCATAAAGAAGATTAAATTTTATGTAACAGCTTTGCAATAATCAGCCATAGAATCTTACATTAAGCCCAATATAATTAACGAGGACCCAAACTTAGCAGGCCAAGAGACATTGGCCTACCACTGCCCGTGGTACAAAGTAGCCTTGTAAAGACCCAAAAATGTCCAAGTCAAAGAAAGTCAACATGATCAATACGGGTCAAAGTTGGTTAGGAAGAATCCACTAGGAGCTAGAGCTAACAATGGCTTGAGCTGCGAATGGGTGTTGCATTATTAGGCTGCATGCGGGAAATAAACTAGAATGAGCTGAATTTGTTTTTCTTGTTTTATCTGGCCCAATCACACAAAGACATTGGAACTTTGCACCATGGATTATGATTGTTGTAGGCCAAGCATGTTAATATAATATGACCAAGTTGGGCTATTAAAAATTAATAATAATAAACGGAGTTGAATTATTAAGTAATTTTAGGCCAATTCCTAACAAGGGATAACATATTCAGCTTTTGCCAACTTTATTGTGAGTTATACACTGTGTTTATAGAAATGCCTAACCAAGAAGAAGAGTAAAGACAAAGAGGGATGAAACCCACATCCATGACAAATGCTCCATTTGATTACTATTCATGCAATTTGGTACTAGTGACTTGGCTGAAGTTAGCTCTCTAATAGAAGTGGGTTAAGCATAGGAATGAAGCTAAGGTTTTGCCCAATTATAGTATATGAACGTAGTATCCAATGTGCTAGTTCAATAACTATGACTATGACTTGATAGATATTCATGATGGATAAGAAGTTTACCTAACCATCTATGTTTAGTTAAATTTATGAAGTGTCAGATCGCCCTAGAGAGGGGTGAATAGAGTGATTGCAAAAACTTAAAATCAAAATCAAATGTAAATGCAGAAATTAAATAGAGATGATACGCAATGATATTTTAACGAGATTGGCCCTCAATCAAGCTTAGATCCTCGCTTAGAGTTATCCAACTGTAGGATTCAACACTCGACTTCTCTTATTAAGATAAACTCTCATAATCTCTCAGAGCTACCTCACTCTAGATATCACGAGTACTTAAATCAACTCTTGATTTAAGTATGGGGGAGTTGTGACCTCACACCAACTCCTAAGTTCACTCCTTAATAAAGAATCCTTAATGCACTCACAACTTTTGATCACAAAATAACACTCAATACAATAGTTCAAGGTATGTGCTCAAAATGCTGGTTTTTGTACTGCCTTTATGTGTGTTTTGCTCCCTCAGCTTAGCTGCTATTTATAAGCTTCAGCACTCGCCCACCAAATATAGAAGTTTTGCCCAGGGAATGCTAAAATGGCATTCTAGGCCCTTGATTTCTGCTCAGTTGTTGCTGTTTTGATTTTCTTGCCTTCCTTGCCACGATTTAGGCTAATGTGATGCTGCACAATATTTTCTCAAGATATTGCAGGCATGCATTCTAAAATCAATGGATAGTATTGCTTGATTGTATCGTATCATTCCTTGATTAGCTTACGATTAATCAATCAATTACAATCATGCAAAATCTCTTAAATTGATTCCTCAAAATTTAAATTTATAATTTTAAGTCAGCTAACTAATTTCCATGACTGGCTCCCATTTAATAAAATAGATAAAATCATCCCTATTCTTTCCTTGTGCATCTACATTCTTGATGTGAATAGGTTGCTTATATTTATATTTAATTTTACAACCTCTTAATTTTACATCCAAGGCTTTAATTAATTTTGTGTTTCATCAAAACCTTCTTAGCCATTGATGGAGTCAACAATTGCCCTTTTTTGATGAAAGACGAAATCTAACTTGCATTAACTTAAATACTTATAGTGATCTTACCATTTGAACTTACCAATTCATCTTTCTCCCCTTTTTTGTATTTCATCAAAAAAGTAAGATCAGAAGGATTGCTGAATTTCATTATAGGTTAATAGCATGACATCATATTAACATAACAATCATTAATATAAAAATGAAGTCATAGGTCAATAATTCTTCGGAGATATCAATATAGTAGAATGCCAATATTTCAAAACTCTTTGCAACTCCCCCTTTCAAAAATGATTGAACTATATGATACTTTATCATACGTAATCAAACTATTTTCTCCTCCCTTCGATGCAATAACTAAAACATACAAATTGAGGATGAAAACAAAAGATAAGTACCATTGGCGATTATATCTCCCCCTTAATTCAAGCCAATATCATTATAACACAATTTATATACCAATGGCATATTTTTTTTCCTTGCAGAAATAATTAAAACATATAATATCAATCTTGGGGACACGGGATAACCTGAATGTAGAGCATATGAAAAGATACTACAATTCAAATTGTTTGTCTCCCCCTTCATACATTAATTTAAGACAAAAGCATGGGGTTATAAGACATATAAAAGTCCAAACAATCTAGGTATTCTAAGTGGACATGCGTATGCAATATGACCTATTTTAGAACAATAATTACAAGTTCTAACATCCTTTATATATGGAGTAGACTTAGCAAAGAAATTCTTATAGGTATTCTTTTTGTTGGAGTGATTATATCCAATTCCCTCTTTGTTAAAGGATGCTCTTTTGGTACTAAGTAGCTTGTCCAAATTTTCTTGTCCTTGTGTGAATTTTAAGACTGTTTTGTGATCTTTATCACACTTGGCTTGCAATTCCATATTTTTATTTTCTAAACTCTTAACTTTATCATGAAGATCATTGTTCAATTTTTCAAGAGCTACATTCATTTGATTTAATTCTCAAAGATTTTTCTTGGGATCTTTATATTTAGATAGATATCTTTGTTCTAGTTTTGCGAAATTGACTAAGGCATTAATTAATTCTTCTTTAGAGCATTCATAAAGAGCTGATATATCTACCTCATCAATACTTTCATACTCAGATCTTTGATTGTCTTGTACTTCCTTAGCCATAAGACAGATGTTTGCATTGTGTTCTTCATTGCTTTCACTGTCAGTTGTGTCGCTATCGCTCCGAGCTGCGATCATTGCTCTCTTGTTATCTTTCTTTTTAAATCTCTGTGATTCTCCCATATTTTAGATTAGTGAACAATCCTTCAACAAATGCCTGGGCATACCACATCCATAATAAGAACTAACATTAGTATTGTCTTCATGAAAAAACTTAATTTTGGACGATTTTTCGTTTCTTTTTAACGTGGATCCTTTTGAGTTAAATCCTCATTGATTGAATTTTTTCTTTAGCCCCATTTTGTTAAGGCCTCGAACAATCAACGAGAATGCCTCTTCATCATTGTCATTGGATTCTTCTTCCTTAGAAGTGCAATCTTCTTATATAGCTTTTAGTGCTACTCCTTTCCTTGAGCTTTCTCCTTCGTCTTCTTTGAGGTGAATCTCATGTGTCAAGAGTTTCCCCCGAAGATGGTCCAAATCTAACTTCTCAAGATCTTGAGCTTCTTCGATTGCTGTAACTTTCGGTCCCCATTCGTTCTTTAGAAGGCATAGAAGAATCTTTCTCACCGTTTCTTCATTTGTGTAAGTTTTACCGAGCAATTTTAGGTGATTGGTAATGTCAGTGAATCGAGCAAACATATCTTTTATCGATTCGTCTAACTGCAATTTGGCTAGTTCATATTGATCTATAAACATATTCATTTTGGTTTCGCGGACTTGGCTTGTCCATTCATATGTAATGATCAGTTTTTGTTCCACATCTGCTGAGCTGTATCACATGCAGAAATACGGTGATATTCATTAGCATCTAAACCACAATAAACAATATACTGAGTTCTTGAATTCTTGGTAAGTTTATTCCAGTCAGCACTCGTATATTGATCTTTTGGTTTGTCAATGAATTCTCCCTTGTCATTTTTAACCTTAGGAATAGAATAAAGTCCATTGTTTGCAATTTTCCATAATTCCATATTAGTATAGATTCGCATTTTTCCAATAAGAAAAGTTTGTCCCTTTAAATAAGGGGTGTCTAACAGTAGAGTGTCCTTCAATATTGACATCTTCTAAAAAAGTCATGATGACTGTTAAGTTAAAAGAAGTGTGGGCTGGCTCTGATACCAATTGAAGAGTCAGATCACCTAGAGGTGGGTGAATAGGGTGATTGCAAAAACTTAAAATCAAAATCAAATGTAAATGCGGAAATTAAATAGAGATGATACGCAATGATATTTTAACGAGGCTGGGCCTAAATCAGGCTTAGGTCTCCACCTAGAGTTATCCAACTCTAGGATTCAACACTGTACTTCTCTTATTAAGATGAACTCTCACAATCTCTCAGAGCTACCTCACTCTGGAGATATCAAGTACTTAAATCAACCTCTTGATTTAAGTATGGGGGGGTTGTGACCTCACACCAATTCCTAAGTTCACTCCTTAATAAAGAATCCTTAATGCATTCACAATGTTAGATCACAAAATAACACTCAGTATAATAGTTCAAGGTGTGTGCTCAAAATGTTGGTTTTCATACTGCCTTTCTGTATATTTTTCTCCCACAGCTTAGATGCTATTTATAAGCTAAAGCACTCGTCCAGCAAGTAACGAAGTTCTGCCCAAGGTATCCAGAAATGGCATTTCAGACTCTTGATTTATGCTTAGCTGTTGCTATTTTGATTTTCTTGCCTTCCGTGCCACGATTTGAGCTTATGTGATGCTGTATAATATTTTCTCAAGATATTGCAGGCATGCATTGTAAAATCAAGGAATAATATTGCTTGATTGTATCATATCTTTCCTTCATTGGCTTGCAATTAATCAATCAAGTAAAATCATACCAAATCTCTTAAGTTGATTACTCAAAATTTAAATTTCAAATTTTGAGTCAACTAACTAATTTCCATGATTGGCTCCCATTTAGTCGATCAGATAAAATCATCCATATTCTTTCCTTGTGCATCTACACGTTTTTCTTGATGTGAGGTTGCTTATATTTGTATTTAATTTTACAACCTCTTAATTTTACATCCAAGGCTTTAATTAATTTTGTATTTCATTAAAACTTCTTAGCCACTAAGGGAGTCAACAATCGCCCCCTTTTTGATGAAAGACCAAATCTAACTTGATTAACTTAAATGCTTACATTTGAACTTGCCAATTCATCTTTCTACCCCTTTTTGTATATCATCAAAAAGGTAAGATCAGAAGGATTGTAGAATTTCATTATAGATTAATAGCATGACTTCATATTAATATAACACTCATAAATTTAAAAATGAAGTTATATGTCAATAAATCTTTAGAGACATCAATATATTAGAATGTCAATATTTCAAAACTGTTTATGTCTTCCCCTTTCAAAAATGATTGAATGGTATGATACTTTATCATATGTAATCAAACTATTTTCTCCTTTCTTCGATGCAATGACTAGAACATACAAATCAAGGATAAAAACAAGAGATAAGTACCGTTGGTGATTACATCTCCCCCTTAATTCATGCCAATATCATTATAACACAATTTATATACTAGTGGCACATTTTTCCCCTTGCAAAAATAACTTAAGCATATAATATCAATCTTGGGAACATGGGATAGCTCGAATATAGAGGATATGAAAAGATACAACAATTCAAATTATTTATCCCCCTCTTCGTACATTAATTTAAGAAAAAAGTATGGGGTTATAAGACATATAAAAGTGCAAACAATCTAGGATAAATCATATTTTCCCTTCCTTAAAATAATTATTTAGGAAGACACAAAGAGCACGTGAATTCTCATAGACAAAGAATCATATCAGTTTGTCCAAGCATGCATAATCGAGTCAAGGCCTACTGTGTGAAAAAATATTATGTACGTATACAATTGTTAAAGCTTCATTTTATTTTTATTTTTTTGGTTGCTTAGTCATCAACTGCTCTTACAAAATAAACTTAAACTTTTCTTAAAGCACTTTTGAAAAATTTGGGTCCATTAGTGCCTACCATATTAAGTGGTCATGTTCTCTTTGGAATTCAAATCTAAATAATCTTTGAAGGTGGTTTTCTAAGTGGACATGAGTATGCAATATGACCTATTTCAGAACAATAATTACACGTTTTAACATCCTTTTATATGGAGTAGACTTAGCAAAGAAATTCTTATAGATATTCTTTTTGTTGGAGTGATTATATCCAATTCCCTCTTTGTTAAAGGATGCTCTTTGGGTACAAAGTAGCTTGTCCAAATTTTCTTATCCTTGTGTGAATTTTACAGTTATTTTGTGATCTTTGTCACACTTGGCTTGCAATTCCATATTTTTATTTTCTAAACTCTTAACTTTATCATGAAGATCATTGTTCAATTTTTAAAGAGCTACATTCATTTCATTTAATTCTCGAAGATTTTTCTTAAGATCTTTATATTTCGATAGATGTCTTTGCTCTAGTTTAGCGAAATTGACAAAGGCATTAAGTAATTCTTCTTTACAGCATTCATAGAGAGCTGATATATCTACCTCATCAATGCCTTCAAACTCAGATCTTTGATTGTTTTGTACTTCCTTAACCATGAGACAGATGTTTGCATTGTGTTCTTCATTGCTTTCATTGTCAGTTGTGTCGCTATCGCTCTAAGTTGCGATCATTGCTCTCTTGTTCTCTTTCTTTTTAAATCTCCGTGATTCTCCCATATTTTGGATTAGTGGACAATCCTTTAACAAATGTCCTGGCATACCACATCCATAACAAGAACTAACATTAGTATTTTCTTTATGAAAAAACTTACCTTTGGACGATTTTTCATTTCTTTTTAATGCGGATCCTTTTGAGTTAAATCCTCGTTGATTGAATTTTTTTCTTTAGCCCCATTTTGTTAAGGCCTCGAACAATCAATAAGAATGCCTCTTCATCATTGTCGTTCGATTCTTCCTCCTCAGAAGTGCGATCTTCTTATATAGCTTTTAGTGCTACTCCTTTTTTTGAGCTTTGTCCTTTGTCTTCTTTAACGTGAATCTCATGTGTCAAGAGTTTCCTCGGAAGATGGTCCAAATCTAACTTCTCAAGATCTTGAGCTTCTTCGATTGCTATAACTTTCTGTCCCCATTCGCTCTTTGGAAGGCATCGAAGAATCTTTCTTGTCATTTCTTCATTTGTGTAAGTCTCACCAAGTGATTTTAGGTAATTGGTGATGTCAGTAAATCGAGTAAACATATCTTTTATCGATTCGTCTAATTGCGTTTTGATTAGTTCATATTGATGTATGAACATATTCATTTTGGTTTCACACACTTGGCTTGTCCCTTCATATATAACAATCAGTTTGTTCCATATCTGCTGAGCTATGCCACATAGAAATACGGTTATATTCATTAGCATCTAAACCACAATAAAGAATATGCTTAGCTCTTGAATTCTTGGTAAGTTTATTCCAGTCGGCACTCGTATATTGATCTTTTGGTTTGTCAATGAATTCTCCCTTGTCATTTTTAACCTTAGGAATATAATGAGGTCCGTTGTTCGCAATTTCTCATAATTTCATATTAGTAGACTCAACAAAAATTTGCATAGCATTTTTCTAATAAGAAAAGTTTGTTCCTCTAAATAAGGGGTGTGTAACAGTTGAACGTCCTTCAATATTAACATCTTCAAAAAAATCCATGATCATCACCTACTTGACTGTTACGTCAAACGAAGTTCGGCGCTGGCTTTGATACCAATTGAAGAGTCGGATCACCTACAGGGGGTGAATAGGGTGATTCAAAAACTTAAAATCAAAATCAAATGTAAATGCAGAAATAAAGTAAAGATGATGCGCAACGATATTTTAACGAGGTTGGACCTCAATCAGACTTAGGTCCCCGCCTAGAGTTATCCAACTTTAGGATTCAACACTCTACTTCTCTTAGTAAGATGAACTCTCACAATCTTTCAGAGTTACCTCACTCTAGAGATCCCAAGTACTTAAATTAACGTCTTGATTTAAGTATGCGGGAGTTGTAACCTCACATCAACTCCTAAGTTCACTCCTCAATAAAAGAATCCTCAATGCAGTCACAACATTTGATCACAAAATAACACCCAGTATAATAGTTCAAGGTATGTGCTGAAAATGCTGGTTTTCATAGTTCTCTTCTGTGTGTTTTTCTCCCCCAGCTTAGTTTCTATTTATAAGGTGAAGCACTCGTCCACCAAATATGGAAGTTGTGCCCAGGGTATGCTGAAATGGCATTTCAGGCCCTTGATTTCTGCTCAGCTGTTGCTGTTTTGATTTTCTTGCCTTCATTGCCATGATTTGTGCTGATGTGATGTTGCATAATATTTTCTCTAGATATTGCAGGCATGCATTCCAAAATAAAGGGATAATATTGCTTGATTGTATCATATCTTTCCTTGATTAGCTTGCAATTAATCAATCAATTAAAATCATGCCAAATCTCTTAAGTTGATTCCTTAAAATTTAAATTTCAAATTTTGAGTCAACTAACTAATTTCCATGATTGGTTCCCATTTAATCAATCAGATAAAATCATCCATATTCTTTCCTTGTGCATCTACACGTTTTTCTTGATGTGAATAGATTGCTTATATTTGTATTTAATTTATAACCTCTTATTTTACATCCAAGGCTTTAATTAATTTTGTGTTTCATCAAAACCTTCTAAGCCACTGAGGGAGTCAACAATCGCCCCCTTTTTTATGAAAGACAAAATCTAACTTAATTAACTTAAATGCTTACAGTGATCTTAGCAACCTCCCAATTCATATTTCTACCCCTTTTTTTATTTCATCGAAAGGGTAAGATGTTAGAATGTATAAAGTTTTGATGATAACAAATCCAAGTGTTGTTGTTGTTGCTCCAAACAGGCTTTCTAAACAGGACCTTACTGCTGTTCTCAATGTATTAAAACTGCTTAACTAATGGTTTATCAAGAACAGGTACTCAAGTCAGTGATGTAAGAACAACCATGAGGAACAGGCTCTGTAAGGTGTTTTGAAGCATATCCTGAGAAGTGTTTGAAACATAAGATATGTGCAGCTGTGACAAACAGGTTCCGTGCGGTGTTTGAAGCATATTCTGTGAAGTGTTTGCAGCAAAGTCGTTCTACAAGATGACTAGTGGTTACAACAAGATGTCTTGATTTGATTTGGTTTTATATTTTTAGACTCTTGTTAATATGCCGATTAGAAAGTTTTAATTTACCACTCACTGGAAAAGGTTTTGTTTTTCGGAAAATATTTCGGATCACCCTTCAGAACAACCCTGGAAACAGGGCGATCAGGGTGTTTCCAGAATAAGCTGCGAAAAACTGCTTTGCACGATTTTTATCTTTTGGATTTTGAGCAGCTTCTTCAAAGATTTGCAAGAAAGATTTTACTATGGAGTATCTTATTCTTTATCCTAAAAAACGGTTATCAAAAATCTTAAGGGATTTGCAAAATCTTTTTGAATAAAAAGAATATCCAATTTTTGGCAAGTGGATAAGGTAGTTGAGAAAAACATGGGCTAGCTGCTGAAGAACACCGCCTTATGCACGCGGTTCAGGAAGTGTTTTCAGCTCATGTCACCTTACCCCTTGTAGCTAAAGGATTCTATTTTCTCTAGGATTTTAGTTTCCAAAAATTTCAGAAATAGTTTTTCCATCCCTTGTGGGTAAAGGATTCTATATTCTTCAGATTTTTTAGTTTCCAAAAATTTGATGAATTGTGTTCCAAGCACTATAAAAGGCGGCTTCTTACAATCTTGGACACATCGGTTTTCAGAGAGAAAAAATCTGAGTTCATGAGCTAAAACGTTTGAAAAGAAAACCGAGCCTTGTGAGTGAATTAATTGAGCTTTCAAAGTTGGCATACTAGGACTTCATTGTACCCTATATTAGCTTAGTTGAGAAGCATTGTAATAGGGTGTTTTTTCTTTACATTCTTCTTTCACAAGAGTGAGTAGAGTGTGTGTCCAAATCAAGGGGATTTTGGACGTGGGGTAACTTGTCTTAGGGAAGACAGGTTACATGTGTTACAAGTTGTAACAAGGTGTGTTACTATTGTAACGTGATTAGCCCGTTTAGTGAAGTTTTAAATCCTACACGAGGTAGGTCGTGGTTTTTAACCTCAGTTGGGCTAGAGGTGTTTTCTACGTAAAAATCCTGTGTCCATTATTTCCGCATTCAATTTTGTTGGATTTTCGCTTCTGCTTATCTCAGAAACAACCTGTAAGAACAGGGTCTAAGACTGTTTGTCTGCAACTTGCAAAAATCGGACACCACAATGCACCCCCCTCTTGTGGTTGTATACTCTCCAATTCAACAAGTGGTATCAGAACAGGTTCTCCTTTGAAAAGCTAACACCTTTGAGAGATCCTTGAAGATGAGTACTCCACAAGACATGCTTGAAGGTCAATCTATAACTCGTCCACCATACTTTAATGGCCAACACTATAGTTGGTGGAAGAATAGGATGGAAAACTACATCCAAGCCGAGGACTATGAGTTGTGGATGCTCATCAAGCATGGACCACTCATCCCTAAGAAAACAACTGAAGATGGAAAGTCAATCCCCAAGGAGCCTAAGGAGTTCAATGCTGAAGATTACAAGATGATGGAGAAGAATGCCAAGGCCAAAGAAACTCCTATATTTTGGCCTAGGTCCTGATGAATATACTCGCATATCTGAATGTGAGTCGGCCAAAGAAATCTGGGATGCTTTGCAAGTAGCTCACGAAGGGACCAATCAAGTAAAGCAATCTCGGATTGAATTGCTTATGAGAAAGTATGAGCTGTTCGAGATGGGTGATCGGGAAAGTGTGATGGATATGTACACTCGCTTCACTCACATAACGAATGAGTTGAAATCCTTGGGAAAATCCTTCACCATCGAAGAATTGGTAAGGAAGATCCTAAGAATTTTACCTCATTCTTGGGAAGCGAAAGTAACGGCCATCCAAGAAGCTAAGGACATGAACAAGATCACCCTAGATGAGTTGATTGGCAACCTCCAAACATATGAACTTAGGAAATATTCTCAACAGAAAGATGAGACAAAGAGAGAACGGGGTCTTGCACTAAAGGCCTTAGAAGATGATTCTGATTCTGAGGAGGAGGAGATTGCCATGATGACTCAAAAATTTAAGAAGTTCTTCAAGAAAGTCAAAGAAAACATCAAAAGGAAGGACTTCGGCAAAGCCAGGAACACCCCTCGGGAACAGTTCACTGGGTGTTTCAAGTGTGGTAAGCTGGACCACATTGTGAGAAACTGCCCACTGCACAAGGAAGAACAAGAACCCGAACACCCCAGAAAACAGGGGAGGAATCAGGGTGTAAGCAGCTCAGCGAAAAGGTTCTTAAAAGCTATGCTCGCGGCCTGGGGAGATTCAAGTGAGGATGAGGAAGGGTCTGAAGCTGGGGAAGCTGATGTAGCACTCATGGCAAGGAGTGACACTGATTCAGATGATGGGTCAACGGATAGTCTGACTCAGCTCAAGAACAAGGTACGTGGTCTAAATAAATCAATTCTTGAGAAATTAGTGTACAATATAATGGATATATGTGCTGAATTAAAAAGGGGATGTTCGAGATTTAGAACTTGAAAATGAAACCCTTAAATTAGAAAAGCTTGAAGTTGACAAAGAGACTCTTGCCTTGCATGAAAACATCAATGTGCTTAAAGAAACTCTACTCATGAAAGAAGAGACTTGTTCCACTAAACTGACTGAGCTAGAAAAAGAATCTCTTGACTTAAAAGGTAAGATCGAGTCTTTGCTGGAAGAAAACAGAAACTTGCTTGAAAAAATAAAATACTTAGAATCGGACCTTGCCGCAAACAAGCTCTGGAACAGGTCCTCAAGGGCGTTGGAATGGTTAAACACTCATCATAGTCAAAATAGAAGAGGACTAGGTTTTGTGCCTAAGATGACCTACCCAGTGAATAACAAATATGTGGGATTACCTGAAAATATTGTTTGTTTTCATTGTGGTAAAACGGGGCATTATCGATATGCTTGTCCTATAAGAAAGTATGCCATTAAAAAGAACTCAGTGCATGTAAAACAAATGTGGGTTAGGAAAGATGAGATTTACACATCTAAAGGAATGGGACCCAAGTGGATCTGGGTTTCCAAAACTAACCCTTGATTTGTTTTGCAGGCTGAAGTGAGAGAGAACAACCCAGCAAACAACCCAGCAAACAGTGCAGGAAACAGTCTAGGGAACAGGCAGCTGTGGTATGTTGACAGTGGGTGTTCGAGGCATATGACTGGTGAAAAATTCAATTTTCTCTCACTTACAGCATCAGAAGGAGGGAGTGTAGTATTTGGAAACGGCAAATCTGGGACAATTGTCGGTATAGGTAAGATAGGTGAGTCACTCTCCCATTCAATTAACAATGTTTATTTTGTGGATGGTTTAAAACACAACTTGCTAAGTGTGTCCCAACTGTGTGACAAAAACAACCTAGTAGTGTTCTCTCCAACACGTTGCTTGGTTGTAAATATGAACACAGGAGATATTGTGTTGAGGGGGAAGCGACACAAAAATGTTTATAAAGTGTGTATTTCTACTCTTCCCCAAAATAATTTGACTTGTTTGAGTGCCTTAAAAGATGATGTTATGCTTTGGCACAAAAGACTAGGTCATGCAAGCCACTCTCTTTTGAACAAACTTGCAACCAAAGATTTAGTAGTTGGCTTGCCTTCCATCAAATTTAATGATGACAAGGTATGTGATGCATGTGCCAAAGGCAAAAAAGTCAAAAATTCATTTCACTTGGACTTTGTTTTTCAGCTCCCTTGAATTAATACATATGGATCTATGTGGTCCAATGAGGATCATGAGCCGAGGTGGCAAGAGGTATATGCTTGTGATAGTGGATGACTACTCTCGTTTCACTTGGACTTTGTTTTTGGCTTCTAAAGATGAAACTTTTGAAAAATTTCTTACTTTCATTAAAAAGACTGAAAAGAGGGTAGGACACTCTTTGGTATGCATAAGGTCTGACCATGGTACAGAATTTGAAAATTCGAGCTTTATTGACTATTGTAATGAGCATGGTGTTGATCACAATTTTTCAGCTCCAAGAACACCCCAACAGAACGGGGTGGTAGAGCGCAAAAATCGTACTCTAGAGGACATGACTAGAACAATGCTTGTTGCTAGTGGTCTTCCTAGAAATTTTTGGGCTGAAGCTTTAAACACATCATGTTACATTATAAATAGATGCATGATTAGACCTGTTCTTAACAAAACTCCTTATGAGATCCTCAAAGGAAGAAAACCAAATATTTTGCATTTGAGAGTTTTTGGGTGTAAATGTTTTGTGCATAATAATGGAAAGGATGCCTTAGGGAAATTTGATCCAAGGAGTGACGAGGCAATATTCCTCGGTTACTCCTCACATAGTAAGGCATACAAAGTGTTTAATAAGAGAACCTTGTGTGTTGAAGAAAGTGTGCATGTGCTTTTTGATGAAACTAACTCTCTAAGTGAGAATGATGCACAGGAGGAAGACCTCGAACTAGGTCTTGTTAAAAAAGACATGCTGCTTCAAGATGAACTAGGTAAGGATCAACCTGAGTGATCAAGGCCTGAAGCTGTTCTTCAGGAAGGTAGGCAGGGTGTGAACCAAACAGGGGAAAACAGGGTGGAACCCTGTTCGGGACAACATCAGCCGAACCCTTCTGAGATAATTTCAGGAACAGGCTCCCAAACAAGCTGGGAACAGGACCTGAACTTGTTTCGCCAAGTATTCCAGGTAGGATGGAGAGCATATCTGTGAACCCACTTTCACCACGATCATGAAAATACCAAAATTCACATCCTCTTGATCAAATTTTGTCTGATATTAATGCAGGAGTTCAAACTAGATCTAGGCTTCAAAATTTCTGTGCTTTCTATGCTTTTCCCTCGAAAATTGAGCCTAAGAATATTAATGAAGCTCTTGCAGATTCAGATTGGGTCACAGCCATGCAAGAAGAACTCCATCAGTTCGAAAGAAACAAGGTATGGCATCTTGTGCCACGGCCAGAGGATAGAACAATCATTGGAACCAAGTGGGTGTTCCGTAACAAGCTAGATGAGTGCGGAACAGTCACTAGGAACAAGGCCCGGCTGGTGGTTCAAGGCTACAACCAAGAAGAGGGAATTGATTATGAAGAGACTTTTGCACCTGTTGCAAGGATGGAAGCCATTCGAATCTTGATAGCTTTTGCAGCCCACATGGAGATCAAGTTATATCAAATGGATGTTAAAAGTGCGTTTCTAAATGGGTACCTTAAAGAGGAAGTGTATGTCAAACAACCCCCCGGTTTTGAAAGTGATGAATTTCCTAACCATGTTTTCAAACTTGACAAGGCACTTTATGGTTTAAAACAAGCTCCTAGAGCTTGGTATGAGCGATTGTCAAGCTTTTTATTGAAAAATAATTTTGTAAGAGGCAAGGTAGACAATACCTTGTTTCTAAAATCTAAGGGGGAACATTTGTTGATTGTCCAAGCATATGTCGATGACATCATATTTGGTGCAACTCATCATGAATTGTGCAATGAATTTTCAAAAATGATGAGGAGTGAGTTTGAAATGAGCATGATGGGTGAGCTTAATTTCTTTTTAGGCTTGTAAATCAAGCAAACTTCAAACGGTACCATGATCCATCAACAAAAGTATATTAAGGAATTACTTAAGCGTTTTGGGATGGAGTCAGCCAAGCCCATTGATACTCCCATCTCTCCTTCAACTAGGTTGGTAATGGATGATGGTAGTCCCTCAGTTGAGGAGAAATCCTATAGGGGCATGATAGGGTCACTCTTATATCTAACTGCTAGTAGACCTGACATTGTTTTTAGTGTTGGTCTATGTGCACGTTTTCAGTCAAACCCTAAAGAAACTCATCTAAAGGCTGTTAAAAGGATTTTTAGGTACTTAAGACATACACCTGATCTAGCCTTATGGTATCCTAAAGGTTGCAACTTTGATCTTGTTGGGTATGCTGATGCTGATTATGCAGGTTTCTTAGTTGATAGAAAAAGCACCTCAGGTATGGCTCACTTTCTTGGACCTTGTTTGGTATCTTGGGCAACCAAGAAACAACTCTCTGTTGCCTTGTCCACAGCAGAAGCTGAGTATGTGGCAGCTGCATCTTGTTGTGCTCAGTTATTATGGATAAGACAACAACTCAAGGACTTTTGTGTTGACATAGGATGCATTCCTATTTATTGTGACAATACAAGTGCAATTAACATTGCCAAAAATCCTTGTCAACACAAAAGAACAAAATATATTGACATTCTTCATCATTTTCTAAGGGACAATGTTAAAAAAGGAGTAATCTCAATGAATTTTTATGCCACTGAAAATCAAATTGCTGATATATTCACAAAGGCATTGAGTAGAGAACAATTTGAAAGGAATAGACTCGAACTAGGCTTAATTAGAACAACCTGACCAGCCTGTTCTCTCTCCCTGTTTGCAAAATTTAAAAGTGACGGGTACAACATGTTAAATTTTTGTTTGCAATCAACTTGTGTGCTATGTTTAGCATATGTGAGGTTTGCAACTTGCTGACACTCGTTGAGGTCTAATGAGATTGCCCTTATTGTCCAATGTTACCGAGCAAGTAACCTCAAGAACAAGCATCAGAAACAGGTACGCCTCTTGTTTGTCAAATGTGTGCAACAAATTGAAAACTGCTAATCTCTTCCCGAGGCGTGCGCAATAAATGCTAAAGTCCGTTGCAAAAACGGGCAAATCTTTTAAAGATTTCGCACGTCTCTCTCTCCCTTTAAAGCTCTTGCTCAATCTCTCACCTCCACCGAAACTCTCTTGCTTTGAAACTCTGTTCAAGAAACCCTAATCTCTCTCCTTCCTCTGAAAAATGGCGTTCCCCATTAGCTTCGAGAGCTCCTCGACCTTGACCCAGGGCAACCAGCCACAGGGCACAGCCTTGCAAACAGCCACAGCCCTGTTTGCACCTACACAATTTCTGACGGCCCTCATGGAAGGTAAAAATACTGAACCTCCTCGACCCATTGCCTATAAACCTTTTGGGTTTTTGAAAAGTATCGACCTTAGAACAGTGAATTTGAAATTGGAAGACATCCCGTACAAATTTGGATGGGAATTGATTTTGTTTGGTGAAACGGGCGCATGTCAACCCCAAGAACTTGTTGGGGCATCTGAAAGAGAAATTGGGGCTTTAGATGAACTCTTTTTGTTGGACCATGGGTTAGATGACATCAATTCGTTTGGGCTGTTTCCTGAGGAAACAGGGTCAGAAATAGGGCCTGAAGTTTTTAGGGATGACCTAGGGAAGGATTTGTCAAAAGAAGAAGGGGGAAGTAGTGGTCAAATGGAGGAGTCTCCTGTTAAGCCTGCACAAGCCACACCGGTAACACAAACCGGTGAGAAACGCAAAAGGTACAAAATTGTGGCTAGGCGTGCTAGAGTACCAAGAACACGACCACCATCAAGGCCTAAAAGCGGCCAGACTAAAGCGCCCTCAAAAAGTGAACCCCCTGTCAAACCAAAACCACAAATCCCCTCTTCGGCCAAACCCACAAACAGACCCACAAGAAAATCAGCCCGAATAGCTTTTCACTCCACTCCTCGTCCTGCCAAACAGTCAGCCCCTGTTATTGAGGAGATTGATTCCTCCTCTGAGCCTTCATCAGATAGCGACACTGAGAACACTGCCTTCAAACAGGGCACGCCCGTGTTCTCAGAGTCCTCAGAGGATAAGCCTCTTCCTATACCAAAACTATCACCCCTCAAAACTCCCAAGAGAAAAGCCTCCCTCAAACATGCCTCCACCTAAGACCCTCCTACTGAGCCCCAACCTAAATGAGCTAAGAAATCTACCCTGTCTGCAATCTCAGCGAAACTGACCTAATTGATTCAGAGACGGGTTGTCAGGGGCAAAATTATAAAGGTCAAATATTTTGAGGAACAGGGGTTGGGGGTGTTTCTGCACAAGCTGCATGCACAGGGGTGGTATGAGTTGTTTACAAACACCCAGGTGGGGTGTTCTGTACATGAGTTGGCAGAGTTCTATGCCAACTGCACTGTCACCGAAGGAGTGGTGACAAGTATTGTTAATGGGAAGCAGCTTCGCTTTGATGCGAAGATATTAGGGGACATTCTGGGGATTCCCTCCACAGGCTTTGATATATATGTGAGGGAAGACAAGACTATTCTAGGGACAGCCAGACTGCTGGAACTCGCCCAGAAATTTAGCAGGCAACCAAGCCTGCAAACACCCAAGTCTGTGAAGAAAGGGGACATGACATCGCTCCATCAATTGCTATTTTGGTTTATCATCAAGAATGTCATCCCCAGAGGCCAGGGTCGAAATCTTGCTGATGCCATGGATCAGTGTTTGATGGATCTGATGGACACGGAAGTGCAAATTAACCTTCCTGCCATCATGATTCGACATATTGCAAGAATTGCAAACACCTCTAGGGAACATGATCTGGGATACGGTTTCTTTCTGACTAGTGTGTTTGAGCACTTTGGGGTGACACTGCAGAAGAAGGTGGGTGCTCAGTTCATTGATGAGATCGGGAGTAACACCCTTATGGGGTGTGGGTATGCTTTGATTGAAGGGTCTGCCTCAGAACAGGGGACCAGAACACCCCGTCCTCCTGTTCCTGGCAGTTCCTCAACCAAGCTTAAGGCTGCTTTGGAAGAAAACTCTCGCCTCAGTACTGAGCTTAACGCTGTAAAGGCTGCCCTGGACGAGGAAAAAGCTCTAAATGCAAAACGCCATGCAGATCTCCTCGCCCTTCTCTCTTCACTTTCAGCAAAATTTTCTCCTTATGCTCCTTGAACACCCCTCATGAGCTGTTCCCATCTGTTGTTCTCATAGCCTGTTCTCACTTCTCTTGGTGAATCAGTTTGTACTCTGTTGCACTCTTCTGATGAATGACAGGATATCTTATTTTTTGATTGGCTTTGCCTTGCTTGCTTTTTGTTGTGAATTGCTTATGTGTGACTAGGATGGCCAATCTCATTACTGTACCAAAACACTTGAATGTATCGCCTGTTGACTTTCCTCCATTACCTAAGTGGTGGTGATAGCAAACACCCTCTGTTTGACTGTTCGCCCCTACTTTTTAATGATGCCAAAAGGGGGAAGATAGGTTGACCAGTATTGTTTTAGTTCTGCCATGGACGAGTTAATTTTCTTACAATCTTTTCGATACTAACTGCTTCATGTGAATTTGAATAATTGGTACAAATCACTTAAATTGACCTTAAAAGTCAATATGGTCACTTGGTTTGTCATCATCAAAAAGGGGGAATTTGTTAGAATGTATAAAGTTTTGATGATAACAAATCCAAGTGTTGTTGTTGTTGCTCCAAACAGGCTTTCCAAACAGGACCTTACTGTTGTTCTCAATGTATTAAAACTGCTTGACTAATGGTTTATCAAGAACAGGTACTCAAGTCAGCGATGTAAGAACAACCATGAGGAACAGGCTCTGTAAGGTGTTTTGAAGCATATGCTGAGAAGTGTTTGAAAAATAAGATATGTGCAGCCGTGACAAACAGGTTCCGTGTGGTGTTTGAAGCATATTCTGTGAAGTGTTTGCAGCAAAGTTGTTCTACAAGATGACTAGTGGTTACAACAAGATGTCTTGATTTGATTTGGTTTTATATTTTTAGACTCTTGTTAATATGCCAATTAGAAAGTTTTAATTTACCACTCACTGGAAAAAGTTTTGCTTTTCGGAAAATATTTCAGATCACCCTTCAGAACAACCCTGGAAACAGGGCGATCAGGGTATTTCCAGAATAAGCTGTGAAAAACTGCTTTGCACGATTTTTATCTTTTGGATTTTGAGCAGCTTCTTCAAAGATTTGCAAGAAAGATTTTTCTATGGAGTATCTTATTCTTTACCCTAAAAAATGGTTATCAAAAATCTTAAGGGATTTGCAAAATCTTTTTGAATAAAAAGAATATCCAATTTTTGGCAAGTGGATAAGGTAGTTGAGAAAAACATGGGCTAGCTGCTAAAGAACACCGCCTTATGCACGCGGTTCAGGAAGTGTTTTCAGCTCATGTCACCTTACCCCTTGTAGCTAAAGGATTCTATTTTCTCTAGGATTTTAGTTTTCAAAAATTTCAGAAATAGTTTTTCCATCCCTTGTGGGTAAAGGATTCTA
This sequence comes from Carnegiea gigantea, assembly GCA_029747015.1. Lineage (NCBI taxonomy): Eukaryota > Viridiplantae > Streptophyta > Magnoliopsida > Caryophyllales > Cactaceae > Carnegiea > Carnegiea gigantea. Next base: position 119,202 of record JAKOGI010000823.1, on the reverse strand, counting down.
TATTCTTCAGATTTTTTAGTTTCCAAAAATTTGATGAATTGTGTTCCAAGCACTATAAAAGGCGGCTTCTTACAATCTTGGACACATCGGTTTTCAAAGAGAAAAAATCTGAGTTCATGAGCTAAAACGTTTGAAAAGAAAACCGAGCCTTGTGAGTGAATTAATTGAGCTTTCAAAGTTGGCAAACTAGGACTTCATTGTACCCTATATTAGCTTAGTTGAGAAGCATTGTAATAGGGTGTTTTTTCTTTACATTCTTCTTTCACAAGAGTGAGTAGAGTGTGTGTCCAAATCAAGGGGATTTTGGACGTGGGGTAACTTATCTTAGGGAAGACAGGTTATGTGTGTTACAAGTTGTAACAAGGTGTGTTACTATTGTAACGTGATTAGCCCGTTTAGTGAAGTGTTTAAATCCTACACGAGGTAGGTCGTGGTTTTTAACCTCAGTTGAGCTAGAGGTGTTTTCCACGCAAAAATCCTGTGTCCATTATTTCCGCATTCAATTTTGTTGGATTTTCGCTTCTGCTTATCTCAGAAACAACCTGTGAGAACAGGGTCTAAGACTGTTTGTCAGCAACTTACGAAAATCGGACAGCACAATTCACCCCCCTCTTGTGGTAGTGTACTCTCTAATTCAACATAAGATCAGAAGGATTGTAGAATGTCATTATAGATTAATAGCATGACTTCATATTAATATAGCACTCATATAGATAAAAATGAAGTTATATGTCAATAACTCTTCGGAGACATCAGTATATTGGAATGTCGATATTTCAAAACTCTTTAAGTCTTCCCCTTTCAAAAATGATTGAACTATATGATACTTTATCATATGTAATCAAACTATTTTCTCTTGCCTTCGATGCAATAACTAGAACATACAAATCAAGGATAAAATCAAGCGATAAGTACCATTGCCGATTATAGCTCCCCCTTAATTCATGCCAATATCATTATAACACAATTTATATACCAATGTTATATTTTTCCCCTTACAGAAATAATTTAAGTATATAATATCAATCTTAGGGACATGAGATAGCCCGAATGTAGAGGATATGAAAAGATACTGCAATTTAAATTATTTATCTCCCCCTCCGTACATTAATTTAATACAAAAGCATGGGGTTATAAGACTTATAGAAGTGCAAACAATTGATAAACCTCAAATTTGACCCATTTTCAACTCTAATTCTTCCCCTTTTCTCCTATAATCTTTCGACTAATCTTAGCAAAAAGGGGGGTTGAATACACTTTCTTGACCTATTATGCGCTAAGTTGTCCTAATTCTTGATCTGCAGGTCTAAGGTTTAAAAAGTGGGAGTTTCCTGCTGGTTGTGCCAAAAATGACGCTCTGGGGTCAATTTCTGGCGTGAATGAAGCGTCGGCGAAGCCCGGGAGAACCATCTGGAGGCGCACGGCTGATTGCAGGGAGCGCACGGTCAGTTGCAGGACACGCACGGCCGTGCCTCGTAGCCAGAAGGTGCGCACGGTTTGGCGCACTACCGTGCGCCTAAACCGTGCCTACCCCAGGCACGCACGTGCCCCCGTGCGTGGGACGCACGACCGTGCGTCATTAGTTTTTGCGCGATTTAATTACTTTGCGAGGCAGTTACCTGGGGGTATTCTTTTTGGTTTTCTTTTCTCCTGCTTTTCTTTTTTTTTCCCTCAAAAAGGGGGCGACTCTAGGGTTAGTTTTGATTTCAATTGGTTGTTCAGTTCAACACCTTGGGTTTGGATTTAATTATTGCTTTCGGTAGATTGTTGCTACAGATTGGTACACTCTTGAACCCTTCTTTTATTCGTTGTAATTCAAGTTTCTTATTTCTTCGCATGCTATCATTATTGATTGAAGTTGAGATTAGAATTATGTTTAGCGGCTAAGTTCCTAAATCTTGGATTGGGTGTAGCCCCTATAATGTGAATTGGATATCGATTCTAGGTTTTTGTGAATTCTGCCTAAAGTATTATTGAATTCTCACTTAGCACGCCAGGTGTTCGATGAATTGCCTGAGAAGGCTTATTCATGTTCTTAAAGAGGGTTTAGGAGACTAATGAGAGTTGGGTCCTTCACCTAGAGCGGCTTTGCGAGCGATTGTAAATCTTAACATGAGAATAGTTAGGATTTCAATTGGGAATTGAGATTACATGATCTTGTGGTTTTGTTATTCTAGTTTCATGAGAATAGATAATTAGGATAATTCAACCAGTCTGATGATCTTCGAGAGAAGGCGCAGATGCTCTTAATTGGTAATTATTCCATTTCGATTGTTCCGTAGGCAGATTCGCATTACCTAAGTCTTCTTCCCAATGAACGTTATAGTGTGGTGAACTCCAATCCAGGACTCCTCTCATTATTTGATATAAACCTAATAGAATTAGAATCAGTTTACCCAAATTCACCAGACCTAGCTTAGATTAAGTGTCACAGATTGCCTCGGTGATTGAAACCAAGTTCCCTGCGGATACGACCCGTACTTGCCTCTGCTGGCTACAACCGGCACCGTGCACTTGCGGTATATTTTTAACTCAACAACAATCTTGGATAAATCGTATTTTTCCTTCCTTAAAATAGTTATTCAGGAAGACAGAAAGAGCACCTGAATTCTCATAGACAAAGAATCATATCAGTTTGCCTAAGCTGTATAATAGAGTCAAGGTCTACTGTGTGAAAAAATATTATGTACATATACAAATGTTAGAGCTTCATTTTATTCTTTTTTTTTTTTTTTGGTTGCTTAGTCATCAACTACTCTTACTAAATAAACTTAAGCATTTCTCAAAGCACTTTTGAAAAACTTGGGTCCATTAGTGTCCACCATATTAAGTGGTCTTGTTCCCTTTAGAATCCAAATCTAAGTAATCTTTGAAGGTGGTTTTCTAAGTGGACATGAGTATGCAATATGATCTATTTTAGAACAATAATTACACGTTGTAACATCCTTTTTATATGCAGTAGACTTAGCAAAGAAATTCTTATAGGTATTCTTTTTGTTGGAGTGATTATATCCAATTCCCTCTTTGTTAAAGGATGCTCTTTGGGTACAAAGTAGCTTGTCCAAATTTTCTTATCTTTATGTGAATTTTAAGATTATTTTGTGGTCTTTATCACACTTGGCTTGCAATTCCATATTTTTATTTTCTAAACTCTTAACTTTATCATGAAGATCATTGTTCAGTTTTACAAGAGCTTCATTCGTTTGATTTAATTCTCGAAGATTTTCCTTAAGATCTTTATATTTAGATGGATATCTTTGTTCTACTTTAGCAAAATTGACTAAGACATTAATTAATTCTTGTTTAGAGCATTCGTAGAGAGTTGATATATCTACCTCATCAATACTTTCATACTCAAATCTTTGATTGTCTTGTACTTCCTTAGCCATGGGACAGATGTTGGCATTGTGTTCTTCATCGCTTTCGCTGTCAGTTGTGTCGCTGTCACTCCAAGCTGCGATCATTGCTCTCTTGTTATCTTTCTTTTTAAATCTTCGTGATTCTCCCATCTTTTGGATTAGAGGACAATCCTTCAACAAATGTCCTGACATACCACATCCATAATAAGAACTAACATTAGTATTGTCTTTATGAAAAAAACTTACCTTTGGACGATTTTTCATTTCTTTTTAACGTGTTTTGAGTTAAATCCTCGTTGATTGAATTTTTTCTTTAGCCCCATTTTGTTTAGGCCTCGAACAATCAATGAGAATTCCTCTTCATCGTTGTCGTTGGATTCTTCTTCCCGAGAAGTGTAATCTTCTTATATAGCTTTTAGTGCTACGCCTTTCTTGGAGCTTTCTCCTTCGTCTTCTCTGAGATGAATCTCATGTGCTAAGAGTTTCCCCGAAAGATCATCCAAATCTAATTTCTTAAGATCTTGAGCTTGTTCGATTACTGTAACTTTCGGTCCCCATTTATTCTTAGGAAGGCATCGAAGAATCTTTTTCACCATTTCTTCATTTGTGTAAGTCTCACCAAGCAATTTTAAGTTATTGGCGATGTCAGTGAAACAAGTAAACATATCGTTTATCGATTCGTCTAACTGCATTTTGACTAGTTCATATTGATGTATGAACATATTCATTTTTGTTTCGCGGACTTGGCTTGTCTCTTCATATATAACAATCAGTTTGTTCCATATCTGCTGAGCTGTATCACATGCAGAAATACAATTATATTCGTTAGCATCTAAACCACAATAAAGAATATGGTTAGCTCTTGAATTCTTGGTAAGTTTATTCCAGTCAGCACTCGTATATTGATCTTTTGGTTTGTCAATGAATTCTCCCTTGTCATTTTTAACCTTAGGAATAGAATAAGGTCCATTTTTAGCAATTTTCCATAATTTCATGTCAGTAGATTCAATAAAAATTTGCATAGCAATTTTCCAATAAGAAAAGTTTGTTCCTTTAAATAAGGGGTGTCTAACAGTAGAGCGTCCTTCAATATTGACATCTTCTAAAAAAGCCAAGATCAACACCAACTTGACTGTTAAGTCAAAAGAAGTGTGGGGCTGGCTCTGATACCAATTCAAGAGTCGGATCACCTAGAGGGCGTGAATAGCGTGATTACAAAAACTTAAAATCAAAATCAAATGTAAATGCGAAAATTAAGTGGACATGATGCGCAATGATATTTTAACGAGGTTGGGCCTCAATCAGGCTTAGGTCTTCGCCTAGAGTTATCTAACTCTAAGATTCAACACTCTACTTCTCTTATTAAGATGAACTCTCACAATCTCTCAGAGCTACCTCACTGTGGAGATCCCAAGTACTTAAACCAAGCTCTTGATTTAAGTATAGGGGAGTTGTGACCTCGCACCAACTCCTAAGTTCACTCCTTAATAAAGAATCCTCAATGCACTCATAACGTTTGATCACAAAATAACACTCAGTATAATAGTTCAAGGTATTTGCTCAAAATGCTGGTTTTCATACTGCCTTTCTGTGTGTTTTTCTCCCTCAGCTTAGCTGCTATTTATAAGCTAAAGCACTCGTCTACCAAATATGGAAGTTTTGCCCAGGGTATGCTGAAATGACATTTCAGGCCTTTCTACTCAGCTGTTGCTGTTTTGATTTTCTTGCCTTCCTTGCCACAATTGTTGTAGATGTGATGCTGTATAATATTTTCTCAAGATATTGCAGGCATGCATTCTAAAATCAAGAGATAATATTGCTTGATTGTATCATATCTTTCCTTCATTGGCTTGCAATTAATCAATCAAGTAAAATCATACCAAATCTCTTAAGTTGATTACTCAAAATTTAAATTTCAAATTTTGAGTCAACTAACTAATTTCCATGATTGGCTCCCATTTAGTCGATCAGATAAAATCATCCATATTCTTTCCTTGTGCATCTACACGTTTTTCTTGATGTGAATAGGTTGCTCATATTTGTATTTAATTTTACGACCTCTTAATTTTACGTCTAAGGCTCCAATTTTACGTGCTCTTAGCCACTGAGGGAGTCAACAATTGCCCCCTTCGATGAAAGACAAAATCTAACTTGATTAACTTAAATGCTTACAGTGATCTTACCATTTGAGCTTACCAATTCATCTTTCTACCCCTTTTTGTATTTTATCAAAAACGTAAAATTAGAAGGATTATAGAATTTCATTACAGATTAATAGCATGACTTCATATTAATATAACACTCATACATATAAAAATGAAGTTATATGTCAATAATTCCTCAGAGACATTAATATATTAGAATGTCAATATTTCAAAACTGTGTATGTCTTCCCCTTTCAAAAATGATTGAACTATATGATACTTTATCATATGTAATCAAACTATTTTCTCCTCCGTTCACTGCAATAACTTGAATATAGAAATCAAGGATAAAAACAAGAGATAAGTACCAATGATGATTATATCTCCCCCTCAATTCATGCCAACATCATTATAACACAATTTATATACTAATGGCACATTTTTCCCCTTGCAGATAATTTAAGCATGTAATATCAATCTTGCGGACATGGGATAACTCGAATGTAGAGCATATGAAAAGATACTACAAATCAAATTGTTTATCTCCCCCTTCGTACATTAATTTAAGACAAAAGCATAGGGTTATAAGACGTATAAAAGTGTAAACAATCTGGGATAAACCATATTTTCCCTTCTTTAAAATAGTTATTCAGGAAGACACAAAGAGCATATGAATTCTCATAGACAAAGAATCATATCAGTTTGTCCAAGCATGCATAATAGCGTCAACGTCTACTGTGCGAAAAAAATATTATGTACGTATATAAATGTTAGAGCTTCATTTTATTGTTATTATTATTTTTTTGGTTGCTTAGTCATCAACTACTCTTACAAAATAAATTTAAACATTTCTCAAAGCACTTTTGAAAAATTTGGGTCCATTAGTGTCTACCATATTAAGTGGTCTTCTTCCCTTTGAAATCCAAATCTAAATAATCTCTAAAGGTGGTTTTCTAAGTGGACATGAGTATGCAATATAACCTATTTTAGAACAATAATTACAGGTTCTAACATCCTTTATATATGGAGTAGACTTAGCAAAGAAATTCTTATAGGTATTCTTTTTGTTGGAGTGAATATATCCAATTCCCTCTTTGTTATGCTCTTTTGGTACAAAATAGCTTGTCCAAATTTTCTTGTCCTTGTGTGAATTTTAAGATTGTTTTGTGATCTTTATCACACTTGGCTTGCAATTCCATATTTTTATTTTCTAAACTCTTAACTTTATCATGAAGATCATTGTTAAGTTTTTCAAGAGCTACATTCGTTTGATTTAATTCTCGAAGATTTTTCTTAAGATCTTTATATTTAGATAGATATCTTTGTTCTAGTTTTGCGAATTTGACTAAGGCATTAATTAATTCTTCTTTAGAGCATTCACAAAGAGCTGATATATCTATTTCATCAATACTTTCATACTCAGATCTTTGATTGTCTTGTACTTCCTTAGCCATAAGACAGATGTTGGCATTGTGTTCTTCATCGCTTTCGCTGTCAGTTGTGTCGCTATCGCTCTAAGCTGCGATCATTGCTCTCTTGTTATCTTTCTTTTTAAATCTCTGTGATTCTCCCATCTTTTGCATTGGTGGACAATCCTTCAACAAATGTCCTGGCATACCACATCCATAACAAGAACTAACATTAGTATTGTCTTTATGAAAAAACTTACCTTTGGATGATTTTTCATTTCTTTTTAATGTGGATTCTTTTGAGTTAAATCCTTGTTGATTGAATTTTTTCTTTAGCCCCATTTTGTTAAGGCCTCGAACAATCAATAAGAATGCCTCTTCATCATTGTCATTGGATTCTTCTTCCTCAGAAGTGCAATCTTCTTGTATAGCTTTTAGTGCTATTCCTTTCTTGGAGCTTTCTCCTTCGTCTTCTTTGAGATGAATCTCATGTGTCAAGAGTTTCCCCGAAAGATGGTCCAAATATAACTTCTTAAGATCCTGAGCTTCTTCAATTGCTATAACTTTCGGACCCCATTTGTTCTTTGGAAGGCATTGAAGAATCTTTCTCACCATTTCGTCATTTGTGTAAGTCTTACCAAGCGATTTTATGTTATTGATGATGTCAGTGAATCGAGTAAACATATCTTTTATCGATCCATCTAATTGCATTTTAACTAGTTCATATTAATGTATGAACATATTCATTTTGCTTTCGCAGACTTGGCTTGTCCCTTCATATATAACAATCAGTTTGTTCTATATCTGCTGAGCTGTATCACATGCAGAAATACGGTTATATTCATCAGCATCTAAACTACAGTAAAGAATATGCTCAGCTTTTGAATTCTTGGTAAGTTTATTCTAGTCAGCACTCGCATGTTGATCCTTTGGTTTGTCAATGAATTCTCCCTTGTCTTTTCTAACCTTAGGAATAGAATAAGGTTCATTATTTGCAATTTCCCATAATTCTATATCAGTAGATTCAATAAAAATTTGCATAGCATACTTCCAATAAGAGAAGTGTGTTCCTTTAAATAAGGGGTGTCTAGCAGTATAGCGTCCTTCAATATTAACATCTTCTAAAAAAGCCATGATTGTCACCCACTTGACTGTTAAATCAACAGAAGTGTTGGGCTGCCTCTGATACCAATTCAAGAATCGGATCACCTACAGGGGGTGAATAGGGTGATTGCAAAAACTTAAAATCAAAATCAAATGTAAATGCGAAAATTAAGTAGAGATGATACGCAACGATATTTTAACGAGGTTGGGCCTCAGTTAGGCTTAGGTCTTCGCCTAGAGTTATACAACTCTAGGATTCAATACTCTACTTCTCTTATTAAGATGAACTCTCACAATCTCTTAGAGCTACCTCAGTCTAGAGATCCCAAGTACTTAAATTAACCTCTTGATTTAAGTATAGGGGAGTTGTGACCTTACACCAACTCCTGAGTTCACTCCTCAATAAAAGAATCTTCAATGCACTCACAGCATTTGATGACAAAATAACACCCAGTATAATAGTTCAAGGTATGTGCTCAAAATGCTGGTTTTCATAGTGCCCTTCTGTGTGTTTTTCTCCCTCAGCTTAGCTACTATTTATAAGCTAAAGTACTCCTCCACCAAATATGGAAGTTCTATCCAGTGTATGCTGAAATGGCATTTCAGGCCCTTGATTCCTGCTCAGCCATTGCTACTTTGATTTTCTTGTCTTCCTTGCCGTGATTTGTGCTGATGTGATGCTGTATAATATTTTCTTAAGATATTGCAGCAATGCATTCTAAAATCAAGGGATAATATTCCTTGATTGTATAATATCTTTCCTTGATTGGCTTGCCATTAATCAATCAAGTAAAATCATGCCAAATCTCTTAAGTTGATTCCTCAAAATTTAAATTTCAAATTGTAAGTCAACTAACTAATTTCCATGATTGGCTCCCAGTTAATCAATCAAATAAAATCATCCATATTCTTTCCTTGTGCATCTACACAGTTTTCTTGATGTGAATAGGTTGCTTATATTTGTATTTAATTTTACAACCTCTTAATTTTACATCCATGGCTTTAATTAATTTTGTGTTTCACCAAAACTTTCTTAGCCACTGAGGGAGTCAACGATTGCCCCCTTTTTGATGAAAGACAAAATGTAACTTGATTAACTCAAATGCTTACAGTGATCCTACCATTTGAGCTTACCAATTCATCTTTCTCTCCCATTTTGTATTTCATCAAAAACGTAAGATCATAAGGATTGTAGAATTTCATCACAGATTAATAGCATGACTTCATATTAATATAACACTTATAAATATAAAAATGAAGTTATATGTCCATGATTCTTCAGAGACATGAATATATCAGAATGTCAATATTTCAAAACTCTTTACGTCTCCCCCTTTCAAAAATGATTGAACTATATGATACTTTATCATATGTAATCAAAAAGATTTTCTCCTCGCTTCGATGCAAAAACTGGAACATAGAAATCAAGGATAAAAACAAGAGAAAAGTACCATTGGCGCTTATATCTCCCCCTTAATTCATGCCAATATCATTATAACACAATTTGTATACCAGTGGCATATTTTCCCCCTTGTAAAAATTTAAGCATATAATATCAATCTTGGGGACGCGGTATAACCCGAATGTAGAGGATATGAAAAGATACTACAATTCAAATTATTTATCTGCCCCTTCGTACATCAATTTAAGACAAAAGCATGGGGTTATAAGACATATAGAAGTGCAAACAATCTGGGATAAATCATATTTTTTCTTCCTTAAAATAGTTATTCAGGAAGACACAAAGAGCATGTGAATTCTCATAGACAAAGAATCATATTAGTTTGTCCAAGCATGCATAGTCAAGGTCTACTGTGTGAAAAAATATTATGTACATATATAAATGTTAGAGCTTCATTTTATTCTTTTTTTTTTTTGGTTGCTTAGTCATCAACTACTCTTACAAAATAAACTTCAACATTTCTCAAAGCACTTTTGGAAAATTTGGATCCATTAGTGTCTACCATATTAAGTGGTCTTGTTACGTTTGGAATCCAAATCTAAATAATCTTTGAAGGTGGTTTTCTAAGTGGACATAAGTATGCCATATGACCTATTTTAGAACAATAATTACACGTTCTAACATCCATTCTATATAGAGTAGACTTAGCAAAGAAATTCTTATACGTATTCTTTTTGTTGGAGTGATTATATCCAATTCACTCTTTGTTAAAGGATGCTCTTTGGGTACAAAGTAGCTTGTCCAAATTTTCTTGTCCTTGTGTGAATTTTAAGTTTATTTTCTGATCTTTATCACACTTGGCTTGCAATTCTATATTTTTATTTTGTAAACTCTTCACTTTATCATGAAGATCATTGTTTAGTTTTTCAAGAGCTACATTCGTTTGATTTAATTCTCGAAGATTTTTCTAAAGATATTTATATTTAGATAGATATCTTTGTTCGAGTTTAGCGAAATTGACCAAGGTATTAATTAATTCTTCCTTAGAGCATTCATAGAGAGCTGATATATCTACCTCATCAATACTTTCATGCTCAGATCTTTGATCGTCTTATACTTCCGTAGCCATAAGACAGATGTTGACATTGTGTTCTTCATTGCTTTCGCTGTCAGTTGCGTCGCTATCGCTCCAACCTGCGATCATTGCTCTCTTGTTATCTTTCTTTTTAAATCTCCATGATTCTCCCATCTTTTGGATTAGTGGACAATCCTTCAACAAATGTCCTGACATACCACATCCATAACAAGAGCTAACATTAGTATTGTCTTTATGAAAAAGCTTACCTTTGGACGATTTTTCATTTCTTTTTAACGTGGATCTTTTTGAGTTAAATCCTTGTTAATTGAATTTTTTTTTTTAGCCCTATTTTGTTAAGGCCTCGAACAACCAATGGGAATGCCTTGTCATCATTGTCATTGGGTTCTTCTTCCTAAGAAGTGCAATCTTGTTATATAGCTTTTAGTGCTATTCCTTCCTTTGAGTTTTCTCCTTCGTCTTCTTTAAGATGAATCTCATGTGTCAAGAGTTTCCCCAAAATATGGTCCAAATCTAACTTCTTAAGATCTTGAGCATATTCGATTGCGGTAACTTTTGGTCCCCATTTGTTCTTTGGAAGGCATCGAAGAATATTTCTCACCATTTCTTCATTTGTGTAAGTCTTACGAAGCGATTTTAGGTTATTGGTGATGTCAGTGAATCAAGTAAACATATCTTTTATCGATTCATCTAACTACATTTTGACTAGTTCATATTGATGTATGAACATATTCATTTTGATTTCATGGACTTGGCTTGCCCCTTCATATGTAACAATCAATTTATCCCATATCTGTTGAGCTGTATCACATGCAGAAATACGGTTATATTCGTTAGCATCTAAACCCCAATAGAGAATATGCTTAGCTCTTGAATTCTTGGCAAGTGCATTCCAGTTAGCACTCATATATTGATCTTTTGGTTTGTCAATGAATTCTCCCTTGTCATTTTTAACCTTTGGAATGGAATAAGGAATAGAATAAGGTCCATTGTTCACAATTTCCTATAATGCGATATCAGTAGATTCAATAAAAATTTGCGTAGCATTTTTCCAATAAGAAAAGTTTGTTCCTTTAAATAAGGGGTGTCTAACAGTAGAGCGTCCTTCAATATTGACATCTTCTAAAAAAGCCATGATCGTCACCCACTCAACTGTTAAGTCAAAAGAAGTGTGGGGCTAGCTCTGATACCAATTGAAGAGTCGGATCGTCTAGAGGGGTTGAATAGGGTGATTACAAAAACTTAAAGTCAAAATCAAACATAAATGCGGAAATTAAATAGAGATAATACGCAATGATATTTTAACGAGATTGAGCCTCAATCAGGCTTAGGTCCCCACCTAGAGTTATCCAACTCTAGGATTCAATACTCCACTTCTCTTATTAAGATGAACTCTTATAATCTGTTAGAGCTACCTCACTCTAGAGATCCCAAGTACTTATATCAACCTCTTGATTTAAGTATGGGGGAGTTGTGGCCGCACACTAACTCCTAAATTCACTCCTTAATAAAGAATCCTCAATGCACTCACAAGGTTTATCACAAAATAACACTCAGTACAATAGTTCAACATATGTGCTCAAAATGCTAGTTTTCATACTATCTTTCTGTGCGTTTTTCTCCTTCAACTTAGCTGCTATTTATAAGCTAAAGCACTCATTGACCAAATATGGAAGTTCTGCCCAAGGCATCCTGAAATTGCTTTTCAAGCCCTTGATTTCTACTCAACTGTTGCTATTTTGATTTTCTTGCCTTCCTTGCCACGATTTGGGCTTATGTGATGCTGCATGATATTTTCTCAAGATATTACAGGCATGCATTCTAAAATCAAGGGATAATATTGCTTGATTGTATCATATTTTTCCTTTATTGGCTTGTAATTAATCAATCAATCAAAATCATGCCAAATCCCTTAAATTGATTCCTCAAAATTTGAATTTCAAATTTTGAGTCAACTAACTAATTTCCATGATTGGCTCCCATTTAATTAATCAGATAAAATCATCCATATTCTTTCCTTGTGTATCTACATGTTTTTCTTGATGTGAATAGGTTGCTTATATTTTTGTTTAATTTTACAACCTCTTAATTTTACATCCAAGGCTTTAATTAATTTTATGTTTCATCAAAACCTTTTTAGCCACTAAGGAAGTCAACAATTTCTTTCAGAAAAATTATCCTTACTTGTTCTCTAGAGAATAAGTGGTGTTATTATTTCTTTATTGGCTTTAGCTTTTTTGCTAGCTAAACATAGCCTAACTCCACTTAGTGGATTAGTAAGGGCATTAATCTGCGGTGTACATGTAACATGAAAGATTATAGAGACCATAAATATATGATGAGGCGGTGGACTTGATCATGGCTATAATTCGAAATTGACATGATAGTTTAATCATATATGAGTTGATGAAATAATTTGTGGGATGACATAGATCATAGAGATAACTCAATATAGAAGGTTAATGTCATGATTTGTTATAATTCGATAATATGAATATTTCAAATTTAATTTCTATGAAAACCAAGAAAAATTATAGATTTGTCCACTTTTTTTTTAAAGTATGATCATGTTTATAATTCATATTTATTAGGTTGGATTATAACTATCGAAAACTGATTCATAATTGATGTTAATTAATTTATCTGGGGCTGTGTATTTGGGGCTTAGGAAGCAATACATGTCCGTATAAGATTGCAAGTTTAATGGATTCGATTTGATATTGTGAACACAATTATTGTAAAACTACCTATGACCTATGTAAAAGTGCCACTTATGATAACCATCTCAGGGCTTAAGTCGGCCTTCCCGCGGGTTGCCGCCCTTTCTGGATAAAGCATCATACTTTCCTTCTCACAGTGTTGTTTCCATGAAATATAGAAGGCCAGCACGTTTTAAAGGTAATGTGCAGATTTGTATCTCTATGGAAAATACCATATTTCTTCAATTAACCAAATCATCAAATTGAATAGACAATTGTGTGACATAAATCTAGTTTTCCAACCAACAAAGGATTCTTTTTATAGGATCATGATCCCATCATCCCAAATGGGAATTTATGAATGCTCTATGGTTGCAACCCATGAGACCAAATCTAGAGGTCAGATGATGGCACAACCCAACCCAATAGATGGTGAGAACCTGCTAGCGCTGGCAAAAATTTAGGTTCAGGTCAAATTCGGGTCAGGCAAATCGAAAAATGTCAAAATTTGGACGAGAAATTGATGTCCAATACTTGGTTTTTTCAGGCCAGACAATTCAAACAAGGCTAAATTTGGGTCAAAATCAGATTCAACCAATAAAAATATAAAAAATGTTGTATCCGTATTAAAAATTCAAATGAAAAATTCATGACAGTATCTGGTTTTTTCCGGATCGGGCAAATTCGGATTTTTGAGTCGGACAACTTTTTGCTGGCTCTAGAATTCAACATTAAGCTGCCTACTTCGTAGTAATATCTCGTAGAAATTAATATATTAATGTCTTAAATTTCCCAATTCCATGCAAGAATATTGCTTTATGGATTTATGGTTTAATTAAAAGGAAAATTAGTAGGAAAATATTTTTTATGGCCACTTGTTTAGACCAGCCATTTTATAAAGAAAAGAAATATATAAAAAACAATTAACTTGTGATCATTTTATTAATGAACATACTTATTTATTAACAAAATGACGAACATGGAGCCAAGTAATCATTGAGGATAAGAAGGATGTAAAGTATAAGAAATAAAATGAAAGTACTGAACTAGTTGATATCTTTAATTTATGTTCCTCAAGACCTACATGGATCCAAGTAATATGGCAAAACAATAACTTTCTTGATTCCCTCCTCCGAAGTGGATTAGGATAGATGAATGATAGTCTTCTTAGAAGAGTTTTGGAAGAATTCTTGTTTTGGGGAGAAGAAGTTTTAGAGTTTTGTTACTTCATCAATTTGTTACCATGTTCCACCATCAGACAGAGAGTTTGAGTGAATAGAGAAGAAAAAAATTTGCATGGGAACTGAAGGTTGGGCCCGCGTTAAGAGATTTAAGTTTCACCCTTGGAGACTAAGAATATGTTTTTCAATTCGTTCTCTCTTTCTCATCTCTTAACTAGGTTTTTCTTAGTTTGTAATTTGATATATTTGTTTCAATTATGTCTGAATAGTTTACTTTGCTCTAGGGTGTAGCTATGCATTGATGTTTATGCCTATATAGTTCTGCTCGAATCCTTCATGCTTTGTGTCTACATGTTTAACTTAATTTTCGAGGTTTTAATTTTTAAGATGGCCATTTACTTGCAAAATTTTAGATATTGGGTGAAGCATTGAATGGTAAAGTTAAGCATTGAAAGAATTGGATTTATTGCTCTAAATTCTTGAGAAAGATTCACCCCTTGATAGACCTTCTGTTGTTTGATAATCTTTATACTTCAAGACTTTAGAATGATTGAAAACCATGAAAGTAGGGCTTGATTAATTATAAATATTTCACTCTGAATCGAAAGAGAGTAGGGATACTTTCACTTATTGATCTTCGAATTGAATTGACCTACTGAAAAGGATGACAACTTGCTTTGAGTTATTCATCATTTGGTGATGTGAAGCCTAGATGTTTGTTTTCCGTTAATTTAGACATACTTAATTCATAAAATTTAATATTTTTCTTAAACCCTCAAATTATTGATTTAAATTCCCTACTTTGAAGGCAAAACTCAATAGATTAAGCTAATAAGGTATTTAGGGACATAACCTTATGCTTGTGGGCTTATTAAATTTCTTAGGGGGGGCTAAGACTATATCATTCCTAAACTGGAGGTTGATATGGAGGTAGAAATAACTAATAGCGGATAGGGCTAATTATGTAAATTCAATTATACATTAACTGATATATATACGAGTGCTTGACTCCCATATTGGGTGAGCCATATACCACTAAATTACACATGGTATCAGAGCCAAAGTCCAAAAAAAAAAAATTGGTAATTTCTTCTCTCTTATCGTGTCCTTCACAATAGTTAGGGTTTACCTGCATGGCCACCATCGATGAACCAACTCCTTTTGCACCTATTGAGCAGACACCGCCAGTGACACCCACCACTGGAGAAGTTGAGTCCCCTCATTCCATTGTGCTGGTATTTTATTTTCCTCCTCGATCACCTCCTCCTCTGTTTGGCTCCTCTTTACAGCTGCATGCTTCTTTCCCTTTCATTCACACCTCTCCCTTTGTGACTTATCCTAATCCCTTCACGCATCCCTTCTGGGCTCCTCAATTTTTGTTCCACGCCTCTTTTATTGGGCGACTTCCCTCATTAATCGAGTTTGCCTGCCCTCAGGCTGGTGATCTTACTGGGCTCCTCAAGCCCTCTCTTCTTTCTGGGTTTCCGCCACTCCGAATCTGTGGACCCTCAATATCAAGAATTTCTTCACCATTGCTCTAGAAAAGTCGATGGTTTTTTTATCATGACAGACACAATTTACGTCCTTGATTATTCACTAGCTCTACGGTTTTTGGATGGTTCCGTGCCTCAACCTCATCCATTTGTTGTTTTTCCCACAACTGTTTAGTAGAATAATCTAGCCTATGTCATTTGGTTGTATGTTGATCAGTTTTTGGTTTACGCATGGATTTTCACCACCATCTCCAAAGAGAATCTCATGAATGTTCGAGAGCTACCTCATTCACTCTCCATTTGGCATTGACTTAAGTCTTGAGATTTGCAATGACTTTTGACCAATCTTGACAAACCCAACTCGTAATCAATGGATGATTACTGGCATAGTGTCAAGACTATTGTTAGCTCATTAGCTGTCACACATGCTGCTGTCTCAAACACAGACCTCATTCAATACATTCTCAACGGTTTGGGTGTAGACTATGACTCATTTGTTGATAATCTTATCCATTTTCCATCATGATGACCTTTGATGACATTTGTACCAAGCTTCTCTTTTGTAAATAGTTGCTACAGTTCGTGAAGTGTGGAGATGTTAGCTCTGTTGTGCATCTTGCTTTTGCACAGCTACGGGCACCACTTCAGATCAGTCTAGTTTATCGAATCTACTAGTTCCAACTGCGGAAAAGATAAGAAGAGTAATCATGTCAGGGATAATCTCAATAATAATGAGGGAAGCAATAACCAAAGCACTCAGACCTCTCATACAACCTCCACTAATCAGGGTGTGCCTACCGATTCTGTTTTATGTCGTTCAGTTCATTCATTGTCTAATATTTATTGCAACTTTATTTCTGTTACTCACTTTTCTTCTTTAGGTAATGAATCATCTAAGGGCGTGCTTGGGTCTAGTCCTAACATTATTTGTCATATTTATCATTCACCAGGACATTTTGCGCATGCTTATCCTATTTATTACCAGTCCTGTCCCACTGCCTCCTTTCTAAAAATGGCCACTTTTGCTCCTATGGAGCCTAGTGAGACTCTGTGGTACCATGACTCAACTGCAGGGTTCCCCATGATGTCTGAAAAATGTATTTTCTATTCCATGGCCCCTTACACTAGTACGGCTAAAGTTTTGGTTGGTGATGGAAAAAGATTACCCATTGCTAGTATTAGAAATTTGAGACTTCAAACTCGCACTCATCATCTCACTCCTGAGTTTGTTCTGCATGTTCCTAAACTAAAGCATCATCTCTTGTATGTTTGTTGGTTGTTTTGGGATAATAATTGTGATAATAATTGTCATGTTTAATTCACTGAATCTTCTTTTTCTATCAAGAACATCACAAATGATGTCCTTTTACAAGCTCCAAATGGTGGTAATTTATATCCCGTATGTCCCTAACTTATCCCTAAGTGTTTTCATGCATTGGCATCTGTTCATGATTGAAGAGAAGTCTGGCACCGTCGGCTTGGTCATTGTGGCATTCGTATTTTATATTGTCTTAGGAAAACTAATGTTATTCATTCTTCTATTTTTTATGACAATTTTGTTGCATGTTGGCTTTCTAAATTGCATAAGTTAACCTTTTTCTTTAGTGGAACAATGTTCTCCCGCTCCCTTACACATTATTTATTCTGATGTTTGGGAAGCTCCTTGTGATTCTGTTAAATAATTTTGATATTATGTCATATAAGGACTTGGTGTTGGCAACTCTTCGAAGAAGCTCATAAACTAGATCAAAATAAGTAGGCAAATGCTCTATCTTCTACAAATAAGTAACTCGTACATACACCTCTACAGTGATAAGGGATGGCATGTCCTTCAAACCATGATGCTAGAAATAGTCATTCCTTAAGAATTGATGTATTAATATCAAAGTTGCCTCTTGAATCTTTCCATGTTTGCAAGCGCAACCTTAGCCTCTTTAGACCAAGTGCCAGGAGATAATACCTAAAATCCAAACCATGTTCAACAGAGTAAGAGAAAGTCACCCCCATAAAAGCTTTTTCTAGTCTTGGCGCAACCAGGAAAAAGATATCAAACAATCCTGGAAACCAACACAACTTATCAACCCAAAAGTGTAAGACCTTCAAAATAAGAAGATGCAAGTTGGCAAAAGAAGAAAGTATCTGCAACGAAAATTTCAACTTCAACACCATCACTGTTGAAGGCTGGAACGGGCAAGACTTGCCCCCTTCACACATTCAGACAAATGGATTCAACCCCATTAGCTTTCATTACCTAACTACGTGATCACTGCATGATTTATGGTAGTAATGATGACTTTGGGTGACTCAACCATTACGTAGGAGAATAAATTTCTTAAGAAGTGTACCTTGTACATGCTTAATGCACTGTCCACAAAGTTAGGAAAATTTGATTTTCAATTAGAGATACCCTCATCATCAAACTCAAGGGAGTTCCCAACATATCACCTCAAACACTTTCACATCTTTGACAAAATGCTTGCGAACATGGCATAGTTGATTTGAAGAAAGGAGATAATATGTATAAGCTACTCATCTCATAATAAAGTGAACATGTCCACTTATGTAGATTGTTTTTAGGTTTCAATCACCTTAGACTCTAAAGTTATTAAAGCCTTATTTCGTTCAAATTTCTTAAGTGCAAAACACGATGTGAAGAAAAAAAGAGACAAACCTTGAATTTTGACAAAATCAAACATACGAGAATGTAATATTAATACCCTAATTGAATCAGAGACAAGATAAAGGAAGTTTAAGGAATAAAGTTAACAGTTCTATTGGAAGAACAATCTAGTAAAGTCTTACAAACCATTGATTGTCACTTATAATATTATAGAAAAATCTAGAAAGGACTTAAAACTATAAAATTATCTAAATGTTTCAATTATAATATCTACTATAGATAGATTCCTAGAATGTTCTAGTAAATGCCTAAAATATCAAGATATTTTCACAAGTTGTAAAACCTGAGTACAAGTATAAATAGGCATTAATTATATGCCTTTCATGTGTGGACCAATAAACTTCTATAAGAGGAGTTTTCCCTTCACCTACACTGTAATCATCTCCCCCTTGTAATTTTTATCAATCTGATCTATTAATAACAGTTCTATTTTTATAACTCGATCCACTCCACTCACACTTCAATCTCAAAATTCCAACATGGCATCAGAGTTGTTGCTTGAAATAGATGAATTTTCTTACTTGAGATTGTCTTTGTGTATATATCAGTAAGTTCTTCATCAATTTTACAAAATTATAGCTTGATCTCCTTTTTGTCCATTACTTCTCGAATAAAGGAATGTCGGATCTCAAAGTGCTTGGTTTGACTATGGAAGATTGCATTTTTTGTCATTCCCAATGTTGACATATTATCACAGAAAAGTGTTGCAGGCTATCTTGATGTAGGTCACCCAATATTCTTTTAAGCCATATTGGTTCACATGTTGCACTTATAACTACAATGTACTCTGCTTCTGCTAAAGATAGTGTTGTTGTTGCTTGCTTCTTGGATGACTAGCAGATGGCCTTGGAGCCTAGTAGAAATATATATCCACTTGTACTTCTTCTATCGTTTAGGCATCCACCCCAGTCACTATCTTTATATCCTACAAGCCTTGAATCTTTCTCTATCTTGTATAGACAACCATAATTTTTCGTACCTTTGATGTGCCTCAAAATTCTCCTAGCTACTGCAAAGTGAGCTTTACGAGGCTCACTTATCATTTAAGAGACAATGCTAACGGGATGAACTACATGTGTTTGGTTGTTAGTGAGGTAGATTAATGATCTAACCAGACTTCGATAAATTGATCCATCTATCTTCTCTATACGATCATACATAGAAAGTTTCTCTTTTGTTGTCATAGGTTTTGATGATGGCTTATAATCAATCATGTTAAACTTCTTAAGGAGATCTTCTATGTATTTTTCTTAAGAGATAACGATTTAACCTGGGCTTTACTTTACTTGCATGTTGAGGAAATACTTCATTAATCCCAAATCAGTCATTTCAAATTCGGCCATCATGACCTTTTTGAATTCTTCAATCATCCTTTGATCTGTGCTTGTGTATATGAGATCATGATGTATCGGCATAAAAGTAGAAAATCTTGTCATTGGGTCTTGATGTATAATGATGGCTCACTCGGACTCTTGATAGATCCACTTTGAAGGAGATACCCGTTAATTCTACTATCCCAGGAACGTGGTGCCTGTTTAAGACCATAGAGGGCTTTCTTTAGTTTATAAACCTTGTCTTCATGGCATTCCATCACTTACCCTTAAGATTGTTCAACATAGACCTCTTCTTCTACCTCGCCATTTAGAAATGCTAACTTGACATCAAGCTGAAAGAATTGTAACTTCAATTGTGCTGCTATAGCAAGCAGTGTTCCTATCATCTCCATGCGAGTTACAGGTGTAAATGTATTGTCAAAGTCAATCCCAGGCTGTCGTAAATACCCTTTAGCCACTAGACGAGCTTTGTACTTTTGGATCGAGCCATCCTGGTTGTATTTGTAGACCCATTTAAGCCCAATGACTTCTTTATCCTGAGGTTTATCTACCAACTGCCAAGTATTATTTTTCTCGATCATTCTAATTTCTTCATTCATTGTCTCAATCCATATTTCATCTTTGGCAGCTTCTTGATGTTCACTAGTGAGAATATTGTGAGTACCTTGCCACATTCATAGTGTTACAAAAATTTGGTGGACGTCTTTCTAGTACAGTTGAGACCTCCGAATCGGTTGAGGAGAAGTTAATGGATCAAACTCCGGAGTAGGGCTTTATTCACTTGAAAATGGTCTTGTTGGTGAAGCTAGACCCAAATCTAGATGCATTTTCTTATCTAATTTCTTGAATTTGAAAACATTCTCTAGAAGGATCTATAATATGTACGTTTAAAAATATCCATAACATCTAGCTAATCTATGGAAAATATCCTAGATACTTGCAATATAATATTTAGATATTTAGGAAGGAATTAAGATGGAAGGTTGTAGAATCTTAATAGTAGTCGTATGATCAAATCAATCTCTACTGTCCATTGAGGTGGTCAATGACTATAAATACCCTCATAAAAGGTAAGTAAAAAAGAAACTAGGTATTAAGTAATATAAAGCACCCATTCTCATAAAACTACTCATATCTTATATACATATTCAACAATCTCCAACAAGTTCAATTAATTAACTGCTATAGTGTTACTCCAATTTAGGATAATATAAAGCGAGTCTCACAATTACAAATTTTTGCAATCTAAGTATCGTTAGCTAAAAAGGCAAGCACTAGGTCATGAGACCAGCCTAACCACAACACAAGTCGAGCACCAAATGTCACTAGAGATGAGGAAGGCCCAACATAAAGCAAAAGCCCAGAGTAGAAAATTAGGCAGCAATATTATCACAAATAACCTAATTTTGCATAGACGTATGGTCCAACTTAGTTTCATGGAATCCGGACATTTTTGTTTCTTTTAACACTTTTGGGTTTTATTTATGTTTTGATTTTACTTTTTTTAAAAAAATTTCTCGCTTTTAGTTTTGATAAGTTCCTATTTTGCTCTAATTTTAGTTTTTATTTTTACTTTTGCTTTGGGTCTTTGTTCTTTACTTTCCAAGATGTAATTCTTGTATTGGGCGACAACCTCTCTTTGCTCTATATCAGAAGCTAAGGTGTACCAGCTCATACTCGTCTACTACAACAACAATGCTTATCTACTACATAAATTTTTGTCCTACATTAATTAAATTGCTTGTCAACATTCTTCTAAAAAATGTTGATTCACATTTAAATGCGGACTATAATAGTAGCAATGACTAAAATGCTTATCCACATCGGTTAAATTGCTTATTGACATTTATCTAACAAATAAAGCTTATTGAAAATTTATAAGTCGACTATAATAGTAACAACCACTAACTCGAACTCATCTACAACAACAAAAATGCTTATCTACTGAATAAGAAAAATGCTTATCACCACTAATTAAATCGCTCATCGGCATTTCTCCAACAAAATGCTTATAGACAATTTATAAGTCAACTATAATAGTAACAAGTAAAAAGCTTCACAATAAGGAACTAGAGTCTACATTTAAAGACCAAAATAAAATCTCACCCATATCTGTAAACCATTTATTACACCTATTTTCATACTAAATGAATGTGTATCCACACACTAGATAAATGCTTATCTATGGTACTAATATATGCTTAGCTATAGGGGAAAAGTTTCTAGGAATAGTTGTCAATTAAGACCTAGGTGTGAATTCTATCAATATATATAGCCTTTGCACCTTCCTACTTCCCTCGGCCAACAAAGAAATGCTCACATATATACCAAAAATGCTCATTTACAAACAATCAAGAAATTTATTTATACTTCAAATAAAAATTCTCATAAATGCCTGTAAATAATTATAATGCTCTTATGGACACGAAATACTTTTAAATGTTTATATAAATAATAATTTTTACATTTTAATATTTTTTTATATACATATTGATTATAATAATCATTTTCAAAACAAAAGGTTCGTCATTTAAAAAAAAAAAACAAAAGGGCTCATCAATGGAAGATAAAGATACATTAAACCATATAAATGGTTCATAAGATTAGGTATACTCTCAAAAAGGTTCATCTAAAGGAAGAACAATTCATCGCTTTTAAGTGGAAAGATTTATCATTTACGACTAAAAATATATTCAGGGTGTGTTTGATAGGAGGAAAATCATTTTCTAGGAAATTCATTATACCCCATATGAAGAAAACTATTTTTCTTTTAAAAAGTAGGGAAATTAATTTTCCAGGCCTGATTTTAGTTGACTGATTTTGTCTCTCATTCTATTTTCTTTTAGTTGTGCCCAGAATCACTCTATTTTCACTCTTGCTTTGTCTCTTATTCTTCTCCTATTCTTTATGTTCATCATCTTTATTGATGATTTCCATTGTCAATATCTGGAATTACTTCTTAAGTTCTCTAACCTTGTTACTATTGTCCTTTTCAAGAACTTCGCAATTTGAGACACCCATCGTCTCCCCTTTGTCATTTTCTTTAATCTGGGTCTAATATCACTCAAATTCCATTGGATAATCCCTGGGAATAGTGAAAACATTGAGATTCATTAATGTTGACTTTCTCTTTTTCTAAGTTTATTACCGAGTATATTTTTTGTTGGTGTTTTGGGTTTGATTTTGAAGACGAGAGAGAAATAGAATTTGTTAGGTGGGTCGGAGCAGTAAGCAGGGGAGGGGGTTGATGGTAAAAAGAAATGAGGTGAGGATTGAGGAGTTCATTCTATCAAATAGCAAAAATAAAGTGGAAAGAAAATTGTTTTCCATTATACCAAACATCTAAAAATGTAAGTGAAAAATCATTTTTCTTAGGAAAATATTTTTCGTTAGTGTTTGGTTGGAAGGAAAATAGTTTTCCGGGAAAATCATTTTCTATGGAAAATGTTTTCCCAAGGAAAATTGATTTTCATGGTACATTTTTTGTTGTTTGGTGGAAGATAAATGATCTTCTATAAAAAGAGGAAAATATCAACTGAATTATTTAAATGACGAAAAATATTGACTGAATGGTCATAGTTGATATAAATGTTGACTTAATGAAGGAATTTGAGCTTAAAATTTACATTTCAGTTTTTTTTAATACTTCATCTCAGATAATGAAATTTCGATCTAAACTATTGAAATTATTCTAGTGGTGAAAAACATCAACTGAATTATTTAAATGGCAAAAAATATCGATTGAATTATTGTGGCAAAGAAAAATGTTGGCCAAATGAAGGAATGTCGTCCTCAAAATCTGAATTTTAGCCTATTTTAATCTTTCCTATCCGATGATTAAGTTTTGATCCAAACTATTGAAATTGTTCTAGTGATGAAAAATATTGACCGCACAGTTTAAGGAGCGAAAAATATCAATTGGATTTTCATCGTGGAAAAAAATGTTGAGCAAATGAAAGATTATCAAGCTCAAAATCTGAATTTCAGCCTATTTCAATATTTTCTATCTGATGGCCAACTTTCGATCCAAACCGTTAAAATTGTTTTACTGACGAGTCAACTGAATTATTTTAGTGGCAAAAAATGTCGATTAAGTTATTGTAGTGGAGATAAATGTCAATCAAATGAAAGAAATTTGAGCTAAAAATTTAGATTTTAGTTAATGTTAATCTTTCCCATCGGATAGTTAAGTTTCGATCCAAACTATTGAAATTGAATTTTTCACCTAAATTCAACTGACCATATCATCAAAGAGTTAAAGGAAGAAAATCAACTTTCTACCTTCTCAATAAGGAAATCATTTTCCTCCATTGACGGAAAAATCAGTTTTCTTGAAAAATAGTTTTCCATCATTTATTGTGCCAAACAACGGGAAATTGAAAAACTATTTTATAAGAAAAGCATTTTTGCCCCAACCAAACACTACCAAACACACCATAAATACATATGAAAGGTTCATTACCTGGATCATAAATTAACAACTTAAGATTGACACATTCTCTTTACAAACGTTTACAAAACTCATATATATATATATATGTGTGTGTGTGTGTGTGTCTACTAAGATATACACTGTTGTATCTAAGAATTTTTTCGACAAGTACAATCCACAAAATGCATAGCCAAGCTACTAATTTCAAGCCCCTCAGCAAAATCAAATGTTAAATGAGCCTTCTAACTGTGATGCACAAACGAAATCGTGCCGATCATGAAAGGCACCCTGTATCGTGATCGATAACGATTCCTCTGCCCATCCATATGTATCATGGTCGATATCAAACCAAGGAGGATGATTTCGTATGGGACAAAAAAATGCATCTCTCAAATTCATATGTTTAAAGAGCAATATCAATTATTAAACGATCAAGCAGAAAATACTAGACTACTTGTACCCTTCATTTGCCCACAAATCCTTATTACACAAATGATGATTGATGATCAGGACCTAATGCCATTTTAACTCAAGGTGATTCGTAATGAAGCCAAAACTGTACTACTCCTAAGTGTATGCAATTGTCAGCACTAAGGTCACCTTGAATGACTTCGACAAATTCACTTTAGAGAACCACAGTTACAGTATAACCAACATCAGACAATACGGCATAAAACCAAGTTCCTTACCTGAGGGCTAGCTTCTACTTGCAATTTAAGGACAACATAATCACATGTACGCGGCTGACTAGCTTTCCTATTCAAGATGATCAGTCTAGATAAACAACTAAGGAAGTATAAAAAATACAGAATCCCACTTTATTGGTATGAGGAAACTAGGTTTTAATAAATTACTGAGGACATTTCATTGAATATGCATTCACTTTGTTTTCTGACCAACAGGGGCCTTGCCAGATGAAAGACAAGGAGGCGATAAACTTGAACTGCAACAGCATGCCTTGTTGTCAACTCTAGCATCACTTTAGATGACTGACTTAAGACATGGCTCTGACAGTGGAACCCAACTCGGAATAGTTAAGAAGAGATAATACCTCCTAAAGGTCACGGCTCAAGGAGAAGGATTCTTTACCAGGGCTAAGACTGTGGTGCCCTTCAAAGGCTTACGAGGGGGTTGCATAGACTCCTTACCTATAAAGTCATCTGTTGGCCATTTAACAAAGGGAATATTCTGATCATGCACCCAAGCTAAACCCTTTGTCCCCTAAGGCTAACCAACTTTTCATGAAGATAGATCATCTTGTATCGATCATATAAAGTGTTAAAAGGAAACAAAATCCTATTCCAAACGGGATAAGAAAACTAAAATTCACAATAATTATAGCCATTACGGTCCATTCTAAATGCATAACATAATACTTCGTACCACACAGGGTCATAAAGCATGTGAATCTATGAAAACTACTACCAAAGAACTATATATACAATGAAATAAAGGGTCTAATCATAGATTTGAACTTTACGATTCCCAACAATTTTGCTCTTAAATAGCTCTTGGGTCTTATCTCTAATTACCTTTGTTTCATTTTCTCATATGGAACAAACTTTGACATCAACATGAGACAAGACCCTATAGATAGCTCCAGGCTATTTTAGGGTGTCTTGTATATGCAGCAAACTTATAGGCATCTATGGACAATACCCTGGCGTGACCATCTGTGAGTAATGACCAGTCATCAGACAAGACCAGATTGTGCATCTTACCTTCAAGATTACAACTTTTTGGTCCCTGACTTTTTGAAAATAACACTAGAGGTCCTTAATTTTTTGAACAAAAGACTTTTAGGTCCTGTTTTCTATTATTTTAGCCCTTGAACCTTTAGAAATTGTAGAATAGTCCCTGGAATAGGAAAAATGTGTAAATAAGCTATTTTTAGGGGTTTTTTCAGGAAATATGCTTGTTCAAATTTCTTATAATGACTTTACTGATACTAATTATCACAATCTACTACTTATATCTCAGATATTATAATTTCTAGGGTTATAGGCCCACCATGCTTAGCAAAATAATTAAAACTTAATTAAAGAGTTTCGACCGTTACCTGAACTTAGTCGACGCTGGACTCTAACGTTCCTCTAGCTTCCGATTTACAGAGATTGCTAATCTCAACCCCACCTTCCTTATACTAGGTACAGCATAGATCTGTTTTATTTCCTACCTCAGACCATAGTTACTAATCAAGTTTTAAGTATTTTTAAAGGATAGTGGAACTTTAATCAAGAAATTATAATATTTGAGACATAAGATTCAATTGGATAACGTTCCCTACTGAGAAACTTCTTTTATTAAAAGCTCGAAAGTGAAAATATTACAATGGAAAGCTTTGAGAGGGACTTAAGCTAAAATAATTAGAGATGCTTGCCCATAAAGAAATTGAGTATCCTGACTTCTCTTGTGCTTAAGAATGCTCTAATGAACGTGTCCCTTGTCAGCATTCGACCTCTTTACTTATAGAGGGGGTGGCCATACATAGGATGCCCTAATGGCTATAGTACATAATAATTTTTCACATGGGTACAGTACACACCAACGGCTGCAGTACACTACTTTATTTTAGAAACCAGGCACTTGTCAATATAGTACAATAATGGGGTAGTCACTTTTCAGAGCTTTTAATGATGATAAGACTAGTCATTATTATTGAGATTGTGCATGCCTTTATCCCCAATCATGTCTCCCGGATTATCATTATTTGGATAATCATCAAAATCTTCATCAATTTGCTTAAGATGCTCTGGATCCCATTCTTCAAATAATTCAAGGAGATATTTTTTCTCTTTTCCTAATAAGAATTTTTCAGCTCCGACATCAAAGAGATAATAAAAAATGTCTTCTAATACTGCACCCTCCACCTTAATGTAATCTTTAAACTCATTATCATAGGCGAAGTTAGTATTTCAACAATGCATTAATATTTTTCTTTGTTCGACTAATCCCCAATATTGATGATAAATATTAAAAAATCCAATGACTCTTGATAAAGCAGGATCAATAACTAGATGTACTGGTTGTTCAGGAATCCATTCTTGTCATTGATCATTGAGATCGTCACAATCAACTATCTGGATAAGATAATGGGCTGGTTTAGCTTTTCTATTTTCATATTCAATTAGGGCACTATAAACTTCTAAATTTAGGCATCTACGAATTGGAACTTTCATTAGACCATCAAGAGATGTGAGAATTCAATGGATCCTTCTGAACATGCATTGCTGGAATTTAGTTATGGTTAAGAAAAATAGGAATTTTGAATCTAGAATTTCTGTGAGGTAAATATCCCGTATTTTCAGGCTTTATAGACAGGGTCATTTGGAGATAATGAATTTGCTGATAAACCAACACCGCCAACTCTAGACCTATCGAGAAAGTAGATTGTTATACCACATGACTCCTAAATATCGTAGGAATAATAATGATAAAAGTTGATGCAGGCTGCATACCATTCATTAAACCATTTTTCTCAAACATGAAAACTTATTTTGTCTTGGATATCATAAGGACATTTAAGATAATTAACTTGTAACTTTAGAAGGTAAAATCTTTGGCGTTAGTTTCTTAAAGCTCACATTGAATTTTTTAATATGCTTTGATGAAAGACAAAAAGAGATTAATCAATTGACATATTCATCTAATATATATGTATTATCTTGAGATTACAATGTTGATTATAATTGATAAAATTATGATTGATAATATCCTTTTTGGTTATGGTTGTTTCCTTATTATTAGGGATCCTTATATCGTAAATATTTGACTTTCAAGATTTAAATCTTTTTTAAATGCATGATATTTGCCTTGATTATGGAAGGGATTACAAATCATCTCAAAGAGATCTTCAATTAGTCAAATAAACAAAGTGACCATTGCGTACAATATCAGAATCAGCCAAAAATAGCTCCTGACCATTGCTGCTAAGATTATGAGATCTTCAAGGATCCTGAATTGAAGTTCAAGGCCTTGAACTGAAGCTAAAATCCGGCAAGAAATCTGAAGTTAGTCTAACGGCTAGTTTTTTTAGGGTTTGTCAAAACTTTGCTATAAATATTGAAGCTAGCTGGAGGCTGAACACAACAAGAGAGAGCATAAGCAAAGAAGAAGAAAGAAAGCTACACTTACAAATCAAGAAGAGGAATTTGAGAAGAGTTTGAGCTTACATTGACACATTTATTTTGTTCTCTACCAAAGAAGTGTATCATATAATTATTATCAATCTTTGTATTGGGTTGGGTTCCACTGTCAGAGCCATGTCTTAAGTCAATCATCTAAAGTGACGCCAGAGTTGACAACAAGGGATGCTCTTGCAGTTCAAGTTTATCGCCTATTTCGTCTGGCAAGGCCCCTATTAGTCCGGACACAAAGTGAATGCATATTCGATGAAATGTCCTCGGGAATTTATTAAAACCCAGTTTCCCCATACCAATAAAGTGGGATTCTGTATTTTGCGTGATTCCTTAGTTGTTTATCTAGACTGATCATCTTTAATAGGAAAGCCAGTCAACCTTGTACATGTGATTATGCTGTCCTTAAATTGCAAGTAGAAGCTAGCCCTCAGGTAAGGAACTTGGTTTTATGCCGCATTGTCTGATGCTGGTCATACTGTAACTGTGGTTCTCTTAAGTGAATTTGTCAAAGTCATTCAAGGTGACCTTAGTGCTGACATTTGCATACACTTAGGAGTAGAACAGTTTTGGCTTCATTACGAATCACCTTGAGTTAAAACGACATTAGGTCCTCATCATCAATCATCATTTGTGTAATAAGGATTCGTGGGCAAATGAAGGGTATAAAAAGTCTAGTATTTTCTGCTTGATCATTAAATAATTGATATTGCTCTTTGAACATATGAATTTGAGAGATGCATTTTTTTTCCCCATATGAAATCATCCTCCTTAGTTTGATATCGACCACGATACATATGGATGGAAAGAGGAGTTGTTATCGATCACGATACAGGGTGTCTTTCATGATCAGCATGATTTCATTTGTGCGTCACAGCTAGAAGACTCATTTAACATTTGATTTTGCTGAGGGGCTTGAAATTACTAGCTTGGCTATGCATTTTGTGGATTGTACTTGCCGAAAAAATTCTTAGATACAACAGTGTATATCTTAGTAGACACATACGAAATACACACACACACACACACACACACACACACACACACACACACACATGAGTTTTATGAACCTTTGTAAAGAGAATGTGTCAATCTTAAGTTGTTAATTTATGATCCAGGTGATGAACCTTTCATATGTATTTACGGTGTGTTTGGTAGTGTTTGGTTGGGGGAAAATGATTTTCTTGGAAAATAGTTTTCTAATTTTTCGTTGTTTGGCACAATAAATGATGGAAAACTATTTTTCAAGAAAAATAATTTTTCCATCAATGGATGAAAATAATTTCCTTATTGAGAAGATAGGAAGTTGATTTTCCTCCTTCAACTTTTTGATGATATGGTCAGTTGAATTTAGGTGAAAAATTTGATTTCAATAGTTTGGATCGAAACTTAACTATCCGATGGAAAAGATTAAAATTAACTAAAATCTAAATTTTCAGATCAAATTTCTTTCATTTGATTGACATTTATCTCCACTACGACAACTTAATCGACATTTTTGCCACTAAAACAATTCAGTCGACTCGCCAGTAAAACAATTTTAACGATTTGGATCGAAAGTTGGTCATCAGATAGAAAATATTGAAACAGGCACAAATTTAGATTTTGAACTTGATAATCTTTCATTTACTCAACATTTTTTTCCACGATGAAAATTCAATTGATATTTTTTGCTTCTTAAACTGTGCAGTCAATATTTTTCAGCGATAAAACAATTTCAATAGTTTGAATCGAAATTTGATTATTGGATAGGAAAGATTAAAATAGGATAAAGTTCAGATTTTGAGCATGAATTCCTTCATTTGGCCAACATTTTTCTCTACCACAACAATTCAATTGATATTTTTTGCCCCTTAAAGAATTCAGTTGATGTTTTTTGCCACTAAAATAATTTCAACGATTCAGATCGAAATTTTATTATCTAAGATGAAGCATTGAAAAAAACTCAAATATAAATTTTAAGCTCAAAATTCCTTCATTTAGTTACCATTTATATCAACTACGACCATTCAGTCAGTATTTTTCACCATTTAAATAATTCAGTTGATATTTTCCTTTTTTTATGGAAGATGATTTATCTTCTATCAAATAACGGAAAATGTGACATGAAAATTAATTTTCCTTGGAAAATCATTTTCCATAGAAAATGATTTTCCCGAAAAACCATTTTTCTTCCAACCAAACACTGCCGAAAAATTTTTTCCCAAGAAAAATAATTTTTCACTTACATTTTCAACTGCTTGGTAGAATGAAAAATAATTTTCTATCCACTTTATTTTTTGCTATTTGATAGAATGAACCCTCAACCCTCACCTCATTTCCTTTTACCATCAACCCCCTCCCCTGCTTACTGCTCTTACCCAGCTATCGAATTCTATTTCTCTCTCGTCTTCAAAATCAAACCCAAAATACCAATAAAAAATATATGCTGTAATAAACTCAGAAAAATAGAGAGTCAACATTAATGAATCTCAATTTTTCCACTATTCCCAGGGATTATCTAGTGGAATTTGAGTGATATTAAACCCAGCTTAAAGAAAATAGCAAAGGGGAGACGATGGGTGTCTCAAATTGCGAAGTTCTTGAAAAGGGCAATAGTAACGGGGCCAGAGAACTCAAGAAGTAATTGCAGAAATTGACAATGAAAATCATCAATGAAGATGATGAACATGAAGAAGGGGGGAAGAATAAGAAACAAAATAAGAGTGAAAATAGAGTGATTTTGGGCATAATTAAAAGAAAATATAATGAGAGACAAAATCAGTCAATGAAAATCAGGCCTGAAAAATCAATTTCCTTGCTTTCTTAAGGGAAAATAATTTTCTTCATATGGGGTACAATCAATTTTCCAGAAAATGATTCTCCCCCTATCAAGCACACCCTTAATATATTTTTAGTTGAAAATGATAAATCTTTCCATTTAAAAGTGATGAATTGTTCTTCCATTAGATGAACCTTTTTGCTAGTATACCTAATCTTGTGAACCATTCATATGGTCTAATGTATCTTTATCTTCTAATGATGAGCCCTTTTGTTTTTTTTTTTTTTAATGACGAACCTTTTGTTTTGAAAATGATTTTTACAATTAATATGTATATAAAAAAATATTAAAATGTAAAACTTATTATTTATACAAACATTTAAAAGTATTTCGTGTCCACAAGATCATTATAATTATTTACAGATATTTACGAGAATTTTTATTTGAAGTATAAATAAATATCTTGATTGTTTGTAAGTGAGCATTTTCGGTATATATGTGAGCATTTCTTTTTTGGCCGAGGGAATGTAGGAAGGTGCGAAGGTTATATGTATTGATAGAATTCACACCTAGGTCTTAATTGACAACTATTCCTAAAAACTTTTCCTCTGTATCCAAGCATATATTAGTACCGCAAATAAGCATTTATCTAGTGTGTGGATGCACATTTATTTAGTATGAAAATAGATGTAATAAATGGTTTACAGATATGAGTGAGAATTTATTTTGGTGTTTAAATGTAGACTCTAGTTCCTTATTGTGAAGCTTTTTACTTGTTACTATTATAGTTCACTTATAAATTGTCCATAAGCATTTTGTTGGAAAAATGCCGATGAGCAATTTAATTAGTAGTGATAAGCATTTTTCTTATTCAGTAGATAAGCATTTTTGTTGTTGTAGATGAGTATGAGTTAGTGGCTGTTACTATTACAGTTGACTTATAAATTTTTAATAAGCTTTGTTTTTTAGATAAATGTCAATAAGCAATTTAACCGATGTAGATAAGCATTTTAGTGGTTGCTACTAGTATAATCCGCATTTAAATGTGAATCAACATTTTTTAGAAGAATGTTGACAAGCAATTTAATTAATGTAGGACAAAAATTTATGTAGTAGACAAGCATTGTTGCCGTAGTAGACGAATACGAGCTAGTACACCTTAGCCTTTGATATAGAGCAAAGAGAGGTTGTCACACAATACAAGAATTATATCTTGAAAAGTAAAGAACAAAGACCCAAAGAAAAAATAAAAATAAGGAACATATCAAAACTAAAAACGAGAAATTTTTTTAAACAAAGTAAAATCAAAACATAAATAGAAACCCAAAAGGGTTAAAAGAAACAAAAATGTCCGGATTCCATAAAACTAAGTTGGACCATACGTCTATGCATAATTGGGTTGTTTGCGATAATATCAGTGCCTAATTTTCTACTCGGGGCTTTTGCTTTATGTTGGGCCTTCCTCATCGTTAGTGACATTTGGTGCTCGACTTTTGTTGTGGTTAGACTGGTCTCATGACCTAGTGCTTGCCTTTTCAGCTAACGATACTTAGATTGCAAAAATTTGTAATTGTGAGACTCGCTTGATATTCTCCTAAATTGAAGTAACACTATAGCAGTTAATTAATTGAACTTGTTGGAGATTATTGAATATGTACATAAGATATGAGTGGTTTTATGAGAATGGGTGCTTTATATTGCTTAATACTTAGTTTCTTTTTTACTTCCCTTTCATGAGGGTATTTATAGTCATTGACCACCTTAATGGACAGTAGAGATTGATTTGATCATACGACTACTATTAAGATTCTACAACCTTCCATCTTAATTCCTTCCTAAGTATCTAAATATTATATTGCAAGTATCTAGGATATTTTCCATAGATTAGCTAGATGTTCTGGATATTTTCAAGTGTACATATTATAGATCCTTCTAGAGAATGTTTTCAAATTCAAGAAATCAGATAAGAAAAGGCATCTTGATTTGCGTCTAGCTTCACCAACGAGACCGTTTTCAAGTGAATAAAGCCCTACTCCGGAGTTTAATCCATTAACTTCTCCTCAAGCCATTCGAAGGTCTCAACCGTACTAGAAAGATGTCCATCAACTTCTTGTAACACTATGAATGTGGCAAGGTACTCACAACATTCTCACTAGTGAACATCAAGAAGCTGCCGAAGATGAAATATGGATTGAGACAAAGAATGAAGAAATCAGAATGATCGAGAAAAATAATACTTGGCAGTTGGTGGATAAACCTCAGGATAAAGAAGTCATTGAGCTTAAATGGGTCTATAAATACAACCTAGATGGCTCGATCCAAAAGTACAAAGCTCGTCTAATGGCTAAAGGGTATTCACAATAGCCTGGGATTGACTTTGACAATACATTTGCACCTGTAACTCACATGGAGGCGATAAGAACACTGCTTGCTATAGCAGCACAATTGAAGTTACAATTCTTTCAGCTTGATGTCAAGTTGGCATTTCTAAATAGTGAGGTAGAAGAAGAGGTCTATGTTGAACAATCTTAAGGGTAAGTGATGGAATGCCGTGAAGGTAAGGTTTATAAACTAAAGAAAGCCCTCTATGATCTTAAACAAGCACCACATTCCTGGAATAGTAGAATTAACGGGTATCTCCTTCAAAGTGGATTTATCAAGAGTCCAAGTGAGCCATCATTATACATCAAGACCCAATGACAAGATTTTCTACTTTTATGCCGATACATCATGATCTCATATACACAAGCACAGATCAAAGGATGATTGAAGAATTCAAAAAGGTCATGATGGCCGAATTTGAAATGACTGATTTGGGATTAATGAAGTATTTCCTCAACATGCAAGTAAAGTAAAGCCCAGGTTAAATCGTTATCTCTTAAGAAAAATATGTAGAAGATCTCCTTAAGAAGTTTAACATGATCGACTATAAGCCATCATCAAAACCTATGACATCAAAAGAGAAACTTTCTATGTATGATCGCATAGAGAAGGTAGATGGATCAATTTATCGAAGTCTAGTTGGATTCTTAATCTATGTCACTAACAACCAAACACATGTAGTTCATCCCATTAGCATTGTCTCTTGAATCATAAGTGAGCCTCGTAAAGCTCACTTTGCAGCAGCTAGGAGAATTTTGAGCCACATCAAAAAGTACGAAAAATTATGGTTGTCTATACAAGATAGAGAAAGATTCAAGGCTTGTCGGATATATAGATAGTGACTGGGGTGGATGCCTAAACGATAGAAGAGGTATAAGTGGATATATATTTCTACTAGGCTCCTAGGCCATCTCCTATTCATCCAAGAAGCAAGCAACAACAACACTATCTTTAGCAGAAGCAGAGTACATTGTAGTTACAAGTGCAACATGTGAACCAATATGGCTCAAAAGAATATTGGGTGACCTACATCAAGATAGCCAGCAACACTTTTCTATGATAATATGTCAACCATGGGAATGACAAGAAACGCAATCTTCCATAGTCAAACCAAGCACATTGAGATCCGACATTCCTTTATTCGAGAACTAATGGACAAAAAGGAGATCAAGCTATAATTTTGTAAAACTGATGAAGAACTTACTGATATATACACAAAGACAATCTCAAGTAAGAAAACTCATCTATTTCAAGCAGCAACTCTGATGCCATGTTGGAATTTTGAGATTGAAGTGTGAGTGGATGGATCGAGTTATAAAAATAAAATTGTTATTAGATCAGATTGATGAAAATTACAAAGGGGAGATGATTACATTATAGGTGAAGGGAAAACTCCTCTTATAGGAGCTTATTGGTCCACACATGAAAGGCATATAACTAATGCCTATATATACTTGTACTCAGGTTTTACAACTTGTGAAAATATCCTGATATTTTAGGCATTTACTAGAACATTCTAGGAATCTATCTGTAGTAGGTCTTACAATAGAAACATTTAGATAATTTTATAGTTTTAAGTCTTTTCTAGATTTTCCTATAATATTATAAGTGACTATCAATGGTTTGTAAGACTTTACTAGATTGTTCTTCCAACAGAACTGTTAACTTTATTCCTTAAACTTCCTTTATCTTGTCTCTGATTCAATTAGGGTATTGATATTACATTCTTGTATGTTTGATTTTATCAAAATTCAAGGTTTGTCTCTTTTTTTCTTCACATCATGTTTTGCACTTAAGAAATTTGAACGAAATAAGGCTTTAGTAACTTTGGATTCTAAGGTGATTCAAACCCAAAAACAATCTACTTCAGTGGACATGTTCACTTTATTACGAGATGAGTAGCTTATACATATTATCTCCTTTCTTAAAATCAAATATGCCATGTTTGCAAGCATTTTGTCAAAGAGGTGAAAGTGTTTGTGGTGATATGTTGGGAACTCCCTTAAGTTTGATGATGAGGGTATCTCTAATTGAAAATCAATTTTTCCTAACTTTGTGGATAGTGCATTAAGCGTGTACAAGGTACACTTCTTAAGAAATTTATTCTCCTATGTAATGGTCGAGTCACCCAAAGTCATCATTACTACCATAAATCATGCAGTGATCATGCAGTAAGGCAATGAAAGCTAATGGGGTTGAATCTATTTGGGTGAATGTGTGAAGGGGGCAAGTCTTCCCGTTCTAGCCTTCAACAGTGATAGTGTTGAAGTTGAAATTTTCATCGCAAATACTTTCTTCTTATGCCAACTTGCATCTTCTTATTTTAAAGGTCTTACACTTTTGGGTTGATAAGTTGTGTTGGTTTCCAAGATTGTTTGATATCTTTTTCTTAGTTGCCCCAAGACTAGAAAAAGCTTTTGTGGGGGTGACTTTCTCTTGCTCTACTGAACATGGTTTGGATTTTAGGTATTATCTCCTGGCACTTGGTCTAAAGAGGCTAAGGTTGCGCTTGCAGACATGGAAAGATTCAAGAGGCAACTTTGATATTGATGCATCAGTTCTTGAGGAATGACTATTTCTAGCATCATGGTTTGAAGGACATGCCATCCCTTATCACTGTAGAGGTGTATGTAGGAGTTACTTATTTATAGAAGATAGAGCATTTGCCTACTTATTTTGATCTAGTTTATAAGCTTCTTCAAAGAGTTGTCAACACCAAGTCCTTATATTTCAGTTGGTGTACAATATATTTTTAATTTTCCTATCAAACTGATTTTCAATAAGTTTCTAAAAGCTACTAAAAATATGAAACCTTTCGAATTTACGTTTCATAGGATACAACCAAGTGAAATGAGAGAAATCATCATGAATATGACATAATATCAAAATTGTTTAACAGAATCGCAGGGAGCTTCATCAGAGTGAATAATGTGTAAGGGAGCGGGAGAACAATGTTCCACTAAAGAAAAAGGTTAAGTTATGCAATTTAGAAAGCCAACATGTAACAAAATTGTCATGAAAAGCAGAAGAATGAATAAAATTAATTTTCCTAGGACAATCTAAAATATGAATGCCATAATGACCAAGCCGACGGTGCCAAACTTCTCTTCAATCATGAACAGATGCCAATGCATGAACACACTTAGGGATAGGTTGGAGACATACGGGATATAAATTACCACCATTTGGAGCCTGTAAAAGGACATCATTTATGATGTTCTTGATAGAAAAAGAAGATTCAGTGAATTGAACATGACAATTATTATCACAATTATTATCCCAACACAACCAACAAACATACAACAGATGATGCTTTAGTTTAGGAACATGCAGAACAAACTCAGGAGTGAGATGATGAGTGCAAGTTTGAAGTCTCAAATTTCCAGTACTAGCAATGGGTAATCTTTTTCCATCACCAACCAAAACTGTAGTCATACCAGTGTAAGGGGTTATGGAACAGAAAATACATTTTTCAGACATCATGTGGAACCTTGCAGCTGAGTCATAGAACCACAGAGTCTCACTAGGCTCCATAGGAGCAAAAGTGGCCATTGTTGGAAAGGAGGTAGTGGGACGGGACTGGTAATAAATAGGATAAGCAGGCGCAAAATGTTCTGGCGAATGATAAATATGACAAATTCCTCCGACTAATCAACCCAACCTAATATAAAGAAAGATAACAATTATATGATACACTTCTTTGGTAGAGAACAAAATAAATATGCCAATGTAAGCTCGAACTCCTCTCAAATTCCTCTTCTTGATTTGCAAGTGTAGCTCTCTTTCTTCTTCTTTGCTTGTGCTCCCTCTTGTTGTGTTCAGCCTTCAGCTAGCTTCAATATTTATAGCAAAGTTTTGACAAACCCTCAAAAAAAGTAGTCGTTAGACTGACTTCAGATTTTCTCCCAGATTTTAGCTTCAGTTCAAGGCCTTGAACTTCAGTTCAGGGTCCTTAAAGATCTCATTATCTCAGCAGCAATGGTCAGGAGCTACTCTTGGCTGATCTGATATTGTATGCAACGGTCACTTTGTTTATTTGACTAATCGAGGATCTCTTTGAGATGATTTGCTATCCCTTTCATAATCAAGGCAAATATCAAGCATTTAAAAAGGATTTAAATCTTGAAAGTCAAATATTTACCACATAAGGATCCCTAATAATAAGGAAACAATCATAACCAAAAAGGATATTATCAATCATAATTTTATCAATTATAATCAACATTGTAATTTTAAGAAAATACATATATGACATAATGAATATGTCAATTGATTAATCTCTTTTGTCTTTCATCAAAACATATTAAAAAACTCAATGTGAGCTTTAAGAAAGCCAACAATCTCCCCTTTTTTGATGAAAGATAAAATTCAATAAAAATAACATATCCATGCAATTCTGAATGACACACCCTGAAAAGTTTTCCAAATACTTCTCCCCCTTTTATATTTCATCAAAAAGGTAGCACAAGAAGAGAAGGAAAAATTAAAGCACAAAAAATATGGCAAACACATATAGCTTCCCCTTAACAAATCAATGAAAGATACCCCCCTTAATCTATGACGCTCATAAAAATCATATAAGGGGTCAGATAATAACAACAAAATTAATCACATATGCTACTGCTCATTGACTTGAAATATTCGTAAGCAACATAAGGATGTAACAAAGGATTAACATGTAGTAACACTAACAAAATTCTCCCCCTATCAAGAGTAAATCAAGGCTATCGAAAAATGATCAAGTGATATAATTTTTCCCTTATAGAAACAAGCAGTATCATTTATGCAAGTATTATAGAGCATAATAGTTATAAACAAAAACATTGAGACCATATGTGCATAGTCACATATCATAATAGTATAAGGTATATTGGAATATTAAGCATGCTCACACTCCAAAGATAATAAAACAAATTAAAATTTGAAAATTTGAAAATCAAAATTTCTCAAATAGGAAGTAAATCATGTAAAGATAATATCACCTTCCATTTGATAAGCATTCAAATTTTGATATCTATTCATGTTGTTGAAATAGAAATTTAACCCTTTAATTCAGTCACACCAAAATTTTCGAGTTTCAGCCTACAGTTCAAGGCCTTGAACGGTATTTCAGGGCCTTGAAATCTAAGTAATGACAAAACAAGCGAACTTACCTTATTTTTACTTTTGGCAAACCATAACTTACGATATGCCACTGCGAAGCTCCAATGTTTCCTTGTCCACTTAAATTTTTAGGAGGATCAAATGCTATCGAAAATTCATTATTAGTACGTAAATGAGGAATTAGTAATATCCTATGAATATGTGCATTCTTTTATGATTTCTTCAAGAATAAAGTTGCTCGACCAAATCTTGATGCCCTTTTCTTTTGGGATTCAAAATTGTTAGAAGTAAGAAAAATTAATGAGGTAAAATTTTTCTTTCCTTCAATCTTGACACATTTTCTTGATTTAACACCACAATTAAGAATCTTTGAAAGTGGAAAATTTTGTGTGGTATTTAAATCTTAAGAAATATGAAAACTTGGAGAAAAACTATTATTTAAAAATTCAACATATAACTAGTAGGTTCTATAATTGATGAATCATGTGTAATCGACCGACCTAATAAAAGAAAGAGGTTCAAAATTCCATCGGCGAGGGGCGCCCATGGGTAGAGGGCTAGGCATGGCCAAACCTCTATAATTGTGTGCTTTGTCCACATTTATATTTTCAGCATTTCTATTTCGATTAATTTATGACTTTGTTCATCACCCTATTTACTCATCTCTAGGGTGATTTAATTAGCCAAACTGGGCCAACATTTGAGTTATTAGATAGACAGTAAAGAGTAGACCAAAATGTGATCTAAATACCGTATAGAATTCTAGGTTTTCAATAAGGATTTTACTAGAAGGAGAAACCCGTTCTAGTAGGAGTGGCATTTCACGAAGGATTTCCTCCTTTTTCTGGCAGGAGGTCGGCTTTAATGATCACTATAGACGAGTTCTCGAGTTAGATTGTCTGTCATAGAGTTCTTCGATCCCTATATATGTTTAATAGAGAAGGAAAACTGGTTAAGCCATAATTGTCATCGCAGGAGTCGTCCTTGCGCTTGTATATTTGATAAATTCTTTTTCACAAAATCAAGTATTTCTTTGTAATCAGTTCGAATAAGAAAAGGTTTTAGAGCTAAGAAGATTAGGAACTTTTCAATTCCCCTTATGACTACAAGGATTTCTTTTTTCATTATGGGATAATTGCATTATGCCTTATTAAAACTTCTACTGTAATATTTGCAGAGTTTTTTGCCTTCTTTGATTTTGAGTACCTCACTCCCGTGCTCATTGCTAGCATCTGTCAAAAGAATTTAATCATCTCCTTCATTAGGCAAATTAAGAACAGGAATGTTTTTATACATCTTTTTGAAGTTTTGAGCAATTTTTGTATGATGAGTAGTCCATGTCCAGCTTACTTCTTTCTTGAGTTCTGGTGCAATGGCTTTCTTAGTTTAGCTAAATCTTTAATAAAATCTGAAGCATAAGTAAGGCATCCAAGAAATCTTTCTAATTGCTTTCTATCTTCGATTTTTTCAGGAAAATTTTCTTTTTTTTTCAGAATATGCTTTTGTAGGATGATTTGTCCAACTTTTATCTCTAAGCCTAAAAACTCAATTTCTTGTTCAGCATAAATACATTTGTTTTTACCAAGTATGATACCATGATCAACGCATCTCTGGGTAACAGCCAAGACATCATCTTTGTGCTATTCTATGGTTTTAGAAAAGATAAGGATATCATCAATGTAAACTAAACAACAATTATTAAGGTCTTTGAAGATGTTATCCATTCTTCTCTAGAATATTTGGGGTGTATTTTTAAGACCAAATAACATTACTATCTACTTATAATGTCCTTGTAGGGCACTAAATGCAATTAAAGGAATACTTTTCTCATCCATTTTTATCTGCCAATAACTGTTTTTGCAATCTATTTTCGAGAACCAAGAAACTCCTTGAATTCTATTGAAAAGGACTATTTTGTTAAGAATGTAATAACCATCAAAGACCTAATTATCATTAAACTTTCTGCAATTGATTACCGTTCTTGCTTTTTCTCTTTTTTCTTTAGCATGATTTCTCACCATAAAAGCGGGACTGGTGTGAGGACTTTTGCTATTCCTGATTAATCTTTTATCCAAAAGTTCTTTGATTTGTTTATTAAACCTCATCTTCACTAAGCTCAACATAATCTAGGCTTCCTAAGGTTTCAATCAGTTTGTTATTCTACCTATTTTTGCATTCATTAGCATAGTATCCTATTTCTCTGTATGCCCAACATTTGCAATTGTTTTTTCCTGCGGGACAGTAAGCGGCTTTCCTAAAACATCTACGTTTTTTAAGTCTTGGTTTGTTATAATATTTTCTTCTATATTTCTCACCCCTCTACTTATTAAAGCTCTTGTTCTTATAGAATTTTCTTTTCTTTCTTTTCTCAGGTTCCTTTCCCCATTGGTGTGGTGAATCTCAGCAAGTTAAGAACTGTTTCTTAATTTTCTTTTGCTTTTGAAGATCAAGACACTGATCATTAACCCATTTTCTTAAATAAAAAATTCTTGAACCAAGGGTATCAACAACACCTGTTCGTTCAAGGCATGCCATGTATTTTTCATCAATTAAGGAATTTATAGGATATGGTAATTTGCCACAGAATATACAAAGATTGGTTTCATTATACCCAATTTTGTAATAATATTAACTAAATTCAGCTATATAATTCTTAAGATATCTCATATCCCACAACTCTATGTTATTAATCTTTCTTTATCATTCTCTTACTTTTTCTTGAAATCAAGTTTAGCTCCGATGAATTTAGTTTCAATTTATTTGCACAAATCCCTGAAAATAGCAGCTGGTGTTTCTATCATTCTTAATGTATTCTTACCATCTTTACTTAATGAATCATACCAGTCAGCTACAGTACCAGAAAAACTATGTTCGATATAATGTATGAAGTTTGCCATAGTACGTGTATTATTTAGATTTAAGACACTATTGATTCCTCTTTCCCAGTGTTCAAATATTTCTTCTCTATTACGGGCTCCAGCAATGTTTAAGATATATCCAGTTTGGCTAATTGGGGTAAGATCAATTTCTTCATAGGTCGTGGTTTTCCTTGGGATAAACCCAAAGGAAAAATTACTTGTACATCCTGCTGGAACATACCTAGGTCTTAGGAAATGAGTACTTCTTCTAGACGGTTCACCAAATTATTCAAGTTTAGGGACGACATTCTTAACTAAATTAGTCTCTATTTCATATAGGTCAATTTCTTCTCCGATCTCATTGATCTCGTCTTCAACAGTCATTTTATCATATTTTTTATCAAGTTTTCTCCTAATTTCTTCTAATGGTACTACATCGAGATCCTCTATTTTAATCAAATTTATCTGTTGATATATTTTATCTTCTAATTGGACATTATTAGTCTCTTCATTTTCATCAGATGGAACGTTATGTACATCACTAATGGCACTCATGATTTTGTTTAATTCTTTTGAATTTTGTTCTTTCTCAAACTTTTTTTATAGTTCTTCAAGAGTATATTGTTCATACTCCACCTTCTTTTTCTTTCTTTTCAGTCGTTTTTTCACCAGATTTTTCCCCTACTTCTTTCTGGATTTTTATCTCATGCAAAGGAGATGGGATCTTGTTTTTTGGATTTTGAAAAGGATATTTGTGCTAAAAAACAGTACTAATACTGGGAGTAGCTTTTTTGCTATGCCTAATTTCGTTAATAAGAGAGATATGAACAACAGTTAACTGATTCTTAAGCACTTTGAGTTCACTCTTAATTTTGGCTAATTTTGCTTTTAATTCTGAAATTATACCAGTGATATAGTTCAATTGAGGTATTACAGAAGCAGTGTCTTCTGGTGAGTGAACAATGTGCGAATAATTTGGTTTAGGGCAAGCAAGTGATGATTCAAGTATCAATCACAGTTAATTAGCTTAATT
Organism: Carnegiea gigantea; assembly: GCA_029747015.1. Taxonomy (NCBI): domain Eukaryota; kingdom Viridiplantae; phylum Streptophyta; class Magnoliopsida; order Caryophyllales; family Cactaceae; genus Carnegiea; species Carnegiea gigantea. The sequence goes on along the minus strand of JAKOGI010000823.1, from coordinate 76,596 downwards.
AATCATTAATTAGCTTAATTATCTTAATTATTTTGGGTCACGTGGCTCTGATACTAGATGAAAGAGGACTTTGAGTACTACGAGTGAGCAAAATATCACAAACACAAATTTAGATTTTTCGAAAGTAAGTTTTTAAGGATTAAGCGTAGATTTGTAAATATGAAAAGTTTAGAGCGTTTATGCAAATAAGGTAAACTGTGAATAGGGTCCTTTCTGTTATTTTTCTCAAAAGTCTGAGGTATCCTACGGTTATTTTTAAAAATTGAGAGGCCTTTTTGTTATTTATATAAAACTTAAAGTACCTTTGTGTCTTTTATCCAAAAAGACACTCACCTAATAGGAACAATTTCAATGGAATATAGAGCACCTTTGATTAGAGTTTGAAAAAGCTAACACAACACAATTACCAACAGAACCAAACACGAAGTGATGCAGCTTTGGGTACAGACTTTCAATCCATTGAAATAAATGGGCGCTAGCATATTTAACCCGTTTAATTAATTAGGGTTTATCTAGGCTCAAGATGACATTTTTGATACGAAAAAATACCTATTTATTATGACCTGCTTAATTAAATGGATTAAGCAGATCAACCTATATACCCATATATCATTGACACATTTACCCCTATATTAGCAATTAAGGATTGAAAAACAAAATAAATGTAAAAATGTAAATTGTGAAAAACTCAAGGGATTCTGAATAATGGTTGCTTGATACGACTTTGAACTTGATTCTTCGCTTCGTTTAAAAAAGCGCAAGGTGCACTAAGACTCTTATTTATGATAATGGAGTAAAATACTGGTGATCTGAGAAATATGATTCCCCTGGTGGGACCCACATATGCCGTTTTGGGCCTAACCCCGTTGATTACAACAAGCCCTTGTGGGATCCTTGGGCCTCAGCCATAAGCCCAAATGGAGCAAATAGTTCAACGGCCCATCAGGGAACCTCCAGCAAGAAATTACTATCTTACCCTTCCTTAGGAGCTATAAATACCCACCTACCTACCTACCTCGGAAAAAGGGTTCGCTTTCTGGCATATTCTCTTACTTCTCACAAATTCTCTCTCTTTACTCCTTTATCTTTGACTTGGACCCTTCATTGACTTGACCGTCGAAGAGGCATTCCCCGGATAACAACCCGGAGGTTCCCTTTTTGCAGGTGCAATGCACAAGGAAGTGACCGCCGGCTGTTTTGCACGTGTCATCATGTAAGCCCACTCTCATCCCACGTTATCTTCAACAATACCAGAAATTCATAAAACAGATTTGGAGCCATTTGTGGGGAGAGATCGGTGAATGATGGTAGTTAGAAAATTTACGCGAGCACGGGCCCGTAAAGACAAAGCGGCCGCAACAGAAGCCTCGACACCCCCCCGAAGCATAAGACGCCTTGGAGAGCTCCCGGGCGGATCCTTGTTCGGCCGGCCAGCGCCCGTCTGAACAGGAGGCCTGTGTCACGATGGACGGGCTCAAGAACTTCATGTCCACCATGGCCAACACCATTATGCAACAAGTATCCGAGCAAGTGAAGAAAGCAATGGAGGCCGTAAGCTCCGCAAAGCCCCTTCCTCGCTTCGATTATGTGCCCACCATGGGCTACGAGCCCTCCCACAGGCACGGTCTCATGGCATCACATCGCCACAGCGATGGAGTAAGGGAGGGCGCTCGCCCTGATAGGAACGGAAGATCCCAAGGAGAAAACCGTGACCGGTCTGGTGGAGCGGATACTCTACATAGCCTTTGCCCAAGCCAAGAAAGATCGACAAAATCCACTACGGCCTCAACACCGTATGCGATGCACTCCCGCCGAACTGCCTAGTTCGAAGAACAGGAGTAGACCTTAAGGCCTTGAGCGGAAGCTTCAGGACGACGACGTACCCCTGAGCATCACTCAGACTGCGAGCGCACTTGTAGTCCTCCCCTTAGAGACATGCGCAGTCAAAGATCCTGTCGGAACGACCGGTCTCCGCCCAGGCCCCCGAGGGTAGGTCTCACCCGAAGGAGAACATTGGTAGTGGAGGTAGGAAGGCACCCGGAGATTCCCATTAATGTTTTAGGCTACACGAACGGGGCCTGTCCCCTTTTCTGCCCCATTCAGCATGGATATCAGCAATGCTCCATGCTATGGGAATGTGCCTATCATGGACTTATACGATGGGATCGCAGACCCAGAAGAGTATCTAGGGATGTACAAGACACAGATATATGTCTAAGACATAGATGATGCAGCGTACTGCCGATACCCTAAAGGGAGTAGCACAATCTTAGTTCAACGACTTAGTACGGGGATCCATCTCTTGCTTCCAGAACTTGGCTAATAGGTTTGTCAGCCAATTCATTGGCAGTCACAGAGAGGGATGAACCAGCATCCATCTCTCCAAGATCAAGCAGGGACCGTAAGAGTCCCTGGTAGATTTCGTCAAGTGCTTCCATTAGGAGGTGGTCCTGATCCTTGACCTAGAGGACGGGGTGGTGTACGCCTCATTTCTGAACGGCCTAAAGAGTGGACGGTTCAGGTTCTCTTCGGCGGAGCAGAAGGAAACCATTCTAGCGGAGGCGCTAAGGAAGGCCTCCGACTTTATCTGTGCCATCGAAATTTGAGCTGAAAGCACGAATGCTCCTAAGAAAGCTAAGGTCCTAGTCGACAGGAAGCTTGGCTAAAGAGATAGGAGGCCGATGCTCGAGGTCCTCGATCCCATTTCACCACGGATCCCAGAAGCATCCTCATGGAGGTGAGGGAGCACCCAATGCTGAAAAGGCCACCCTCGATGACCTCAGCACCAAAACCCCACAATGCGCAGAAGTATTGTGAATTCCATGAGCAGAATGGGCACATGACCGCGAAGTGTCGGGAGTTAAGGAAGGCCCTTCGTGAGATGGCCGATAACGGACAGATCGACCGCTTTTTGAAGAGAGGATCACGCTTCCTTCGAAAAGAATGCGAGCCTGCATGGCCTGGACCTTGAGATGAAGAGTGCTCTACTGAAATAGTAGCCACCATTGCCGGTAGATATGCGGAAGGCATCACTCGGTTCACCTAGAAAGCTCAACTTTGAGGAGCCCAGCAAGTTCTCACGGCCGAGCAAGGAAGCCAAGTTATAGTGCCGACTATGGTGTTCGGGGGGGTGAGAGCCTGCACTTCACCTCCCCACACAATGATCCGCTGGTGATGGAAATGAAAGTGGCCAGCGCCATTATACGTAGAATTCTTATCGACACCGAAGCTCGATTGATATCATCACTTGGAACTGCTTAAGGAAGTTCAAGTATCTGGGGATGGAGATCGTTCCCTTGGTACACCCTATCTTAGGTTTTAGGGGGCAAGAAGCGAACCCCATAGGGATGATCCATCTCCCCCTACGCTTTGGGGATAAGGTCAAAGTGAAAAGCCTGGAGGTAGACTCCATGGCAGTTGATGTCCCCACGGCCTACAACGTCATCTTGGGGCGGCAAGCTCAGCACAAAGCGAAGGTAGTTATCGCCCCATACCTACTCCAATGTTAGTTTGAAGCTGGCAAAGGAAGCATGGGCAAGATATAAGGAGACCAGAGGACAGCCCGAGAGTGCTACCTTGTCAGCATTTGGCCACTAGTAGACCAGACAGCCTGGTAATACACACGATGACTTCGGCTGAACCCGAGCGACCTTGCCCAGAGGCCATCGAGGGCCTTGAACAGATCTCTCTAGATAAGGAGCATCCTGACCGCATGGTTCAGTTGGGTGGAGAGATGGGGGCTTTTACTCGTCACTCCCTGGTCAAGCTCTTACAAGAGTACCGGGATGTCTTCGCCTTCGGCCCCGAGGAGATGTCCGGTATTGATCCCACTGTCATGGAGCACAAAATGAACGGGGATCCCACTCATAAACCGGTTATCTAGAGGAAGCGACACATGGGTCCTGAAAGGGCCGCGGCGACAACTGCAAAGGTGCAGAAGCTGCTCGAGGCAAGTTTTATCAGGGAATGTCAGTACCCTGAATGGATCTCGAACGTCGTCCTGATGAAAAAGCCTAATCAGACTTGGAAGATATGTGTGGATTTTACAGACTTGAACAAAGCATGCCTAAAGGACAGTTACCCCCTCCTGAAGATAAGTAAGCTAGTGGATGCCAGGGCCGGACATACCCTACTGAGCTTCATGTATAGGGGTGGCAATGGGGCAAGTTTAGACCTACCCTCACCCATACCCATTTTCAAAATTAATACCTATACCCATACCCATCGGATATTGTAAAGTTATACCCATACCCACTAGGTATATCGGGTATGTAGGTTTTATTCAGGTACATATAGACAAAAAAGAATTAAACTCATTTTGTGCCTGTATTCGACATCAAATAACTAATATGTAGCATTAGCACCTAGCTTCCAACAATATATCATATCACACTAAATACAACTAGAAGTTTGCCAATTGAAGCGATAAATTAGCACTTAACAATTAGAGTTTTAAACAAAATGTTCCGCCGAATTCTTGAATATCATACGACTCAAAGCAACTAGCAAAATATTCAAGTACAAGTAACAAATTAGAATTTTAAACAAACAGGTATGGGTTTTATATGGGGTGAGTATGAGACAGGTACGAGGCGGGTATTAATAAAATGGGTATGGGGCTGGTATGGGGCGGGTAAGACCAACACCCATACCCATACCCAGACCCATATCCATTTTAGTAATACCCACCCTATACCCATTTTTTTCTATTTTCACCACTCACACCTATACCCATTGGGGCGGGTTTTGCTGGTTTTAGGTGGGTGGCCCTATTCATGGATGCCTTCTCAAGGTACCACCATATATCCCTATGTCCCAACGATCAAGAGAATACCACGTTCATAACCGACCAAGGCCTGCATTACTATAAGGTAATGCCCTTCGAATGAAAGTATGCAGGGGCCACATATCACTGGCTGGTGAACAAATTATTGGAGCCTTTCATCGGTCGAACCATGGAGGCTTCCATAGATGGCATGATAGTAAAGAGCATGCTTAACACTGAGCATGGACAAGATCGGTAGAAGACATTCGAAATCCTTCGAGCATTCGGTATGAAGCTCAACCCGAAGAAGTATGTGTTCGGAGTCCGATCAGGTAAGTTCCTCGAGTTCTTGATCAGCAATCGGGGGATAGAGTCTAATCCAGACAAAATTCGAGCAGTATTAGACATGAAACCACCGTGTAACATCAAGGAGGTCCAACGACTGACGGGGTGCATCGCGGCCTTGGAACGTTTCATTCCTCGGTCAGCCGATAAGTGCCAGCTTTTCTTCTGTGTTCTAAGGAGACGTGCCAATTTCATCTGGGACAAAGAAGCCGACGAGGCCTTTCAAGCGCTGAAAACATACCTGGCACATTTTCCCAAGATACCCAATCTCCTCCTAAGAGAGACGCTCCTACTCTACCTGGTCGTCTCAGAACAGGCCATAAGCGCGGTTCTAGTGGTAGAAAGGGCCAAGGAACATATCCCACTTTACTATGTAAGCTATGCCCTAGCAGGGGCAGAGGGAAATTATCCCCTCATAGAGAAATGTGCTTACATACTACTGATGGCCAGCCGGAAGTTAGGCCTTACTTCGAGGCACATAGAGTGACCGTCCTCACTGACCAGCCCCTGACAAATGTCGTTTAAATTCTGAACGCTTCCTGATGGCTCTTGAAGTGGGCAGTAGAGTTGTTCCAATACGACCTCGTCTTCGAGGCACGATGGACCATTAAAGCCCAGTCCCTAGTGGACTTCTTAGCTGAAAGCGCCAACACAACTACGGGCAATGGCTCGTCCCTCCTTCTTGGAATCTTTACATGGACGGTTCATCCACCGAGGATGGGAGTGGTGCCGGCCTGATTAACGAAGGCCCCCGGGGAGAACGACATGAGCATGCCCTAAAGTTCATGTTTAAGGCATCAAACAATGAAGCTGAGGATGAAGCCTTAATAGCAGGAGTGGAGTTGTGTTATACCGCATGAGCAAGTTCGGTTGGAGCATTTTGGAACTCTTAACTCGTGGTTAGCCAACTCAACGGAGAATATGAAGTGAAGGATGACACTATGGTGACTTATGTCCGGCGGATACATGAGGCCACCAAGCTGTTGAAGCACTTCTCAATAACGCGCATACTCCAGTCGGAGAACCGCGAGGCCGACGTGTTATCAAAACTGGCCAGTTCCTCTGAGGATGGGAAGCCAAAACACATACAATGGGAGACTTTGACAGAGCGAAGTATTAACCCTCATGAAGTACTTTGGCTGGATAGGAGCTCAACATGGATGGACCCCATTCGTATGTACTTGGTTGACAGTAAGCTACCCCTAGACTCCAATGAGGTTGACCGCATAAAGAGACGGGCAAATTGGTTCATACTGTATGACGAGATCATATACAAAAGGTCTTTCTCCCGGCCATTGTTACTTTGCGTAACCCCACCGATGGGGAAGAAGATACCGGAGGAGCAACACAAAGAGGTGTGTAGTTCCCATATCGGGGATCGCGCCTTGGCGGTCACAGCAATACCGACCGGCTACCACTAGCCCTCTTGTGAGAAGACGCTATGAACTTGGTTTGCAATTGCGATAAGTGTCAGAAGTTCGGCCCTGTCCAATGACAGCCCACTACATCCTTGATGCCCATCATCAGCCCTGTACCATTTGCTACTTGGGGCATGGACATACTCAAACCTTTCCCGAAAGCCACAAGTCAGCGCAAGTATATTTTTATCGTGGTGGATTACTTCATCAAATGGATAGAAGCTAAGGCTGTCGCCTCTATCACCGCGGCCGAGGTTTGAAAGTTATTTGGAAGAATATCATCACCCGCTTTCGCATTCCTCGAATAATAATTTTCAACAACAGGCGGCAGTTTGACAAAGTTCAAGTCACAGACTACCTTAGCATCATAGGGTGCCAAGCCCATTTCACCGCCATCGCTCATTCTCAGACAAATGGCCAGGCCGAGGCGGCCAATAAGGTCATCCTTCATGGCTTACAAAAGAAGCTCGGTGAAGCAAAGGGCAAATGGACTGACGAGTTGCATGGAGTCCTATGGTCAATCAGTAAAACCGAAAAGACAGCAACAGGAGAAATACCGTTCATGTCGGCATACGGGGTAAAGGCCGTGCTACCTGTCGAAGTCGCACTTCACACCCACCGCTTACTATATTCCACGAAAAACTAAACAACTCCGCACTCCGAGAAGCTCTGGATCTCCTATCCTGTGTCTGAGGAGATGCCCTCCTCCGAGAGGCAGTTTACAAGCTCCGTATGGCACAGCTTCACGACTGCACCGTCAAACTCCACCCCATCAGTGTCGATGATTTTGTCCTTCGTAGCACAGAAGCTGTGGCACGTGCAAAAGAGCACGGCAAGCTCACAGCAAACTGGAAAGGTCCATACAAGGTCATAGCTCAAATACGACCGGATATATATTGCTTAGAGACCCCCGGAGGTACTCCCATCCTGAGGACCTGGCATAACAGTCATCTGCGAAAATACTATCACTAGTGCTCTCTTTTTCCATTCACGAGCAACGTCTATTTACTTGCGTTCTTCACGCAATAAATACAATGGTCACGAATGCAATTTTGGATCCATCTCGATGTCCTACATGGTTAGCCCCAATGGGGGCTAAGAGCCCTCAAGCTCGACCTCGGGGCCGGTCGCTACACCTTTCGCCCCAATGGGGGCCAAAAGTCCTCAAGCACAGTCTCAGGGCTAGTCACTATATTTTTAGCCTCAATGGGAGCTAAGGGTTCTCAAGCAATGCCCCAGGGCCAATCGTTATACTATTAGCCCCAATGGGGGCTAAAGGGTCCTCAAGCACAACCAAGGTCGATCGCTATACCTTTAGCCCCATTGGGGCTAAAGGGTCCTCAAGCACGACCTCGGGGCCTATCACACAGTGACCCCATCCCCCACTTGTCGTTTCACTTGGGGGCCATAATTCGCAGAGCATCAGCAAATTAAAAAACGAATGCGAAAGCAAGTAGACAAACATATGCAAGCGAAATAACAAGTGAAACAAAAAAGGAACAGAATTGAAGATTCCATCGCAAACAGTTAGAAATTTTCATTGAATGAACTGAGGAGTACAACCGCGAATAGACGGCCAGTAGGCCAAAAAAGAAAGCAACCAGGAGTAAACAAAAACCCTTGGGCACTAGACATCAGGCTCTTCATCATCGTCGTTGTCCCCATCCGCAATGGCTTCATTGCCCTCGTCATCCAGGGTCCCAGCTTCGCCTTCCAAAGGCATGGTCTCCTCATCACCGAGGCTGCCTCATCAACTGTCGGTGGATTGAACTCCACCAGTTCAGGATCCCAACCTTCGGCTTTAGCTCGGCGATGATCCTCTATGTACCTGACGTACGCTTCGAAGTAACCCTCTAGGCGGAAAGCGTCAGGGACCAGGGTCACTAAGAGTTCCTGAAAAAATTCGGTACACTTCTCGTAACCCTAAGAATAGCCCTGATGCTCAGCCTTGGTCGCTCTATCAGCCCCGGCCATGGCTTCGGCCTCCGCTTTGGAGTGGAGTTGGCGCAGCAGTTCCTCCTTCTCAGACTGCAACCAAGTTGCGGCTCTCCTTGGGCGGCCTCCAAGGCCTCTTTCTCTTTCTTTACCTTCTCCCCACGGCGTTTATACTTGGTCACGGAGTCTTTTGATTTTCCACACTCCGTCTGAAGGTTGATAACTTGCTTCTCCAAGAGCAAACCAGACAAAGTGGACCCTATAACCTTTATCACTCGGGCGAAGGCCTGCCGGGTAACTCTACGGAGTCAGTTGAAGAGAAGAAAAGGGATCGAGAAGAAAAGAGATGGAGAAAAGGGCTTGGCCTTACCTCAGCAACGGCCACTTGCTCCTCGGTTACCTTGAATGGTTCCCCTGATCCAAAAGGGGCTAAGGCCTAGGACTTAGCTAAGTCCTTCACCAACGCATATTTGGTGGGGAGGTCGGCCGCCAAGAAATCAGTGTGCTAGGCTCGGGTGTTCACCAAAGGCTCCCCGGTAGCCTGAGGGGGAGCCTGCTGGTCCCTTGAGAAGCGCCTGTCATATGAGGTCCTGGTGTCTTGTTAGGGGCCGAGCGCTCGCCAAACCGTCGGTGTGGGGACGGCCCTTCAACCCCTTGTCCTTGGAAGGAGGGGGCTCAGCCTTTAAGGGGTGGGGGCAGAGGCCGCGGTCGTATCCTGCCCTTTGTCAGCACGAGCACGCTTGCACGCACCCACGTGGGCAGATTCAGGGACACCACAAGAGGCTTCTTGCAGCGTGGTGCCAACGACGGTGCCTGTAAAAAGAAGAGAGAAGTTAACATTCTCACTTATAGAAGGTTATGAGGAAAGACGGCCGAGTGGCCAGTATACAGACCTTCTTTGCCTGATTTTCGACGTACCGGCGCCTCTCTTCCTCACGGAGTCGCTCGTGCTCAACCGCTATCTGCTCTTCGGTGGCCTGCCCGGTCTCGAAGGGCGACAGCATCTCCCATGCTTGCTCTGCACAAGGCAAAAGAAAGTCAGGTCAGAACCAAGGAAAAAAGACACGCGAGGAGGGACATTAAGTACCCTTAGAATAGTTCTTCAGGATGAAAAGGACAGCGACGGCAAGGAAGAAGTCATTTATGAAGTCCGACAGTTTGGGGACTTAATTGAAAGGCTCCCTATCACTTGACTTGTTCCATTTGTGCTCGGCCTCCTTCCCTGCATCCACTATTTTGGAGATAAAAGATGCAATCATCTTTAGACGATCGTTTTCCCGCAAATAGTATTAAAAATAGCAGGCGGTCCGGGTCTCCTTGGTGGTCGATTCCCCAAAGGGATTGTAGACCGGCTTTCCGTCATGAAGGTCGTCATGAAGCCCTTCTTATTATTAAAGCAATACCACCTAAGGTCCCTGCTCTCACTGGGAGCCCTTTGGACCATATGGACCAACCCGAGCCCGCGGCATGTGCAAGCGTGCCCACAAAACTCGTACGTCGCGATGAAAGAATAAATGTTGTGTCAGAACGTGGGTACTATCTGTGCGGGGCCAATTCGCACTTGTTTAGGATCTCCATGATAATTGGATGGAGGGGAAACCAAACTTCGTAAGAAAAGGCAGCGCGGTAGATCACTATGCACTTAGAGGGCAGCCTATTTACGGTGTCATTGGCATCAAGAATGATGAACGTATACCCAGTGGACGGGAGATGCTTCTCCTCTAATGTCGGCCTCTTCAGGGTCGCCACGACCTTGGGATTGGGGAATTGGGAGCTTGGTCCGCCCTGGAGATCCGAACGCTCGGAAGCCCCGGGGAAGACCGTCCCCTCGGCCACAACTTCGCAGACCGGCTCTTCCTGGGCACGGCCCCACTTAGAGCGAGGAGTCAACGAATGGGAGCTAGACGAGCTACTTGTACCCCCCTGAGGAGGAGCTAGTACTGGTAGACCCGATTTCTATACTCGACCTATGAGAGCCCAAGGTGGAGCGAGAGTTACCTTTGGAATACCCTTCGTCCATTAGTTCTTCAGGTGTCTTCACTGTCTTTATCATGGCCATCCTGCGTTCCTGGACGTCAGTTATATGGGAAACAACTACGTCAATTTCCCATGGATAGACAACATCCTCCTCAACGTTGAGGATCCTAGGGGTAGAGGAATACTCGTAGCTAGACCATGAGGGAGTGCTGAGCTCATATATTGGCACGGTACAAAGTATTTTCTTATGCTCCCTAAACTGATTCTTGGGGGAACGTACGCAACCACTAGGCCATCAATAAAGGTCGGGAGGCTGGAAAACTGAGGGTGGCAGCCCTTCATTCGGGGGCCAGCCGATCGCTCGAGAACGGTCCCACTCAACGAACATGAAGATGACATAATCAAACAATATAGTACAGTAAACAACTATCATGGAAGGCACGAAAAGCATACCTGCAAAAGATGAAGATTGTGATGAAAGCGTTGAAAGATTCAAAGGAAAAGATTGAAGATGCTACAGTGAGTTTGAAGGAAAATGAGGGGAGGGACAGAGCTTCTCTCTCTAAAACTTACTTCTCTCTCTAAAAGGGTTTTGAGAGCGAGTTGAAATTATCTCCCCTAAGGAACCCAACTTCGCTTATATAGGCGAAGAAGGGGAAGAAGAGGGGAAAGTGCACCTCCCGAGACACTCGAAGAGACAGAGCACTACTCACCTCCCAACAAGTGGCATCCAAGCACACGAAAACACTTGAAGACCAAGGGTTCAATCGCTTGGCTAAGGAACTACCCATTACGCCTATGGCTTAGAAGAGGCCAAGGGTTCAAAAGCACGGCCTTAGGGTCGGTCGCTATACTTTTCACCCCAATGGAGGCTAAAGGGTCCTCAGGCACGGCCTCAGGCCCAGCCGCTACACCTTTAGCCCCAATGGGGGCTAAGAGTCCTTAAGTATGACATCAGGGCCGGTCGTTATACCCATAGCCCCAGTAAAGGCTACAGTTCCTCAAGCGTGGCCTGTGGGCCGACCGCTATACCTTTAGCCCCCAGGGGAGTCTAGCAGTCTAACTGCACAGCTGAGGGCCGGTCGCTATGTGGGGACTGAGAACCCTTAACTCTGGCCCAAGGCCAGTTGCCATGCCTTTAGCCCTTAGAAGGGACTAAAGGTCCTCAAAAACGGCCCAGGGGTCAGCCGCTATACCTCTATCCCTCCATTAGGGGCTGACGGTCATACAATACGACCTATGGGTCATTTGCTACATCTATGTGGGAATATTACGCGAAGAAGAAGGCAAGAACATTAAAGAAGAAATCAAATCCCCATAAGGCGGGATGACTTTTCATTACCATCATAAGAAATTACAAGAGCACCTTACAAAGAGAAAGGGCGAAATAAAAGAGTAAACTAATGCTAAAAGCCTACGACTATTCATCATCACTAGAAGGGAGGCATCACTCAACTCCAAGTCCTCCTCTCGACTGCTCGCTGGTCCCACCTCCGCTTCGAAGCTAACGTGTCTACGGTATTGCGCCCCTATAAGGGCATGCTTGTTGATCCTTAGCCAATATTCAAAATTAAGCCATCGCAGACCTTTGAGGGCTGACTTCAAGGCCCCGGCCATATCTCTGCTCATAACACCTAACTCCAGAGCATCATTGACAACCATGGCATAGAAGGTGGCATGGATCATTTCAGGAATATCAAAGTCATGGGCGGCCTCTTCCACGTCCGAGAGGACGAAGCCAGGAGACATCTCGTGGTGATTCCCGGGAAGCAGCCGAGGAAGGCGGGAGGCTCCCCTCAAGTGCCACTCAAAGGTCTTCCTGACATGGTCATCCATCTCCTCGGTGCTACGTAAAGGTAAAAACACCATGATAAAAAGGAGCAGAGCTTCTATCTCTAGAAAACCTATTTCTCTCTCTAAGAGGATGTGGGAGCATGATCAAGTTTCCTCTCACAACAAATCTAACCCTATCTTTATAGAGGAAGGAAGGGAGAGGAAAAGATGATACACCCCCCAAGGCTGTTACAAAACCAAAACGCCACCTAGCACCTGCCGCGTGGCACAAGAACCCTAGTGATCTCCTTTGAGCCCCATTGGCCCACACAAGATGGTGTCGGTCCAATAGCAAGGCCCATGGGCCACTCGTTAGGACTCAACCTCCGATGGGCCGAGCATCATGCATCTAAGATCACAGGTCAGTCGGTAAGAACCATTTCCGCACAGCACGACCCGCAGGCCAAATCAAGAAGAGACGCATATCTAAGAAGTAAAGCCATAAAGAAACATCAACGTCTTATCATTGAAAATTGAGTACAAAAAAAAGACTACAAGTGAAAGTTATGTCTACTCTTCGTACTAGATAGAGGGCGAGCATCACTCAACTCCAAATTCTCCCCCTGACCGCTCACCGGTCCAGGCCTTGCTCCTAAATTGGCCTACTTGCGGTATTGCGCCAACTAAAGGACGTGCTTTATGAGCTGTATTCAAGTTTCACACATGTATCATCACAGCCCCTCCAGGGGCGACTTCAAATGCTCAGCCAACTCCTCACTCATGATGCCTAGCTCCTAGGCCTCATGTACCACCACAGCATAAAAGATGTTCAGGGTTATCTCAGGAATGCGAAAGTCTCGAGCAGCTTCCTCTGCCACAACATTGTCGAAGTAGGGGCAAAGCCCGTGGTAACTCTCGGGAAACGGCCGGGAAGGGTGCGCGGCCCCCCTCAAGTGCCACTTAAAAGTTTCCCTGATGTAATTGGCCGCCTACTCAATGCTAAAAAAATCGGGAAACACCATGATGAACAGATCCCTCACAAGAAGAAGACTGGCACACTAAAAATGGACTACAAGGCTTAGAGTAGCTACATTTTATATATGCAGGTGCGGAACTCCTCAAGCCACTGTATCACCTCGGGAACCGAGGAGTTCTGAAAAACCTTGGGAACCAGAGCCAGGTGTCACCCTGAGATAAGACACTCAAACAGTAGGCCATTCCTTGAAGCCCGTGGATAGCTTCACAAAGTATGGACTTACTCCACATTTCGCCTAACTACCCGTCTGGCTCAATGTGCAGGCAAAATATGAGGGGTTAAATGTCCGAGAAATATGATTCCCCTAGTGGGACCCACATATGTCATTCTGGGCCTAGCCTCGCTGGGGACCTCAGCCAGAAGCCGAAACGGAGCAATAGTTCAGCGGCCCATTGGAGAACCTCCAGCGGGAAATTACTATCTTACCCTTCACTACAAGAGTTATAAATACCCACCTACCTACCTCGGAAAAAGAGTTCGCTTTCTGGCACATTCTCTTATTTCTCACAAAGTCTCTCTCTTTACTGCTTTGTCTTTGACTTGGACCTCCACTGACTTGACCGTCAGAGAGGCGTTCCCTAGACAACAACCCAGGGTATCCTTTTTGCAGGTGTAAGGCACGAGGAAGTGACCATCGACTATTTCGCATGTGCCATCACGTAAGCTCGTTTCCATCCCACTTCATCTTTAGCAACACCAGAAAGTCTTAAGACAAGTGGCATCAAAGAAACAATTGGACAACAATATAAGTACTAAAAGTATCGCAAATAGTCTACATTAGGTTAATTTAGCATGACAATATCCTATGTCCTCTTCTTTCTCATTCTCATCTTCATATTCATCAACTAATTAAAATCGTCCTCGAGGCCTAGAAGATGAGGCAGGCGTCTTTCTTTTATCCTTATTAGAAGCAGAGCCTTGCTTAGCGATGCTTCCTTGAGATGCTCTATGCCTAGTGTAATAACTAGGCTCATCTGCCCCAGAGGCTCTGACAACAGCAGCCCATGTCAAATTATCATCCTCCAATACAAGAGTATCATCATCTGAATCACCATCCATCCTTCCAAGCAACCACGCATTACTTTCATCGATGTTCTTTAAGATGATGGAATCCATTGAGGTACTCTCTTCACGTCTACGCCTCAAAGCATGATTAGCTTTGACAAAAACCAAGTCATTCAACCGAGACTGCGCTAATCGATTTCTCTTTTTTTTGTGAAGCTTGTAACAAGGAAATAGGTTTCATTAGACTTCATTATTAATAAGTGTAAACAACAAATTACCAAAAGAATTAACATTCGATTGCTCTAACTTACGTGTTGAACCACACCCAAGTTCCTTTAACACCCGGCTGCACTACAAGTGAGGCTAAGAACATGAATGGCAAACTTCTTCAAATTAGGTGCTTTAGCTTCATAATTACCCCATCAATCAGCTAGTAGAAAATAAAATAGAAAAATTATCTTCTATGATAGCATTTTTTTAAGGAAAACAAAAGAGAAAAATATAAACAAGCCTATCTAATATTCTTACCAGGAGCTAGTGCATTCCTTGTTCTTTTAGCCAGGTTCATCCCAAAAAGGGCTTGAGCATTTTTGTACAAGTTCAATTCTTGGAGAATCTTATCTTAAATTGCCAAATCTAGAACTAACCTTGCTATGCAATCATATAAACTCTGGACAACTTCCCTGCAATGTTCAATGCTTGGTTTGAATAATAAATTTTCCATCTAAGAAATGCCCGGCCGCATGCAAAGGTTTGTGAAGTTGGCATTCCTATCTTCCATCAATAAACTTAAATGTCATTTCATAATTGTCTTCTTTATGTCCAAAGCTTTTAGCAAGGGCTTCCTTAGCTCTATTGATGGTCTCATAAATGTAACCCATTGGAGGCTTCTTTTCTCCATCAACAATTCGAAGAAACCTCATAAGAGGACTTCTCAACTTAAGAAAATAAAGAACATTCTTCCAATAGCTCTCTTATAGAGGGTAGGATTCCATATGCTTCCCTTTTGCTTCCTTGGACCATTTCTTTTCATTCCATTCTTGTGAAGTTAGCATCTTTCTGAAGGTGTTTCTTCGCTTGCGAAAAGAAGAAAAGAGTGATGAAGTGGCAAATCTTGTAATAGTTTGACTCGTAAACTGCCTCATCATGTTAAGAAGAGGAACGGAGTTATCGATGTAAGCATTGATGAACATTCTCTTCTTTAATGCAATCTTGACCTTTAGAACTTGATTTCTAATATCTTCTAAGTTGAGATCCAGACAATGTGCGTCACATGGAGTCTAATATCGATGTGGCCTCTTAGCCATTAGTAATTTCCCAACATAAATTTATTTTAACAAGAATTAAGTTAGAAACTAAAATGTAACAAAGAGTAATTCAAGTCATTCAAAATGAAAAGGATTCTTACCCGCCTTCACATAATTAGATGCATTATCTGTCAGCACTTCCACCACATTCTCCTCTCCAACTTCCTCCATCAAATCATCAACAATTTTGAATAGAAGATTTGCATCCTTCACAACATCGGAAACATCCATCAATCTAATAAAGGCGGAACCCTTAGGAGAGTTCACAAGAAAGTTCACTGTCTTTTAAACGGTAGAATCACGCCATCCATTGGATAAGATTGAACAATCCTTTTGAGCCCATTCTTTCTTATTCTCTATCATTGCTTTCTCGGTATCCTCCACTTCTTTCTTGAGGAAAGTAACCCTTGCCTCATATATTGATGGTGGTTTTAAACCCGGTCCAAATTGACTAATAGACTCACACTTGACATAAAAACTATCAAGTGTAAGTAATTAAAAGGAATGACACCATCATAGAAGAATCAGCAATATCTCTACAAACTTTGCTCCTTAGCTCTTTCCTACTTATTTAAAGTCTTTTGCCTTCCTTGATCCCTCCCTTCCTTTCTTGCCTTCACAACATCCGCATGATTAGGAGTAAATAATATATCCAATGGACCTTTCGTCTTTGGTCTCTTTGAAGGCAATGCTATTACTACCTTTTGACCCACCACTTGTGAATTTTTCACCCTTAGCCATAGGCATCTCAACACACTCATCATCATCCTCCTCTTCATCAAAATAACTTTGTGGCAAGCATTTAGACATATCATAAGCCTCTTTGCTCGCCTTTTTTATGTCCACTTAATCTTGAATTTCTTTTCTAATACGTTCGGGGACCTTTTGACAAGCTAGTGTGTTTTGGTGTCAACCAACTAGATGTGTTTGAGATGAAAAACACCCCACAGTGGTTCTCACTCTACAAAAGTTGCAAAAGAAATTATTCCTTTTTTCTATTTGTTGGATCTTGTTTCCCATACTTCCTTCCCGGGTCCAAAGATTTAGAGGAAGCTGAACCTGAAGCATTGCCAATTGGATTTGAATCCTCCATTTAACTCAAAGTCTCAAATAACACTAATTCAATAACAAATTAACAATCAATATCAACCCCTAAATAATAAGAGAATCTCAGTCATATACTCAATCACATACTAATTACATTTTTTTAATTAAAATAAAAACACACAGGAAAAGAAAAAAACCCAAAAAGAAAAACACATATCCTCAGTCACATACTCAGTCATACAAAGAATGAATCACTCATTCACAAGTCACAAACATGAAAAGGAAAAAAACCAATAGGGACTCAAAGAAGAAACAAAGCCTCCATTAGAGATGAAAGAGAAGAGCAAGCGGTCGAAGGAAAAAAAAAACTATAGAAAACAGACACAAGACGAAATAGGCGGCCGCTAAAGAAGATGAGAGAAGAAGACGAAAATAGGCAGCCGAAGAATAGAGTCGATCAAAGAGCAGAAGCAGTGAAGAAGAAGTGAAGAAGAAGAAGAAAAAGCAAAGGAGAAGGGAAGCATACCTTGTAGAAGATGGATAGAGAGAGTCGATCGACCTGAAGCAGCAAGACAGTCAATGATGGAGGCACATTAAAGCAACAGGACAAAGAAAGCAAGTTGGAGGCTGTCTAGGGCTTCAAATGGGGAGGAAGCTCTGTAAGGCTCAAGTCGTGACTCGTGAGGGAGAAGGAGGAACAAGGTAAAAGCATCATTTTTTAAAAATTTTATCTTTTTTGTTCAGCGAAAACCTTAAGATCTTCTAGGCGCACGCCTCGACCGCCTTGCGTCTCACCAGAGGCACCCTGAAGCGCCTCGCGCCTCTCGCCTGGGCGCGCCCGCCCCTGGGGGCTTCAAGAATGCGCTGTGCTTGGGTAGGAGTGAGGTGACTGGCCATGCGCCTCTCGCCTAGGTGCCCCTCACGTGCGCCTTTTCAAACTAAGATTCTTCATGCTTTATAACTCTAAATTAGCATAAAGGGTAAATGGATAAACAAGTGACCTGAGCCTAACCCATTTTATCTCAAACAAGTAAATGGGTCAAATCTATGTCTACTGTTTAATTTAAATGGATTCTGGTCAAGCATTATCAACCCACACTTGGCAGGTTTCGGTGGGATTTTCAACCAGTTTAAGAAAACAACCAAAATAGCAACAATCCACTTCTACAACGATATTTAAAAACATGAACATGTAACATGGAATTAGCATATCATGCACAAGATCCTCATGGTATTGTTGAGTCCATTAAGTGCAAGCATCACGCCATCCTGGACATATCTCTCTGTTTGGAAATATTCAATCAGAGACACAAACTGGGTTGTAATCCTAGAATTACAGAAGCCAAAATAGTTGATAACACCCTGCAACATGAATTAAGAAGAGGAGAAGAGTTATGTCAAAGCCCGACCTGATCGAGCATTACAAGAGCGGCACCTGCAGCACTGTTGGTAGATTTTCTTATGCATATATTCCAAGATATGCAATTCCCAAAGCAACTTTGATTCGATGTAGCTAATTAAAGCTATCAAAATAAGAGAAGGAATGTTACCTCATATTTGAGCTTCTTGAACTTGAAGCAAAGTGCCAACACAGATTTGTCAAAATGAAGAGACATTTGATGACAATCCAAATCCAAATCCATTACCCAATGGCGCCACCAAGGTGGGATGTTGGGCATTCCCAATGTAGCAACCTTATGCCAGAGTTTAGACTCACACAAAAGCTGGTTTCAGTGCACCCTAGATTTAAAAACCAGTTGACTGCCTACTACTATATAGAAAGGAAGTTTAGGACATTAAAGAGGTATTCTGCAATATTTCACTACCATTTATGAGGAAAAAATTGCCAACTGGTGGTTATGTAGTAACGATAATAGCTCTACCAAACATAAGCAGCACCCTGATATTTGCTCAGAAAGGCAGGAGGCATCAATGCTAACTGTACAGCACCTTACCGGCAAATTGCAGAGAGGGTATAGTGTCAACTAGCTTCTATTCTCGTAGCCTTCATAGGCAAGCCAACTTTATTTTCCTAACTGGCAAACATGAAAAGACTCGCAAAACTAAGTAACAAGAGCGGCACAACCAAAAATAACTAAAAGCTCTCATAAATGAATAATTAAAATGAGAAAAACTAATTTATATACACTGTAACAAGCTCCTTACCATATAACCAACTCAGCAATCTCAAATGACATAAACTTGTGGAACACCAAGAATCTTGCTTTTAGGCTTGTCCACCAATGCCTTACATTGAAAGGAACCTTACAAAAGAACACGATGTGCAGACGAAAGGGAAGAGAATGCTGCGGAAAATAAATATACATTCTGAAAGATTACTAAAGTGCAGGGGACAAGTTATTGACATTAAGATAAGATAAAATGGAAAACTAAATGTAAGCACTGAAGATGGTTTCTCAAAAATTAAGTCCATATCGAGAACACAAAATGGTCATCCATCCAGACAGACAGAACAATACCTTTGGGTTGAGGTTCTCCAGAGTGTATCTAAAGGTTCAAAATCATAAACAACGCCAAGCTGTTTCTTATCACTTCCAAACTGTAACCATGCAACCTCAAAAAGCAAGGGCGTAAAGAGAAATATGCATGGAGCACTTTCAACTCATCCTACAAGATAGAGCATTAAATTAGCATTCTTGAAATCTGATAATAGTAAAATCTGGGAATGGAGTCAGGTATAAATGAAAAAAAGAGGAGTTTTTCTCTGTACATCAAAACAATGTACACAATAATCATTATATTTCTTAGCTAGATTCGAGTCAGCTATAGTACGTTCCTTCATAGTCACCAATTTCCCTTTCGAGTAACTTCCAGGTTGAGGAATCTTTTGGCAATAACTTTGGACAGCAGTGTTGCAGATATGAGGTTCTCGTTGTCAAAGCCATCCCTGAAGAGGTCCAATCGTTGTAAGTCAACTGTGGCACGATTGACAACCACTCAAATGATTTTCCTGCATGATCTTTGATAATCTATGAGAATATGTCTATCGTACAATCCTAAGAAATGATTTGCAATGCGGGAGTTGGACACAAACAATGGTAGATATCATTTGCTACAACTGATTCTACACCAGAACTACACTTACTTTTTTGGGGGGGGGGGGGGGGGGGGGGGGTTACTTATTCAACAGGTGAGCAGCAGAAAGTGATTAGTCACTCCCAACTCCCAAGTGATGGGGAAAATGAGGCACACAAGGATATTTTTTACATTGCACTTGCTTTCAGTATATAAGGGCTACAATCCATGAGAAACAAGGGCGGGAAAACTGTTCTACATAATTAGGCATTACAGTAAACATGCAAACAACAACGCAATATGCAGCATCGCTAAATTATCTCAAAACCAACAACACTGTTGAGTATATGAAGGTCCTTGATTTTATTTTAATTAAAACGTTGGACAAAATTAAACTTGGTGGGATACGACATCACTAACTCAACAATCCGACCACAAAATTGGTAATATTATATTGGCAACATCGGGTTCTAACTATTGCATGGAATATAGTTGGTCCGTGAAATAAGATACATATAATTATGAACTCTAATGACTAGTGGATACTTTGATAAACAACAGAAAGGTCAGCAAGCCGATCTTCCCCTTAATTGAAGGATGAAGGTAAGATACAGAGGATGAAGCAGAAGTTCTTTTTTTATATATAAATTATTATAGAGACAAAAGGAATGAAAAGGCAGAACCGTAGAAGGGTTGCTCCCTCTATGCTTGCACGAAGTGCAGAACTCTGAATCTAGCGTGTCACTGCTCCTTCAATATCATTATTATCTTCTCGCAGATCCTCAATTGTTCCTCTGAACTATGACGAAGATAACCATAAGTGTATTCCCATTCCTTCGCAGGTAACTAATTAGATTGAGTTCCAGTTGCGTAGCTTCGCAATCCCAAATTTCATTTCATAGAGCCTTTTAGACAGACATCCAAGGACTTCTTGGGGCTGATGCCAACTAGAATCTTTATTGAGTTTAGCATAACAATGATTAAGATCCTGGAGAGCCAGAAACAAGAATCTCAACAGTCAAATAGCCAACAATGCCTTTTCGTCTTTCCGCCTAGAGTTGCGCAAATCTCAAGGCAGAGGTCAATCACCTTTTCAAGACTCGCACTTTCGAATTGGTGCGTTCTGCATTAATGTTGGTAGGGCATCCCAATACAAATAGTTCAGAACACATTTGCAAACGATAGAGATTGGAAAACTTCTGCAGATTATGATGATCAGCAATGCTAAGTACGCACAAACAAAGAGATGATTATATATTAATATGCCCATCCTTAACAAAGGCAAAACAAAAATTTATTGGTAAAAGATGGTGCTTGTTTGCAATGACTGATGCCGTCAAGCTTCCAAATTAGCAGAAGCTCTATCAAGTCTGTGGAACAAATTCCAAATGCTCTCTGGTGCATGCTCAACAGCAAGCTTCATCAACAGTGTACTCGTAGAATGAGCTGACACAAATTTTGTACATAAATCCTTCCACACATCAACGACAAATACTGGGAAGGGCAGGGCCAAAAAAAAAAAAAAGAACAAATAGGAAAGGAAATAATGAACAAAACTTACATCCATTGTGTAGCCACTCATATAGGAACTTAACGCTGGCGAGTCCTTGGAGAAGCTCATCCGCACGATCAAAATAACTGGGCACATGCGCTATCATTTGACAACAAGGAACTCCGACATTCACCTTTGCAATGGCAAGGCATGACATCCCTTCTAAAATATGATTTTGGAAGCAACTATCATCAATGGAGAATTGCTCAAGAACCGGTGCATCAATAACAAAGCCATCTGCTGAAATTTCCCATATCTGCGAGCTCAACCACAGCCTCTTCAGATTTGGTGCCCAGAGACAATACTTGAAACCATAACAATATACAGCAGTGCAGGGCATAACAAACCCCAGGAAAGCCTCTCCAAATCGCGGAGTATTTAAACTGAAGTTAATGAATAACTGTGGATACCAATGCAGCGGAGAAACCCAAATGTGTAACATCTTTAGAATAGGTAGAGACATGTTGGCATCATCAGGATCCACCAATACACATTGGTTTAAAGATATCAACTTCAATACTTGCAATGCTTCACTATTGAAGACTTGGGCACACAAGACTTCTGCACCACCCCTATATTTAGCCAAATAGATTTCAACCTCTTTAGCTTTTCGTCGTTTAATTACATGTTCAACCCATGACTCATGGCATTCCCAATAACCTTGGATGAAAGAAACATCACATCTGAGACTAAATTTCTCAACCAGTCGCACTTTGCACACCCTCAGTAATCTATCCACAAAGCTGAGTAAAACTGATTTGTTATAAGGGAGACCCTCATCATCAACCTCCATGGAGTTACCAGCACAACACTACAAAAGCTTCCATTTTTGTGATAAAATGCTAATGAAGACAGCACATTTAGGTAGACAAAGGAGATTATAATGTTGCATGGACTCGGTATGGTGTGTCGGACATGTGTATGGATCCAAGTATCTAACTCGTAAAAGCTATGACTTCAGAACATGAGGACCCTGTCCAAAATTTGGAGACAGATATGAATACTCATCTTTTTACATGTGAAACTTGCAATTTCAAACTAATTTTTCAAGAATATTTCAAAAATTATAAGGTGATTCACTTATCATACCATTAAACATTAAAGATCCATTAAAAAAATAATAAAAAGCAGACGGAAAAAAACCATATGTTCCTAATTTATTTCACCTGAGGCTTTAGAGTTTAGATAAGGATTTGACAAGTATCTCATGTTCTATCCACGGAGTGTCTTGTCTGACACAGGTACGATAGGGCAAAATGGAGACGTCGGGTGTTTATACATAAAAGCAAGATATATGCTTATAAGGTAAATATGTCGATCAGTGTGGATTGTTTTTGGGTTTCAACCACCTCAACCTTTAGACTTACTGAGCCCATACTTTGCTCAAATATCTGAAGTGCAAAACACAATGTGGGAAAAAAAAAAAAAAAAAAGAGATAAAGCTTGGACTTTGATATGTGAACTGATATAGAAAATTTTTCGAGATGCAAAAAGCAATCAAATTTGAGAAAGTAATGTCAGTACCCTAACCAATCAGATACAAGGGAGTAAATTTCTTAAGGAATGTGCATTGCACAGGCTTAATACTCTATCCACGAAGTTCGATGCTCTATCCACGAAGTTGGCGAAAACCAATTTTCGATAACAGATACTCTCATCATCAAACTCAAGGGAGTTGCCAGCACAACATCACGAACACTAGCATCTCTTTGACAAAATGTTTGCAAAGTATATCTACGTGGGAGAAAGGAGATTATGTGTACAAGTAAGTCATCTGGCAATAAAGAACGGATTTTTGATCGGTGAATTGACACAAGATACTTTAAAGAGACAAAGTACGCCAATCATATGATCATAGGAGAGACTGTTAATTATTGCAGTGTAAGGAAAGCTTAAATAATGAAACTAAATAATTCAGTTGATTCAGCTTGTTTTGGATCAACTTCTGGCCCACTGAAGGAAATTACAAATTTAAAATCCAAAAGCCAAGCGTAAAAGCATCAACCAAATCGGAGGTAACTAGCGAAGCATAGACAGAGAGGTGTGGGTGTGACAGATTCACCTGAAAGACGCAGATGACAGTCGGGACCAGTATAGCTGCATAGGCCTTTCAAATTCAATCAGCTGCGGCGTAATACAAGTTACAAGAATTTTTTGTGTAACAGAGGTTAAAAATCCGAGTATTTATGAGAAAGTTGTATTACACGTCTCGTCACCCAAAAAAAAGATTACTTCATCTTTTAATAACAAAAAAGACTAAACATAAATAGAAGAATTCAAGACCCGTCATAATATGAAAACCACCGGTTTACATATGCATGGGTTATACTTGAAAGGAACCCCCCCAAGAGACATGTTGCTCTTTTTTTTTTGGGGGGGGGGGGGGGAATAAATATCTAAAAGCGCTATATGTAACTAGGAAATTCTACATCAATAAAACTAAGCATCCTATCACGCTCCAAATAATCCTAATATTGGTTTACGATATGGAGTTTCAGCAAACATTTCACAACTCCCTTCATTCTTGGGCGTTGGCAACCCAGGCCCACACAACGCATGGCTATGCTTGTAACTTTAAGTCCATCGGCAAAATCAAATGTCGGATAAGCCTTCAAACTTTGATGTACCAGTGAAATCTGAGGTTGATGAAAAAAGGAATCCATGTGACGTGGTCGATACTCCTTCTACGCCCATTTGTATATTCCTGGATCATTGGTCTCCTCACGCTTGTCTGAGTCCCGGTCATAAACTCGTTTGGATATCAAACCAAGAAGAATGGTTCCATATGCAAATATGTCAAGGTATCTGTCATATTTATCTGTTCAAAAAAATGTGAAATGTCTTTAAAAAGCACAACTACTAGACTGGCTATGTACTTTCATAAACTCACTACACTTACCATACATATTTGAGGTTGAAAAGTTATTTAACTCAAGGTAGCTCAGAGGAGGTTGACTGTATAGTTTGATAAATTAGGCTATATAAATGTATCATTTTCTTGTACTATTTGCCCTCAATTGAGGATTATCAATGATCACCCAGAGAGAGAGAGAGAGAGAGAGAGAGAATGGATTCTGTAACCAATTCCTCAAAATTGGAATGTGGAGGATATTTAGCAAGGCACTGAGGTTCAGCGCACAAATCAAACAGTAGAACAAACAATCAATCAATTGAAGCAGAGCAACATGCACCCTGCACATGGAGAAGAGGCTAATTCACGACACCTGGAAAATTGGTTGCTTTTGTCACTGAAAAAGTTGCAGAAAGCACAAGGTCTATGCACAAATTACATACCACACGTACTTACCCCCGGAAAAAAAAAAAAAAAAAAAGCCCACACGTAGCGAACACTGAAGGCAGTCTCATTTTTTCTCGCAGAGCCTTTCACAAATTAATTCTTTCTGAAATTGGGCATGTAACTGCAAATTCACCTCAAAATCACCATAACTTGAAAATCACAAACAATCCAACATACTAGGCTAACCTCGAATACATTAACCTTGAACACCAATGATTTCGAACCAGCAAAATTCCATTCATTCATGATAAACCAAAAAATCCAAATCAAATCAAAAGAAATGAATCTTCTGATACCCATCTCATCAAATCCACCAAGTAATAATAAAAGGTAATCACCGAGAGAGGCAGAATGGACTACTCCACCTCTGCGCCGCCCCCCCCCCCCCCCCCGAATTCCAATGCACCCATGAGCTTGGCATGATGACATAATAGCACAAAACCAAATGCAAGCTCAAGAGCCCACCTTCAAGCTACGCACCTTGAATGACTTGGATAGAATCACATAATAGCACCATACAATCACAGTATTCTCTTCAGTGTGACAAATAATAAACTATATGGCCTAAAGCCAAGTTCCTTGTTTAACGTAACCTTCAAAGACTCACGACAAGAGTCTAGTCCAAGGTAACACCCGACGATTAAAGATCATATTAGATCCACGACTAGGGAGTAATAAAAATAGAACACCACACTCTTTGCTATAAGGAAACTAAGCTTAATGAGAATCATAAAGCTAATGCATCCAGCATGACCCACTCTCTAGTTGAACAATAGGAGCTCTACAAAGGAAGTATAGGGCAAGTCATAAACTTGAAAGTGACCTACATTAAGAGTATGTCATACGTCAACACTGAAGTCACATAAGATGATCGACCTGAACACAACTACACCCATCTCACCTCAATTAGCAAGAGACAATATGTTTTACAAGTTAAGAAGAAGGCTTCCTCACTGCAGACAGACTAAGGTGCCTTTCAATGGCTTGCGAGCAAGCTCCATAGGATCCTTACTTCTAAAGTCCTCTCCTTGGCCATTACCAAATAGAATATTACGAACACGGATGTAAGTTGAGCCCTTATCCCCCTATGGATGAATCCACAACCCCCCCCCCCCCAAAAAAAAAAAAAGGAAAATGGAAAATCATCCATCGATAGCTGTGGGAGTAAGAAAGGAACAAAATCCTACTTCTAATGGGATAAGAAAGCTCAATTTCACTATAATTATAGCCACTGAGATCCATCCAAAATCCTAAGAACCCTCGCAATACTTCGTATCTAATAGGCTTCTAAAGACAGCAGAATCTATGAATACTATATCCTACTATCAAGTAACCCCATATACGATGAAAGAAAGGGATCGATCATGTAATTTTAAATCTACAATCTCAACAACTTTGTTTGCTCTTAGACTGACTCATCCTCCCAACCCCCCCCCCAAAAAAAATCCAAAAACCTTCGCTGGGTTGCCACCAAAATGTAGAGCCCCTTCCCTGCTAGATCTGAACTTCGCGGTGCTGGATAATCTGAAGCACAATGACGAGCAATGTTGAATTAGTCAAGTAATACGGAGAGTACCAGGCTGCAACCAGCCACAGGCTTGAGCAGTGTCAAGCCACGGCCAAGCACCTGTTGGAAAAGTTGTGGGAGCACAGAAACTAGTAAATAATGGTGTTTCTAGATTTGGTGGCCTGCACAATAAGAAAAATGGTGAGCTTAATTCTGATTTTGAATTTTAAAATCTCCCACATAAACCGGACTATGAGCTTCCCTATGATCCTTGCCCCCAAAAAAAGCACAGCTTTGGACATAATGCGAGGACAGCAAAATGAAGCTGCAGTTGAGCCACCAGTACCACAGGTGGACCTCAAAGCTTGGAGTGCATGGAGAACAAGGAAGGAGAGTACAAAAGTGTAGCACTCCAAAAACATCCAGTAGATTGCCTGTTCCAGCAAGAAAATATATATTTGCTGCAGCACCAGATTCAGAAAATTTTATAGAGAAGTCCACTACACCATCCTCTATACAACCCTGTTGACCCTATTCTCATGTAATATAAGGTTTTGATGATAACAAATACAAATGTAATATATGCTTGAGTGTGTTGTTCAAACAGATCCCAAATGTTGTTTGAAATACTTTGAAATTGCTTGGTTAACTATACTTAAGAACAGGTCTTAAGAACAGGTTCTCAAGATCAGTTGATTCAGAAATCCAGAACAGCCTGGGAATCAGTTCTGTAAGGTGTTTGGAGCAGCAAGTTGTTTTTCTATAAGATGTTCGGTTGATTCAACAAGAGTCTTGGTTTGTTATAGGTTTATTTTCTTAGATTCTTGTTAATATGTCAATTAGAAAGTCTTGATTTAACACTTACTTGAAATGGTTTTGCTTTTTGAAAATATTTCAGAACACTATCTCAGAACATTTTCGGGAACAAGGTGTTCAGGATGTTCTCAAGTCAAACTGCAAAAACATTTTTCACGAATTCTTCTCTGATTTTTGGCTAACGTCTCTGAGATTTTTGAGCAAGATTTTCTGCTGATTATTTAGTCTAAAGAGACTATTTTTGGCTATGAGAAACTTGGGGAGAATTGCAAGTCTATTTCTAGGGTGCTTTATTCTCCAAGTAACAAAATCTCTATTTTTAGAAAATGGCTGAATTTGTGGAGAAAATCATGGGATGATTTACTGAGTTTTTACAACTGAAAATAACCGTGTATCTTAAGTAGTTAGTGGGAATTTTTATCTCTCTTTTTCAAAAGTGAGTTGAGTGTGTCCAAGTCAAGGGGACTTTTGAACGTGAGGTAATCGGTCTTAGGGAAGACGGTTACATGTGAGTTACAAGCTGTAACGGTGAGGGTTACATTGTAACGTATTTAGCCCGAATAGTGAAGTGGTATGAAAATCCTACAGAGATAGGTCGTGGTTTTTCATCTCAGTTGGGCTAGAGGTGTTTCCACGTAAAAATCCTGTGTTCACCTTCTCTTCTACTCATTTCCGCTGCATTTCCGTTTTTTGGGCGTGTTATAAACAGTCTGTCCGAACAGAACCTAAGCCTACTTCCAGAAAACTACAAAAATTTGGCAACACAATTCACCCCCCCTCTTGTGTTTGTGTACTCTCATTTCTATCAAGTGGTATCAGAGCAGGTTCTCATTAGAAAGATTTGAGAGATCCAAAACATGAGTACACCACATGGCATGCTTGAGGGGCAATCCATAACTCGACCACCATACTTTAATGGTCAACATTGTAGTTGGTGAAAGAATAGAATGAAAAACTACATTCAAGTTGAGGACTACGAGTTATGGATGCTTATCAAGAGTGGACCCCTCATTCCCACAAAAGTGATCGAAGATGGAAGCAAAGTTCACAAAAAGCCTGAAAAGTTCAATTTCGAAGACTTCAAGATGATGGAGAAAAACGCCAAAGCCAAAAAACTCTTGTATTTTGGTCTTGGACCGGATGAGTACCCTCGCATTTCTGAGTGCGAGTCAGCCAAGGACATATGGGACGCCCTTCAAGTAGCTCATGAAGGCACAAATCAAGTGAAGCAATCACGCATTGAGCTACTTGTAAGAAAATGCGAATTGTTTGAAATGGGTGATCGTGAAACGGTGATGGATATGTATACCCGTTTCACCCATATAACAAATGAGTTAAAGTCATTAGGAAAGTCCTTCACCACTGAAGAGTTGGTGAGGAAGATCCTAAGGTTTTTACCTCATTCTTGGGAAGCCAAAGTCACGGCTATTCAAGAAGCCAAGGACTTGAAAAAGATTACCTTGGATGAGCTTATTGGCAATCTCCAAACCTATGAGCTTAGGAGGAATTCTCAACAAAAAGAGGAGACCAAGAAGGACCGAGGAATTGCTCTAAAAGTCATGGAAGAGGATAGCTCGGATCTTGATGATGAAGAAATGGCTATGATCACCCGAAAATTCAAGAAGTTTTCAAGAAGGCCAAGGAAAATGCTAAGAAGAAAAACTTCAGCAAGTCGAGGAACAATGATAGAGAATAGTTTTCAGGTTGTTTCAAATGTGGTAAGCTTGATCACATTGTAAAAAACTGCCCTTTGCTGAAAGAGGAACAAGAGCCCGAACAGTCCAGGAAACAGGACAGAAAACAGGTTGGAAACAGTTCAGCCAGGCATTTCTCAAGGGCAATGCTTGCGGCTTGGGGTGATTCTACCGAAGACGAGGAAGGGACTGAAGAAGAAGATGCTGCTGCAGCTTTTATGGCCAGAAGTGACTCTGACTCAGATGATAAGCCTCTGGACAGCTTAGCTCAACTTAAGGATAAGGTGCATGGTCTAAATAAAGCAAAACTTGAAGAGTTATTATTCACTTTGATGGATGAGTGTTTCTGAAAATTGCATGTTAAAGGATGCATGTTCTGAGTTAAAAAGGGATATTAGAGAATTAGAGCATGAAAACAAAATCCTTAAAAGTGAAAAAATTGAAATTGATATGAAGAACATTGTTTTGCATGAAGACCTCAATAAGTCCAAAGAGACCTTAAGTATGAAAGAAGAAGCTTTTGCTACTGACTTCACCAAGCTTGAAAATGAGTCTCTTGAACTGAAACAGAAGGTTGAATCCCTGCTTATTGAGAACAGTAAATTGCTTGAAAAATTAAAACAAGTAGAATCAGACCTTGCTGCAAACAGGCGCTGAAACAGGTCCTCACAGGCACTGAATTGGCTGAACACTCACTTTAACCGAGGCAAAAGAGGATTAGGCTTTGTGACTAAGCGCACCGTTTACCCTGTTAATAGAAAATATGTGGGATTACCTAAAAATATTGTTTGTTTTCATTGTGGTAAAACGGGGCATTATCGGTATGCTTGTCCTATAAGAAGGTATGCCATGGAAAGTAACTTGATTTATGTGAAGCAAATTTGGGTTAGAAAAGATGAGCTTCGCATATCTAAGGGAATGGAACCCAAGTGGATCTGGGTTCCCAAAACTAACCACTGATTTGTTTTGCAGGCTAAAGTGAGAGGGAACAATCCGGCGAACAACCCAGTAAACAGCCCAGGAAACAACCCAAGAAACAACCTAGGAAACAGCCTAGGGAACAACCCAGGAAACAGCCTAAGGAACAACCCAGGAAACAGCCAGCTATGGTATGTTGATAGCGGATATTCAAGGCATGTGACTGGTGAGAAATCCAACTTCCTCTCACTTATAGCCTCAGAAGGAGGGAGTGTGGCATTTGGTAACGGCAAGTCCGGGACAATTATCGAAATAGGTAAGATAG
The DNA here is from genome assembly GCA_029747015.1 of Carnegiea gigantea. NCBI lineage: Eukaryota > Viridiplantae > Streptophyta > Magnoliopsida > Caryophyllales > Cactaceae > Carnegiea > Carnegiea gigantea. The sequence goes on along the minus strand of JAKOGI010000823.1, from coordinate 46,842 downwards.
GTGAGTCACTCTCCCATTCTATTAACAATGTATATCTTGTAGATGGTTTGAAACATAATTTACTTAGTGTGTCCCAACTGTGTGATAAAGACAACCTAGTAGTGTTTTCTCCAACACGTTGCTTGGTTGTTAATATGAACACAGGAGATGTCGTGTTGAGGGGGAAACGACACAAAAATGTTTATAAAGTGTGTATTTCTTCCCTTCCCCAAAATAATCTGACTTGTTTAAGTGCCTTGAATGATGATGTAATGCTTTGGCATAAGAGATTAGGTCATGCAAGTCTCTCACTTTTAAACAAATTAGTTTCTAAAGACCTAGTAGCCGGCTTGCCTTCCATCAAATACAATGATGGCAAGGTATGTGACGCTTGTGCTAGGGGAAAACAAGTCAGAAATTCTTTTAAATTGAAAAATTGTGTCAGCACTATCCGACCTCTCGAAATGTTACATGTCGATTTGTGTGGTCCTATGAGATCATGAGTAGAGGTGGGAAGAGGTATGTACTTGTTGTAGTGGATGACTACTCTCGTTTCACTTGGACCCTGTTTTTCGCTTCTAAAGATGAAACTTTTGAAAAATTTCTTGCATTCATTAAAAAGACTAAAAAGAGAGTAGGACACTCATTGGTGTGCCTAAGGTCTGATCATGGTACAGAATTTGAAAATTCGAGCTTTATTGACTATTGTAATGAGCATGGTGTTGATCATAATTTTTCAGCTCCAAGAACATCTCAGCAGAACGGGGTGGTAGAGCGTAAAAATCGAACTCTAGAAGACATGACTACAACAATGCTTATTGCTAGTGGTCTTGCTAGAAACTTTTGGGCGGAAGCTTTGAGCACATCATGTTACATTATTAATAGATGCATGATTAGACCTATTCTTAACAAAACTCCTTATGAACTTTTGAAGGTAGAAAACCCAGTATTATGCATTTGAGAGTATTTGCCTGTAAATATTATGTGCATAATAATGGGAAGGATGCCGTGGGGAAGTTTGATCCAAGGAGTGATGAGGCAATCTTTCTTGAGTACTCCTCACACAGTAAGGCTTACAAAGTATTCAATAAGCGAACCTTGTGTGTTGAGGAGAGTGTCCATGTGTTTTTTGATGAAACTAAAACTCTAGTTGGGATTGATGTACTGGATGATGATTTCGAACTGGGCCTTGCTAAGAAAAATTTGTTGCTCACACATGAAGAAGGTAAGTATCCCGAGGATGGATCAGGGCCTGGAGCTGTTTCCTTGGAAGATGGGCAAGGTCTGAACCAAACAAGGGGAAGTATTGCTGAACCCAGTTTGGAACAAAACCAGCCTAACTCTCTAGAAATAGACTCCAGAACAGGCTCGGGAATAGGCTTCAGATTAGGCTCAGAAACAGGCTCCGAAACAGTTCCTGAACCTATTTCACCAAGTATCCAAGCAAGAGTAGAAAGCGTGTCTGTGGATCTGCTTACTCCACGACCATGGAAGCACCAAAGTTCGCATCCTCTTGATCAAATTGTGTCTGACCTTAATACAGGAGTGCAAACTAGATCCAAGCTCAAAAATTTCTATGCTTTCTATGCTTTTCTCTCTAACATTGAGCCTAAAAATGTTAATGAAGCTCTTGCAGATTCAGATTGGGCTACAGCAATGCAAGAGAAGCTTCATCAGTTTGAAAGGAATAAGGTGTAGCATCTTATACCTCAGTCGGAAGACAGATCAACTATTGGCACCAAGTGGGTGTTCCGAAACAAGCTTGATGAGTCCGGAATAGTTACTAAAAACAAGGCCCGACTGGTGGTTCAAGGCTACAACCAAGAAGAAGGCATTGATTATGAAGAAACCTTTGCACCTGTTGTAAGGATTGAGGCCATTCGAATCTTGATAGTTTTTGCAGCCCACATGGAGATCCAACTATATCAGATGGATGTGAAAAGTGCATTCCTCAACGGATACCTTAAAGAGGAGGTGTATGTAATGCAACCCCCTGGTTTTGAAAGTAAGGAATTTCCTAATCATGTTTTTAAACTTGACAAAGTACTTTATGGTTTAAAACAAGCTCCTAGAGTTTGGTATGAACGTTTATCAAACTTTTTATTGGAAAATGGTTTTAGAAGAGGCAGAGTTGATAATACCTTGTTTCTAAAATCTAAGGGAGAACATCTGTTAATTGTCCAAGTATATGTCGATGATATTATATTTGGTGCAACATACAATGATTTATGTGAAGAGTTTTCAAAAATGATGAGGAGTGGGTTTGAAATGAGCATGATGGGTAAGCTTAATTTTTTCTGAGGCTTGCAAATTAAGCAAACTTCAATCGGCACCATGATACATTAACAAAAATATATCAAGGAATTGCTTAAGTGATTTGAAATGGAATCAGCCAAGCCCATTGATACGCCCATCTCTCCTTCAACCAGGTTGGTAATGGATGATGGGAGTCCCTTAGTCAAGGAGAAATCTTATAGGGGTATGATAGGGTCGCTTCTTTACCTAACTGCAAGTAGACCTGACATTGTTTTCAGTATTGGTTTGTGTGCCCGTTTTCAGTCTAAGCCAAAAGAATCACATTTGAAAGCTGTTAAACGGGTTCTTAGATATTTAAAACACACACCTGATTTAACTTTATGGTATCCTAGAGGATGCAACTTTAAACTTGTTGGGTATGCTGACGCTGACTATGCAGGCTTTTTGGTTGATAGAAAAAGCACCTCAGGTATGGCTCATTTTTTTGGACCCTGTTTGGTATCTTGGGCAACCAAGAAACAGCACTCAGTTGCCATGTCCACAGCAAAAGCTGAATATGTTGCAGCTGCCTCTTGTTGTGCTCAACTGTTGTGGATAAGGCAACAACTCAAAGACTTTTGTGTTGACACGGGATGCATTCCTATTTTTCGTGATAATATAAGTGCAATTAATATTTCCAAAAATCCATGTCAACATAAAAGGACTAAACATATTGACATTCGTCATCATTTTTTGAGAGATAATGTTGAAAAGGGTTTGATTTTAATGAGTTTTTGTACCACTAATAAATAAATTGCTGATATTTTCACCAAAGCACTAAGCAGAGAACAATTTGAGAAGAATAGACTTGAACTGGGTTTAATTAAAACAACTTGATCATCTTATTAACCCCCAATGCTTGGTTAGTTAAAAGATTTTTTCAGGTCAAGCTTGTTAAAATTATTGGTTGCAGTCAAGATTGGTGCTATATTTAGCACATGTGTGGAATATAGTTTGTTGACACTCGTTGAGGTCTGATGATATTACCCTTATTGTCCTTTGTTACCGAATAATTGACTTCAAGAACAAGCGCCACGAACAGGTATGGTCATTGTTTGTTATACGTGTGCAATTCAGGTAGTTAATTCAGTTGTTCAGAATTTTAAATCCTTCACTCTTCTCAAGGCATGCACGGCTGGGAGTCTTTATTTTTTTTTTTTTTGGTTGCAAAAATGGCCGACTTCACAGCTCCTGCGTCTACTCACATTCCTCTGCTTCTCTCTCTCCCGAAAATCTCTCTCCCAAAAATCTCTCCCCCGAAACTCTCTCCTGAAAACTCTCTTCTTCTCAAACCCTAAAATCCTAAAACCCTAAAACTCTCAAACCTCAGCTCCTTGCTTCAATGGCGACTTCCGGCAAGCTCACCATCAGCAAACGTAGCTCAATCGCCGCCCCAGCTCCGGCTTCGAAGCGGTCACGCATGGCGTCTCCGCCGGCTGCAGCGTCACTGCTCCAGTACTTTTTGGAGGTATGAGGTTTGAATTTTTGCCTCCTTTGCCAATTATCTCGAAACCTTTTGGGTTTTTAACTTGTGTGAACTTGAGCTCTGTGGGTCTGGGTTTGGCTGATGTACCACCCGAATTTGGATGGGATTTGGAGTTGTTCGAACCTATTCTTGAACCACCTGGGGTTAAAAGTGCCGCTGGACCGAGTGAGGTCCAAACCGAGGTTGTTGATGTTGTTGATGTGGATGATGACTCGTCTGAGGGAGACTCGAATGATGTGCATATAACTGGGTGTGAAATTATGCTGGCAGAAACAAGGTCGGAACCTGTTTTTAACTTTAATAAACCACAACCCGAGCCCAGTCCTGTTTTTGAAGAGAGGTTGGATGATTTTGCGGAGAAGGTTGCTGATATTGATGTAGATTTGGTTGAGGGGTCTGAGACCCCTGTTGAAAATGTTCAAACAACACCGGTGCAAACACCCCAAACCGGTGAGGGTCAAAAGAAGAAAAGAATTAAGGTGCCTACGGGACGAACGAATCTCCCGCTTGTTTGACAGTTTAAGGGCATGCAAGCTAAAGAGGCTAAGCAAGCTAAAGCCTCCTCTTCACCCTCACAACCCAGATCTGCTAAACCTAAACCTACTCCTAAACCCTCCAGAAAGTCTTACAGATTAGCCTCTCAAAGCACCTCTTGACCTTCTAAACCAACTGGTTCCTCCAAACAGAAGCCTCCCCTGGTTGAGGAGATTGTTTCCTCACCAGAGAGCTCACCTGTTCGAGAAACCAGGAAAGCCCCTGCTGAACGGGGCTCTCCCCAGGTCTCTCCTGCCGAGTCACCTGCCAAGGGCAAAGGCAAAGCTCCAGCCGAACCTAGCTCTGAACAGAACCCACCTACCTAGCAAACACCCTCCAAGAAGACTGTTTCTAAGCGGAAGATTTCTCCCAAATAGGTCCCCAAACAGGGCCCTGCTGAGGATGAACCTGAAGACCCCAGCTCCAAAAAGGCAAAGAAGGCAGCACCCACCACTTCAAAATTGGCCTAATTTCTTCAGATAAGTGTGGTGCGGGGCAAAATTGTGACGGTGACATACTTTCAGAAACAGGGTCTGGAAGTGTTTCTGGACAAGCTCAGGGCCCTGGGGTGGCTGGAACTGTTTGCAAACACCCAACTGGGGTGTTCTGTCCCAGATTTGGCCGAATTTTATGTGAATTATAATGTCACCAATGCTGTGTGACAAGTGAAGTTAATGGGAAGCAACTGAAATTCAATGCCAAAGATCTGGGTGCAATTTTGGGTGTTCCTGCTGAAGGTTTTAATATGTATGTCCGGGAGGACAAGACCGTGCTTGGGACAGCACGGCTGCTGCAATTAACTCAAACACTGAACCAGCAAACAAGGTTGAAAGCCCCCCAGTCCGTCAAGAAAGGTGACATGACTTCTCTTCATCAATTGCTCTTTTGGTTCATTATTAAGAATATCATCCCTAGAGGTCAAGGCTGCAATCTTGCGGATGCTATGGATCAATGTTTTATTGACCTTATGGATAGAGGAGAGCAAATTAACCTCCCGGCAATCATGATTCCCCATATCTCCAGGATTGCAAACACCTCAAGAGAACATGATCTGGGGTATGGTTTTTTACTGACTCTTGTGTTTTAGCACTTTAGGATTTCTCTATAGAAGAAAGTAGGGGTGCAGATGATTGATGCAATAGGGAGTAGCACTCTAATGGGGTGCGGGTTTAAATTGGTCAGAGCAGACCAAGCAGCTTCAGAAAAGGGGCCTCGAACACCCTTTCCCCCTGTTCCTGGTTCTTCCTCTAGTGAGCCTCATGTTGATACCTTGCTACTGAATCAATCCCGATTGAAGACCAAGCTTGCTGAAGTTCAAGCTGCTCTTGCTGAAGAGAAGGCTTTCAATGCCAAGCGCCATGAGGATTTCATGTCGATTCTTTTAACTCTCTCAGCCAAATTCTCTTCTCCTCCTCCCTGGAACAGCTCTATCCCCTGATTCCTTCCCTGTTCTGTCTTCCCTTCTTTCTCACTTTTCTGCCTGTTCTCGACACTGTTCGGAACTGCTATTATGGTTATCCTAATCTTGGTTGGCTATGCTTTGCTTGTTTTCTTAAAGTTAATTGTTTGTGCGTGACTTGGATGGCCAATATCATTAACGTACCATATACTTGAGTGTATCGCAGGTTGTTTTTCCTCCATTACCCAAGTGGTGGTGATTGCAAACACCCTATTTTAACTTGTTTGCCAATATTTTTTTTTCGATGATGCCAAAAGGGGGAAGATAGGGATGACCATGTTTGTTTTATTTTGACTAGGGTTGAGTTGACTTTCTTAAATTTTTCGTTGCTTTTGTTTGCTCTTGTGTGACTTGAATATTTGGCACTAACCAATTTTTGTTTTCTTATGAATGGTCAATATGGTCATTTGGTTTGTCATCATCAAAAAGGAGGAAATTGTTGACCCTATCCTTATATAATGTAAGGTTTTGATGATAACAAATACAAATGTAATATATACTTGAGTGTGTTGTTCAAACAGATTCCAAATGTTGTTTGAAATACTTTGAAATTGCTTGGTTAACTATACTTAAGAACAGGTCTTAAGAACAGGTTCTCAAGATAAGTTGATTTAGGAATCCAGAACAGCCTGGGGATCAGTTCTGCAAGGTGTTTGGAGCAGCAAGTTGTTTTTCTACAAGATGTCCGGTTGATTCAACAAGAGTCTTGGTTTGTTATAAGTTTTATTTTCTTAGATTCTTGTTAATATGCCAATTAGAAAGTCTTGATTTAACACTTACTTGAAATGGTTTTGCTTTTTGAAAATATTTCAGAACATTATCTCAGAACAGTTCTGGACACAAGGTGTTCAGGATATTCTCAAGTCAAATTGCAAAAACATTTTTCACGAATTCTTCTCTGATTTTTGGCTAACGTCTCTGAGATTTTTGAGCAAGATTTTCTGCTGATTATTTAGTCTAAAGAGACTATTTTTGGCTATGAGAAACTTGGGGAGAATTGCAAGTCTATTTCTAGAGTGCTTTATTCTCCAAGTAACAAAATCTCTATTTTTAGAAAATGGCTGAATTTGTGGAGAAAATCATTGGATGATTTACTGAGTTTTTGTGGCTGAAAATAACCGTGTAGCTCAACTAGTTAGTGGGAATTTTCAGCTCACACTTTCCACTCCTTGTGGCCCAAGCTTTTTCTTTTTAGAAAATATTTGTGATTATTCTACTTGATTTTCTATTTAAGCAAGACTCCACACTCATTTTCTTTATCGGTTTTCACAGCAATATTTCAGAGTTTAAGAGCCATATTTTTCATAAAGAAAACTGACCCAAGTGTGTGCCAGATTGAGCTTTCAAAGTTGGCATACTAGGAGCATATTTGTACCTTACACTAGCTTATTAGAAGCATTCAAAAGTAAGGTGTCCATCTTATTCTCTCTCTTTCAAAAGTGAGTTGAGTGTGTCCAAGTCAAGGGGACTTTTGGATGTGGGGTAACCAGTCTTAGGGAAGACGGTTACGTGTGAGTTACAAGTTGTAACGGTGAGGGTTACATTGTAACGTGTTTAGCCCGAATAGTGAAGTGGTGTGAAAATCCTACAGAGGTAGGTCGTGGTTTTTCATCTCAGTTGGGCTAGAGCTGTTTCCACGTAAAAATCCTGTGTTCACCTTCTCTTCTACTTATTTCCGCTGCATTTCCGTTTTCTGGGCGTGTTATAAATAGTCTATCCGAAGAGGGTCTAAGCCTGTTTCCAGAAAACTACGAAAATTTGGCAACACAATTCACCCCCCTCTTGTGTTTGTGTGCTCTCATTTCTATCAAACCCTATTGAAGGTAATTGAACCTAGCACTATGCAGGATGGACTCTCATTCAGAGATTGATTGGGCGTGCACTGATCTTATCAATGCTGGAATGCAGCTGGAAGTGCAGCTTGCAGAAGTTTTAGCTGTTGACATGTACAAAAAGGCGGCCAAGGTTTGCTCCTAAAAAATTTCAACAACTACACTTTGGGTCTCCCTTCTGTCACATTTTAAAGCATAAGGATGAGCTTTTTCAAATTGGGGATAATGATAGAGTTCATAGCCCAATTTGCGCACTGTGTTTTCCTGTTTTTTTTTTTTTTTCCAAAATGCTACCATGTGCATTTCTTTGTTCTCAATGCCATTGCGTTATCATTTTTTTTTTTTCCCAAATGCCATTAGATGACAATTTTTCTTTAAAAAGGAGAAGAAGAAGAAGAAGAAGAAGAAGAAGAAGAAGAAGAAGAAGAAGAAGAAGAATGACTCTCTCTCCTCTCCCCCACCTTGAAACACCACCACCAGCCATCTAATGGCCATGTCAATATTACCGATGCCATAGGACCAACCAAGGAGGCGGCAACGTAGTGGCCACCCCCTTCTACTCTTCTTTCTCTTTCCTCCCCAATACATAGCCACGCAACCCACCATAGCCAGCCCTCCCCTCAATCTTTCCTTCCGAACCTCTTCTTTTTTTCTCATCAAGATGGGCAAAGGAGACAGCTAGGGTGGATGTTCTGAATTTCTGATGCATTTTGAGAGAAGAGCGAGGATGATACCTTGCAAATGGAGGCGATTCTGAGGATAACGACGAGCTGACAAATGTGAAAAAGGACACGTTTTATGATACTGAAGTTGAGAAACAGTTAGACCCACCTTTTGGCACCATAAACTCAAAATCCAACTGCCATAACTCTACCGCTCTCCACCACCCTGCTCCAATATGTTACAGACTAAATAGGAGAACTCATCCCAAAAGACTAGCCTATTAGGTGAGAGAGCCCATTTAGTCCATAAATCCCTCATCGGTTGCCCATACAACCGATGTAGGACAAGTCTCATACCTTGCAATTGGTCCAATCCACAACATTCGACTCCCCTTAAGGGCCAACGTCCTCGTTGGTCACGGCTGGCTTCCCCAAGCCAGCACTCTGTGGGCCACCACTCCGAGTGCTCATTGGTCACGGCTGGCTCTTTCCCAGGCCACCACTCCAAGTCCTCGTTAGTCACGACTGGCTCCCCCAGGCCACCACTCCTAGTCCTCGTTGGTCACGGCCACGTTGGTTACGGCTGGCTCCCCCCAGGCTACCACTCTGTGGGCCACCACTCCGAGTTGGCTCTGATACCAATTGTTACAGACCAAATAGGAGAACTCATCCCAAAAGACTAGCCTATTAGGTGAGAGAACCCATTTAGTCTATAAACCCCTCATCGGTTGCCTATACAACCGATGCGAGACAAGTGTCATACCTTGCAATTGGTCCAATCCATAACACAATAACCACCGCAAAGTTCGCCGTTATGTCGACCAAAACCCCAACCCTAAACACCCCCGACCTCTATCTCCAATCTCAAAAATCACCCTCCCTATACTTTCCTTTTCCCTCTGTTGTTCCTTTGCTTCCCTTCCTTCTCTCCCTCCGAGCTCATCCCCCACCCCCCAACTAACATCGGCTCAATTTGGAACTGATTCGCTTCATCATTGATGGCTCCCACAATGCCGGCGACTTCATTACGATCACTATCTCATCTACACCAATCTCACCTCTACACTGGTCTCACCGCAACAGGGCCTCCATTAGACTGCACATTGCATGGTCAGCTCTTCCAGCGGTGTTAATGGCAGTAGTGGTGGTTTGGCCTGGGCGTGTCTAGGTTAGGGTGGAGTAGGGAAGAGATGAAGGATTATTATTAGGGTAGTGATATATGTCTTACTGCAAGACACTTTTAAGTGTCTTGTCTCGTTATAATTAACATATTTTATGATTTAAAATCACAAATTTTTCAATGATTACTCTTAATTATGAATTATTAATCTTGAATATTCGTCGGCTACGCCAATAAAATATTAAATGATACCCTAAATGCATTAACCCTATCCGCAAGTACATATAATACGCGTATTTTATAAATGCGATAAATTATGCATTAAAAGATAATTTTATATAGTTTATAAGCTGTAATTCAATCCTACCATTTTTTTCAATTTAAAAACAAAGTAGTATGATTTTTAAGTTAAAATAAGACACTTATTAAGTGTCTTGTAGCGAGACACTTATCATTTTGCTTATTATTATTATCATCATCGTCATCATCATTATTTTGCAACATATTATATTATTATTATTAAATAAAAAAACTGTATTTTGGAATTTTGGCAGAAACTATTATAATACAATGGCATTTAGGGAAAAAAAAAAGAACAACAGGCGGCATTTTGGAAAAAAGTTGAGAACATGGTGGCGAGACAGGCCATGAACTCAACAATGATGCAAAATGGAAACGAGAAGATGTCTCTAGAGATGTTATTATTAATATTAAAATATTTTTATAATTTTAGGATAATAATTTGTTCGTATATATTTTATATAAACAATTAGAATTTAGAGTAATATATAATTCTAATGAGATATCTTATTAGTATAGTTTTTAGAAAAGTAGCCCTTATCAAGACACGGTGTTAGAATTCTATTTTACCGTGTAGTTTTTTCTTTTCATCAAACCTAGAAATCCAGGCTAGTATTTTCCTACAAAAAAGTTGTAGATCCATTATTTGATGGAGATTGCAACTAATGAATTGAGAGTTTTTTAAACGCAGAAATCTATCAAATAACAAATCTATAGCAACATTTTATAGGCAAATACTTAACCTAAACTCCTAACTTCAATAAAAAGAAAAGAACACAGGACAAAATCAAATTCTACTAACTTGTCTAACGAAATAGTGCTTTCCTAGAAATTGTTCCAATCAAAATCATATTAGAATTCTATTCTTATCCAACAACAAGTGCTCACGTAAAATATATCCAAACAAAACATTATCCGAAAATTACAAAAACATTTTCATGTTAATAATAACATCTCCAAAAGTATTTTCTGATTTCCAATTTGCATAAAAAGAAAAGGCAAAACACCCTTAATGTTCTCCAAGTACTCTAGTTTTTCACAAATAGAAGATGGCCTATTTGAACGTTGTCTTCGCCTACAAACACAAACCATCGACAGGCCCTACCCAAGAGCTAATTAACAGCCTGATTGGAGATTTAGCTTCTAGCACAGAAAGAAAGGGGACAAAGGATCCCCTCGTCCAAGGCCTCTTCCCATTTTCAAGGACTTTTGGTGAAGAGAATTTCAGATGCCGTAGTTATGGAGGAATATACTGTGTCATAGGTAGACAACCTACCTCGCTTTGTTTGGCTGAAGCGTGCCCCTCCAATTGTTGAGGTGATGGCGTGGATACCAGTGCTGGGCATGCTGAATAATACAAGACCAATGCTTGTTGAAAGAGAAAGAAGAGCGAAAATCTCCGGGAAGATATAGGGTTTCTTTGATCAATTGCATTCACTTGGCTCTCAAATGCAACGTTAATAAAATGCTGTGGGTGGCATGGTTCATTTGCAACTCTTTGGACACAGTGGAGGAATAGAAATGGCGTCATTTTGAACCACAAGTAGCTTGACTTTGAGGAGGTTCCAAGGAGTTTGAACTGCAGGTACGTCTCTGGGTGAAAGATCGAAAAAGCCAAAGCAATTATAAGCCAGATTGATGAAGTGAGGAAAAAAAAAAATTCCCGCTATTGAGATGATAACGGCTACTGTTCTATTGCAGTGTCCAACAATTTTGCCTTCTAGCAGGATTTTCCATATTTATCACCGTTTCAGAAGGATGAAAGCCACAAAAATCCCTGAAAGCACTTCGTCATCGGTGATCAGTCCATTTTATCTTTCCTAATTTTAAACCGGTGGTTAAAATCTCAAGGCCTCCTACTCTGATTTGATGCTTTTACACGCATGAAATCTGCCCTTCCTTTTTTTTCCCAAAAACTCTTGCTGAAGCCAGAAGTTTAAAGACCTCTGTTGACGGCCACATTTTGTAAGACAACTCCATTTAGTAAGTAGCTGGTGTGCAATGCAGCCACGATGAGCAATCGAGAAGGGTGGTTTTAAAAAAAGACATTAAAAAAACCAAACAAGCTATGGTTTTAATTATACACCAGTTAGGACAGGGGAAGAGAGAGACATACATAATCTTGTTGGTGGCCTTTATTCAAAGGAGCAGCGAGGAGGGAGGACTAGATAATCAAGATGAGGAGATAGGGAATGAAGGAGCAGCATAAGACCGAAGCGTAAGGGAAACAGGGGAGTCTGCTTTGGGGGTAGCAGGGATGCAAAAAGGAGGCTAGGAGGGGGTGATGGGGTCTGCATTGGTGGCACTGGAGCAATGATCAGAAGAGCAGATGCCGCAAATAGAGCATTGCTGAAATGTGCCACCAGATACATGGTTCTTGTCAACGTTCAACGTCCTTGTTGAAAACTGATTCAAAAAAAAAAAAATATATCCTTGGCCAAGTCTTTTTCTGAAGTTTGTTTCCTAAATTTTAGCACTTTTGGGTTGTTACCTTTTCTTTAGGCATAATCATAGGAGTTGCAAATCTTTTTGCTAATTGTGGAATAACTTCCCACATTTTTCTCTCTTGTTAGTTTTATCTTAGCCTATAAATATAGGTGTTTGTAGTTGTTCATTTTATCAAGTTTTCATAAGCCAATTATTCTGAAGTAATAAAGCAACAGCAGCTTTTTTTCATCTCTCTGTTATTTTCTATCTTCTGTCTTTTTCCTCTGCATTTTTTTACAACAAACTGGTATCAGAGCCATGGCTAGCAATGGTTCGAATTCTTCAGCTTAGCCTTTGATTCCCTTATTCAAAGGGGAAAAATATCATCTTTGGAGTCTCAAGATGAAGACTATGTTCAAATCTCAGGAATAATGGGCTTTGGGACAATGGGTACACTGAGCCTAATCCGGCACCGACTCAGCTTGACCAACAACTGCGGGAGATTCGTAAGAAGGATGCCAAGGCCCTATTTATCATCCAATCAGCACTGGATGATGAAATTTTTTCGAGAATTGCAGCAGCTACAGCTTCCAGTCAGGCATGGAAAATTTGAAGCAAGAATTTGTGGGCGACAAAAAGGTAATTATTGTAAAATTACAGACTCTTCGTCGTGAATTTGAAACTTTGGCCATGAAAGAGAAAGAGTCGGTTCAAGAATTCTTGTCTAGGGTGTCTGGGATTGTTACCCAAATGCGAACTTATGGTGACAATGTTGGTAATGAAACTGTTGTGATTAAGGTGCTAAGAAGTTAAACCAAAAATTTTGACTATATTGTTGCTGCGATTGAAGAATCTAAGGACCTGTCTACTTGGACTTTTGATCAATTGATGAGTTCCCTACAAGCCCATGAAGAGAGAGTTAGTAGGTCCTGTGATCAGAGTGAGGAAAAAGCTTTTCAGGTGAAGGGGGAGACTCCCGGAAATTCTGGTCGTGGTCGTGGCAGAGGTGGATACCGAGGCAGAGGTCGTGGAAGAGGCCAAGGCAGAGGTCGAGGCAGAAGAGGTTCCACTGACGAAAGGCAGAACAAAAAATTTCTCTGTAACTATTGTAAGAAGCCTGGCCATATAGAAGTGTATTGTTGGCAGAAGCAGAAGGATGAGGCTAGCCAAGCAAGTTTTGCTGAGAAAACAACCAAAGATTATAAGTTATTCATGGCTCTTTCATGTGAAAAAGAGTCTACTGATGTTTGGTTTTTGGACAGTGGTTGCTCTAACCATATGTCTGGATCATGATCTTCATTTAAGGAACTTGATGAGTCCCAAAAATCAAAGGTGACACTGGGAGATAGCAAGAAAATTCAAGTGGAAGGCAAAGGTACTATTAGCATTACAATCAACAAAGGTAATGCTAAGATTTTGCAAGATGTGATGCTTGTTCCGAGTCTGTCTCATAATTTGCTTAGTATTGGATAGTTAATGGTTACTGGATACTCTATTTTATTTGATGACGGACATTGTTTCATTAGAGATAAATCCTCTGGCCAACTCATTGCTAAAGTTCCAATGACTGAAAACAAGATGTTTCCGCTAAATGTCTCTATGGTTAAGAGGTATGCTATGGTTGCCAGTGGTGATAGTGAAACCAGATTATGGCATTTACGTTATGGGCATCTGAATATTAATGGGCTGAAATTGTTAAGTCAAAAAAAGATGGTGTTTGGGCTGCCAAAACTTGATGATCTTGGCTTCTGTGAAAGTTATGTTTATGGGAAGCAAAGCAAAAACCCTTTTCCTGTGGGAAAGACTTGGAGGGCTTCTAAATGTCTTGAGTTAATAAATGTAGATTTATGTGGACCTTTGAACACTAAATCTCTTGGTGGCAGTAGATATTTTTTGTTGATTACAGATGACTACAGTCGCATGAGCTGGGTCTATTTTTTGGAAAACAAGTCAGAAGCTTTTGGCAGATTCAAGAAATTCAAAGCTTGTGCGGAAAGACAAAGTGATCTTTTAATAAAGACATTACGAACAGATAGAGGTGGAGAACTCGTCTCAGCTGAGTTCACCAATTTTTGTGAAGAAAATGGAATTTGCAGGGAGCTTACAGCGCCATATACACCAGAGCAGAACGGCGTAGCTGAGAGAAAAAAATCAAACAGTGGTAGAGATGGCAAGAAGCATGATGAAAGCAAAAGGTCTTCCCACTTATTTTTGGGCTGAAGCTGTAGCAACAGCGGTATACATTCTCAATCTGTCTCCTACAAGAGTTGTTCGTAATCGGACACCATATGAAGCTTGGATAGGCAAAAGGCCAATGGTAAGCCACTTAAAAATTTTTGGTTGTGTAGCTTATGCTTTGGTTAAAACATACTCTCAGAAGTTTGATGAAAAGTCTGAGAAATATATTTTTGTTAGTTATTCTTCTGAATCCAAAGCATATAAGCTATACAACCCTGTTAGTGGCAAGATAACAATTAGTAGGGATGTTGTGTTTAATGAGACTGCAAACTGGAATTGGAGTGAACAACAAGTGCACCAAAATATTCCTATAGAATTGCCTTCAATTGAAAGATAGGAGTCTCCTGTAAGTTCCCCTGTCTCCTCACCAACTCCAACAACACCATGCAGTAATGAAGAGCCTTCACAACCTTCACTGCAACTGCGAAGATCAACAAGAGATAGAAGGCCTAACCCAAAATATGCTGTTAATGTTTACACATCCTCCACCTTTGCTTTGCTTGTCTCAGATCCTATTTGCTTTGAAGAAGCTACAAACGAATCTAAATGGTGCAAGGCTATAGAGGAGGAATTGTTGGCCATTCAGAAAAATCAGACCTGGGACTTGGTAGCCTTGCCAGAGGGAAAGAAAGCTATTGGACTTAAATGGGTATTCAGAATCAAATACCATGCAGATGGGAGCATCCAAAAGCATAAGGCAAGGCTTGTCGTGAAGGGCTATTTACAGCAAGAAGGTATTGATTACGAAGAAACTTTCTCTCCTGTTGCTCGCTTTAAAACTGTGAGAACTTTTTTAGCACTTGCTGCTCAATTGTCTTGGCCTATATATTAGTTCGATGTGAAATCTACATTTTTGAACGGTGACCTGGAAGAAGAAGTTTATGTTTCGCAACTTGAAGGTTTTGTAATTTGTGGCCAAGAAGAAAAAGTCTACCAGTTAAAGAATGCATTGTATGGCTTAAAACAAGCCCCGCGAGCTGGGTATTTCAAAATTGATTCTTATTTTCAGGAGAATGGTTTTGAAAGAAGCATGAATGAGCCTACTTTGTATTTCAAGACAGTAGGTGAGAATGATTTTCTCGTGGTATGCCTGTATGTTGATGATATGATTTACATGGGTTCTAGTGGGTCTGTTGTTGCTGACTTCAAAGCTTGCATGGTGAAGAAATTTGAGATGTCGAATTTGGGTATGTTGCATTATTTTCTTGGTCTTGAAGTGAAACAAGGTAAAGATGGAATTTTTATTTCCCAAAGAAAATATGCGTTGGATCTTCTGAAGAAATTTAACATGGTGAATTGCAAGGTTGCTGTCACACCCATGAATGTCAATGAGAAGTTGTGTCATGAAGATGGTGCCGAAATGGCAGATGCTACATATTTTAGGAGTCTTGTTGGTGGTTTAAACTATTTGTCTCATACAAGGCCAGACATTACCTTCTCTGTTGGAGTTGTATCCAGGTTTATGCATAATCCAAGCAAGCTTCATCTTGGATCTGCAAAGAGAATTTTAAGGTATGTTGCAAGTACAACCAATCATGGAATTTGCTACTCAAGAGTATCAAATTTCAAGTTAATTGGCTTTACAGACAGTGATTGGGCTGGAGATATTGATGATAGAAAGAGCACATCTGGTTATGTGTTCAACCATGGGTCTGGTGTGATTTCTTGGTGTTCAAAGAAGCAGGAAGTGGTTGCCTTATCAACTTCAGAGGCAGAGTATATTGCTGTAACTACAACAACTTGTCAAGCTGTTTGGTTAAGAAGGCTTCTTTCTGATTTAAAGCAGAAGCAAAGCTGTGCAACTGAGATCTTTTGTGACAACAGATCAGCTATTGCTATGACAAAGAATCCAACTTTTCATAGTAGAACCAAACACATTGACATTCGTTATCACTTCATTCGAAGTTGTGTTTCTGCTGGAGGGATTGTTTTGAAGACATGTGATACAACCGAACAAGTTGCTGATATTTTTACAAAGTTGCTTCCGCAAGCACAACATGAATTCCTCAAAACACAGCTTGGAATTTGCGATTTTGAATCAAGGGGGAGTGTTGAAAACTGATTCCAAAAAAAAAAAAAAAAAATCCTTGACCAAGTCTTTTTCTAAAGTTTGTTTCCTAAATTTTAGCACTTTTGGGTTGTTATCTTTTCTTTAGGCATAATCATAGGAGTTGCAAATCTTTTTGCTAATCGTGGAATAACTTCCCACATTTTTCTCTCTTGTTAGTTTTATCTTAGCCTACAAATATAGGCGTTTGTAGTTGTTCATTTTATCAAATTTTCATAAGCCAATTATTGAGAAGTAATAAAGCAACAGCAGCTTTTTTTTTCATCTCTCTGTTATTTTCTATCTCCTGTCTTTTTCCTCTGCATTTTTTTACAACAGTCCTAAATATAAGGACTTGTCTTCCCTGATTTATATATGGAATTTTCAAGGTAACTCTTTCAGAATGTATAAAACCAAAATATACCAACAAGACAACAAAATTTGTGATCCACATCAAGGGCTTTACTCATCATAGCAAAGCCAACAATTCAAACCGTGGGAGAGTGTGGGAGGACTTGTTCTCCAAGTTACTATAGAGATCCACTTCAATTCTTGTAAAAGTTACGCAAGGAATCTAAATCGGAGCGCAGGGAGCTAAGACTTATGAAACTAGAGATACTGCAAATTCATCAACCGGGCCTTAGGGCTTGTTACAAATCGATCCTAAATGAAGAGCATAGTTTACTTTTTCTACTCATGTCTCATTTATGTAAGAGATGTGATTCATGAAAGACAACAAGCCACATCTAATGAGGCCAGAATAAAGCCAAAGCACAGCAAATACCTAACAGGAAAACCCTTTCCCACTAGGAAGCTTAATGAGCACTATTGACAATTCCAGTTTAACAACTGTACTTGCGCTTCAATATTTCTATTTTTTCCTCATTCAAACCAAAAGAAAGGAACCTGCAGACAATTTTCAAATCCTTATGGTGGATAAGCAATCAAAATAGCAATAGTCCACTTCTTCGCATACTGATAAAGCTTCCATATCACTTTCTTCAGTCCACCCAATGCACCGGCAAAAATGAAGCCATTCTCGGCATGTATTTGTCTCTGGGAAAATCCCACCAGAGACGCAACTGAAGTCAAGAAGAACTGGGTTGTAATCCTGAGAGTTGATGGACAAAATTAGTTGATGACACCATAGACATTTAAGAAGATCTAAGAAACCAATGACAATAGCCAGTTGCATCCGCAACTTCCGGAAATGTTTTTTGGAAAAGGAGAACAGTAATGTCCAAATCCAACCTGATCAAGCATAACATAAGCTGCGTCAAGATTCTGAACAACTGTTGGTGAACTCTCAGTTTTCTTATGCATATATTCCAGGATACAGGCAAGTCCCAAAGCAACCTTGATTCTTTGTAGCCAATTAAAACTATCTGAAAAAAAATGAAGGATCCTTACCAATATGTGAGCTTTTAAACTACTGCCATCATAGATAGACCAAAAATGAAGAAAAGTATAACAATGATGATGATATACAGAACCAAAACAATACCAAATACTCCCGCCTAGCCAGGTTGGCAAGGCAGGAAGGGTCATTAGATGCACGATAATTTACCATATAGATTGCAGAAGTCGTTCATGTTTTAGTGTTAACCAACTACTACCATCCACAAAATCATTTACAGATAATTGGCTTTATTTTGCTAATTAACAAAAAACAAAGGATTTCAAAATGAGCAAACGTAGTAGAACACCCAAAAATTCCTGAAAGTTCCAGTAATTAAGTTTAAATATTTAGGCTCGATCATTCAATAGAAAGCAGAAGTTAACAAAGACATCAACCATCACATAAAAGTGGGCTGGCAAAAATAGAAGAATGCTTCAAGTGCATTATGTGATAAGAGGATGTTTGTAGGATAAAAAGGCAAGTTGATTGTATGATAGTTAGATATGGTGTGTTATCTGCCTTAGAATGTTGGCCTATAAAAAAGACACAAGTTCAAAGGTTGAGATGAGGATGATTAGATGGATGTGTGGCTATACGATGGTCGATAGAATTAGGAATGAAGTAATTAGAGATATAGTTAAAGTGGCTCCCATCGAGGATAAAATGAGAGAGATTAGGCTTAAATGGTTTGGGCATATGAAGAGGAGTGTGGATGCTCATGTGAGAAGGTGTGAGAAGATTAACATCCCTGAAAGTAGAAAAAGTAGAGGACAATCAAAAAAGAACTTGAATGAGGTGATTATACAGGATTTGAAAGTTTTAGGATTGATGGAGATCATGGCTCGGGATAGAAGAATGTGGCAAGATAGGATTAATGTCTTTGAGCACAGAGAGATACATCCGTAGCTGCCCTTGGGTTGTCGTAGAGTAGGATATGTCATTGTGTATTACTGGTTATTTTTTCCTTTTTTGTTTGTCGTATTTGAATACAGGTAGTACTGTCATATGAGAAGATATTATATTAGCCTTCCTCTATTTGCTAAGGTATAGTTCTTTCCTCTGCAATATTGTACTTATGTTTTACATAGTTACTATCACTAGTTCTTGTTGTTGTTTAGTCCATATATAGTTTCTTAGAGTTTTTTTGGTCTTTGTGCATTTAGTCAGAAAAATGCCTTCTTACAACATGTTCAGTGTGGATTCTCCACCCCCTCTCCCTCCTCCAACTTAGACCAGTAACTTCTCGACATGTGCCTTCAGAAAAAACCAGTTATAGAGCATCCCAATTGATCGAAACTATTCCTGCTTCTTATCTATTCTTTATTGCTTACGGTAGATTGATTATCCGTGAAGTTGCAAGTTGGATGTGAGAGACATTCAATCAATCTCATTGAACTTGAAAATGGGGTTGATACTCATAAATGTTGAGAGGTTTGAAATCTAGTCACTCTTATCCTCCTTGATGTCTTTTTTTATCCAAAACTTTTTCAATTGATTGACATATTATTTTTAATTTTATATCTCCATCTTGTTTATAATTGCTTGCATTTTGCCTAAAACTTTTTGGGTTAGAATCTTATATTCCCCTTTTCTGTATAAACCTAGGATTTTTGGCTGATAATTAGATCAATCTTTGAAGTAACTCTTTCACTCTAATGTTTCTCTCTCATTTTCTATTTTTCTTTCTTTTCGAGTTGTAAATGTGGGCATTGATGGTTTGTGGTCCAAATGGTGGTAACTAAAATTTCTATATATTATCTCATATTATTGACATTTTAAAACTAAAATTTGTTTTAAGTTTAACTTCATTTGTGGTTTGAGCCTTTTGTTTTGGGCATTTGTGATGGATTTGCTAGAATGTTAATTGATATCTTTCTGCATATGCGAGTTCTTGCTTAAAAATGCTGCTATTATAAAAAAATTAATAAGGCTACTAATAATTTTTATTGGTCGTCTGTGACACTATATTCATTTCAAAAGCTAAAAATGCCACTCAGCTTGGTTGGCACCAGCTATAATAGGTTTGAGAAGGATTTAGAAAAACATAATCCCCACTCGTCTCCCTCAATCGACTATTCTTATCACCAAAAATCTAGAGTTTTCTTCACACCCTCCCATCCACTCACTAAAATTATCATCAATTTGGTTTACCAGGCATGTAACATCACATGCCATTTGTGATGTCCGAAAGGAACTGTAAATGCCATTTTGTATTGATCACGTTCAATAATCTGAATTTGCCAAAATCCAGACTTCATCTAAAATTTTGAAAAGATTTTTGCACACAAAGGCAATTGAGCAAATCTCTTTTGTTTGGGATAGGATAACGAATCCATTGGAGTACTTTGTTTAAAGGCTTATAATTAATGACAAGATGAGGAATTCCTCGTTCTTTTTCCGTCGAATTGTTAACATAGAAAGTTGCATAGCTCCAAGGTGATTTGGAGCATCTGATCAGCTTCTTGTCAAGAAGAGATTGTATTTCCTTCGTACAATACTCTAGCAATTCAACATTCATTTAAGTGGGGCCGATTTTTGTAGGAATATTTCGTTCATCAAAATCATTTTCGTAGGGTTGAGAAACAATATGCATTTTCCTTTCCCAAAAGGCATTGGGCAGATCAAGGATTTTCTTTTGTATTGAAGGGCTTTGTAATTGTTCTTCAATTCTTTGATGAGAGATTTCTTCTTGAAGAAAGAAAATTTGAGATGTTTGCTTTGTAAAACATTAATTTGTTTAAAAATCGAGTTTGATTGCAATAAAGAAGTTTCTCTTTGATGACCAGGTGTAAGAAAATGAAATGAAATTGGTTTGCCCATAACATTTGTATGGATTCTTGTTTCATTAACTCAAAGAGATAAATTTGTATTAGAAGTGGGGTGCCGAGGATAACATCATTAGTTATATTATCAACAATCAAGAAGACATTTTTGAAATAGTAATTGTCATTTTTAATATAACCCTTATTGAGCTTGTATTTAATGCTAAGGGGTTCTCCATTAGTACTAGTTAATTCCTCACAGGTTCTTTCACAAAATTTTGAAACAATAATCTTGTTGAAAAATCTTCAATGACTAAATTAACAAGTGAATACCATTTTTGAAAAATAACTTGTGAAAAAGTTGCAACAAATTGTTCATCAGGAATATCTTGGGTAGAGATTTCCTGAATATTCTCCAATGTCTCCAGAACATCAGTGAGGTTACTAATTTTTGAGTCAATGAGTGTAAATCTGGTGTCAAATTCTAAATCTTTAGTTTTGAGACAGATAATTTCTTATTTCAGAGAACAAACTTGACATGTAAGCTCATTAAGCTCATTTTGTAAATCTTTGGTTATAATTTGTTGAAAAGGATTAGGAAAAGGATATTTGTCAAATATTTTTGTAATACTCGTAGACTCAGGAGTAAACCTGGAAGACTAGTTTTCGCCTTCAAGAATTAAATTTTTGAATTTTTCCAGATAATCTTTCTTTAGATCATTGTCAGTTATACTCCCAATTAAATCTAAAAGAAATTCTTTTTGAGAACGATTTGTAATAACATCAAGCATTTGTAAAGGAGAAGATTCGTACTTAAAATTATCATCTCTTGTTCTAGATAGTAATCTTCTTCTTCAAAAGCATAAGAACCTTTTGTTAATAAAGCTAAGAGCTTTTTTTTTAACTGGTTCTCTAGAAAGTAACTCATTAATCTTTTGTTTATTTTTATATTGAAAAGTTGTGGCCTATTTTACCACATTTGTAGCAAACAATCTTGTTCTTCTTAATAGGAATTTTACCCTTACCTTTTCGAGTAGGTTTTGGGTTAAACTTCTTCTTATACGGTGTTTGGACGAGGAGGAGGAGCTCGTATGTTGGGACAAGGTTTATTAACCTTCTTCTGAACTCTTTTACGAACAGTAGAGGGAGCTTCTATTTTGGTGATACCAATGCATCACAGAAAGTACCCATTTCCTTTCTAAATTGGGCTCTGTCTGCTCCATATTTGGCTTGAAGTTTAATCTCCAAGCAAATATTAAGTCCTTCATTTTTGATAATGCCAAACAGCTAGCCAAATGTTAA